>JABXJD010000330.1:312500-532500 GCA_013375575.1 Percina caprodes | reverse complement strand
TTTTTTTTACATTTGTCACTTTTTTGACTTTTTTCGACATCTTTTCACATTTTTGCCACTTTATTTGACATTTGTTCACATTTTAGTCACTTTTATTGACATTTTTTCTCTCTTTTTTTTTTAAAGTTCTTTTACCAATTGTTTTTTTTCTCCAAATGCTGTAAAATTGACAAAAAAAACACCCAAATTCAATGAAAGTAGTGAATTGATTCTTTATTTTTACTTGTGAGGAGCGTTGTTGGGAACCATCCACGTTATTTTTTTTGGGCAATTTGTTTGAAAGAAACCAAAATTTCTGATATAGAAACTTTTTGGAAAGGAGTCAAATTTGACCCGAAGACACCAGGAGGGTGAACACATCCACCGACTGCCGCTGATACGGCAGAGCTGTGACGGAGGTCTGCAGCCGGCCTCACAAAGCTCTGTAGTGGTTAAAAACAACTAGCAACGGTCGTTAGGCGTCATGGAGCTCGTAGGCGGCCACTGTAGCCGGTGTCACGTGACCAGCCGGCGGGCTTCTAGTTTTGTAGAACATCTTACATTTTAGTGTGCATGTATTTTCCTACCACATCATACGGACATGTCCATGAGAAGGCATTGATTACAACACTGAACATCCACATAAAATGTACGTTTGATGCTGTAAAGCATCAAAAATGGAAGCTGAGATGACCATGGTTACCTGCTCCCTGCAATATTCATTTAAAACTGGCACCTCCAGTAAAAAGAATGGACGTAATAATGTGTTTAGTCTAATGCAATCCCATGCAATGGCCCCTGCCTTTACAAGACATATTGATTCAGGTTGTAGTTATATCAAATGGGAACTGTCAGTGAGAGGGCCAATAATAAATCCAAATGTAATTTTGAAAAGTATTACTTCTTATTCTATATTTATTTATATTGTCAAAATCATTAACCGTAACATTTTAATGTTTAATGTTTTAAATTCACCACAGTAATTTGAACAAATCCCCTGCATCATGACTTGTTACTAGGTCAAAAAACATGTTAAAACTGCAGTTTGGAGTGTTATTAAAACCAATTTCACTTTAACTCTGAAGCTCACTGAAACTCAGCTAGAAGCTCTGAGGGAAACCAACAAGTACAGCAGCGTCTACGTCCAAGTACATGCTGTCTGTCTACGTCCAAGTACATGCTGTCTGTCTACGTCCAAGTACATGCTGTCTGTCTACGTCCAAGTACATGCTGTCTGTCTACGTCCAAGTACATGCTGTCTGTCTACGTCCAAGTACATGCTGTCTGTCTACGTCCAAGTACATGCTGTCTGTCTACGTCCAAGTACATGCTGTCTGTCTACGTCCAAGTACATGCTGTCTGTCTATGTCCAAGTACATGCTGTCTGTCTACGTCCAAGTACATGCTGTCTGTCTACGTCCAAGTACATGCTGTCTGTCTACGTCCAAGTACATGCTGTCTGTCTACGTCCAAGTACATGCTGTCTGTTTACGTCCAAGTACATGCTGTCTGTCTACGTCCAAGTACATGCTGTCTGTCTACGTCTAAGTACATGCTGTTTTAATGACTGTAAATTGTGAACCTATGAAGAATGGGGGAGATTTGGCCGACAGGAGAAGTACATGGCCGTGACACACCAACCCGATAATCGGCCGTCGGACAGTCTTGCGAGGTCGGTGACTTGAGTCTGCCCGGAGGGGCCCTGAGCAGTGTTGCCAGATCTTGCGAGACAAATAAGCAACAAGGCCTGTGAAAACAAGCCCAAAACAAGCGACTTTTTCTACAGAGCCCCCCTAAGATCCTGGAAAATAAAAATAAATAAACTGTGTGCACGGTTTTACAATCCGTGGGGACGGATTGTCAATTTCCATCCATGTGGACAGATTGGTAAACTGTTCACATGTTAGTTTTATTTTCTCTCCCTGCACTTCAGGACAATGACCACAGGAGGGAGTTAAACCGCATTTTAACATTATTTAACATTAGAAAACTGATGGGATATCAAATATACACTTTCACTTCACAGTGATTTTGAGTTGTTCCCCACGACAGGTTGAATCTATTCTTTTACTCCATTCTCTTTCTCCCAATCTTTCTTATATTTCTTCTTGTATTTCACCCACTTTATCCCGGGCATTTATTCCTCCAAAAACTCTCCTACAGTCCAGTCACCATCAGTCGCTACTCGCGCATTTTCCTAACCAGAAAAAAACTGATTGCCTCTGATTGGCTAGTACTTGTTGCCATCTGGGTCAGAGCCAATTAGAAGTAGGAAGTGGGCGGGAAATAACTCTGTTGACTCCAGTGTGTATGGGGAAAGGGGCGGGACCGAGGGAACAGGCAAGACGAACTCCTACGTTTAAATAACATATAGAAAATATCTGCTTGACAACTTATTATGGAGCTGGGAACAAGCCCAAATAAGCAACTACACTTTAGCAACAAGCCCAAGAAAACCGCGACCCGCGACTGCCAATATTTGTAAGAGACTTTACAGAAAAACAAGCCCAAAGTTGCTTAGAATAAGCGGACTTGGCAACACTGGCCCTGAGGTCAAAATGAAGGCCCCTTTTTGGCCTTCATTTTGACCAACCTGATGTGCTCGGTCAGAAGCTGATTGGTGGGGTACTAACCCGGAAACAAGGAGCGGGATGAGCGGGACTCGAGTCCCTCAAAATCTGACGGAAATCTTTTTTAAGTGACGATCTGAAATGAAGACAGAATCAGCAGCTGCATGGCCAATTTTTTGCTTTAAATGTTTACAGAAACACGGTTCGGTGGGTAAAATATAGTAAAATATGAGATTGTATTCTCAACAAGCCGCCATGACAGTCTGGCTTTGAATTTCTGAAGAAGCCAGACCCCCATGTGACGCGTTCATCCAATCAGCTGCTGGTTCTCATTCTCAATTTTTTGACCATCTCGGGGAGACTGATCAGTCCTTTTCGGCCGTCCGGTTGGTGTGTCAGAGGCGAGAGAGAGAGAGAGAGAGAGAGAGAGAGAGAGAGAGAGAGAGAGAGAGAGAGAGAGAGAGAGAGAGAGAGAGAGAGAGAGAGAGAGAGGTGTTAATTAAAAGTGGCTTCTGGTATTTGTTGGCTTCCTGTTGATTACCTGTTTTCACTGACTGCAGATATTGAACACATTGGCTCCACAGCAGTTTAAACAATACTATGAATTAAGAGCTGCATTTATGTATCGATTGCATCAAATTGTACAAGTAGTAATCATATTTTGACTATTTGTACTGGACTGGAGAAGCGGTCGTTAATTTCCAGGATAATCGCCGGATGAAAACGTTGTTTTCTTTGTGAAACAACAACAGATTTCGAGCTAGGAAGCTACACGCTAATAATGGCAAATGTCAAAGAAAATTTGGGTGGTGCAACGAGGCAGCCCTGCTTGGTTCTTCAGGGAATGATTGTAAAGATTGTTGTGGAAGTTTCTGTTGCAGCAGAGTGTTTTTTGAGAGTGAAACAAAAATTAGAGAGTTGGGAATTGAAACCTAGTTTGGTCTTTGTGTTTTATTTATACCTGCAGATAGGAATAACAATTTCACTGAGCACAGCAGCACAATATGGAAAAGCCTTCGGAGTCTAAGAGCACCCCTTTGTTAACATGACTCAGCAGAAAAACTGGCTTATATGCACCCCAGAGCCTAAGAGCACCCCTTTGTTAACATGACTCAGCAGAAAAACTGGCTTATATGCATCCCGGAGTCTAAGAGCAACCCTTTGTTAACATGACTCAGCAGAAAAAAAACTGGCTAATATGCATCCCGGAGTCTAAGAGCACCTCTTTGTTAACATGACTCAGCAAAAAAACCTGGCTTATATGCATCCCGGAGTCTAAGAGCACCCCTTTGTTAATATGACTCAGCAGAAAAAACTGGCTTATATGCATCCCGGAGTCTAAGAGCACCCCTTTGTTAATATGACTCAGCAGAAAAAACTGGCTAATATGCATCCCGGAGTCTAAGAGCACCCCTTTGTTAACATGACTCAGCAGAAAAACTGGCTTATATGTATCCCAGAGTCTAAGAGCACCTCTTTGTTAACATGACTCAGCAGAAAAAAACTGGCTTATGTGCATCCCGGAGTCTAAGAGCACCCCTTTGTTAATATGACTCTGCAGAAAAATAAATGGCTTATGTGCATCCCGGAGTCTAAGAGCACCCCTTTGTTAATATGTCTCAGCAGAAAAATAAATGGCTTATGTGCATCCCGGAGTCTAAGAGCACCCCTTTGTTAATATGACTCAGCAGAAAAATAAATGGCTTATGTGCATCCCGGAGTCTAAGAGCACCCCTTTGTTAATATGACTCAGCAGAAAAATAAATGGCTTATATGCATCACAGAGTCTAAAAGCACCCCTTTGTTAATATGACTCAGCAGAAAAATAAATGGCTTATATGCATCCCGGAGTCTAAGAGCACCCTTTTGTTGACATGACTCAGCATTTCCGACAGACACTCTAAACACAGGAGACAGTCTGGTGTCACCCTGCTTCTTTTTTTTTCAAATTTTCCCATTTGTAGCATTTCCTCTTTTTTTAACGTTTTGGGAGCGATTGGTGGGATTGCTGTGGACACACAGAGATACACTGGGAAGACACAACGAGGTTTAACCATGTTTTTTCCTCCTATCTTGGAATGCATGTGTGGTGTAGCCGGACATAGTCTACACCCTTCACGTTACATTTTCGGGGTTGCTCCGGTGCTGCAGGAAATTCTACCGTATGCATGTATGTCCGTTTCCTTCCCTTTCTCTGTGTTGGAATTTTAAATTTGGTGGATTAATGCCAGACTATCTGTTCAATCTGAGTTTGTGTGCAACAAAAGGAGATAGCATTGTGTCTTTTATTTTCCACATCACAAATCAGTAACGCAAACAAGAGAGGAACAAAAAGCTCTCGATACATCAGGGAAGAACGTGTGTTGCGTCATTAACGCTCCTGTTGTCCTCGGGGGCAAATTTGACCCATTTTCAAAAAGTTTCTAAATCAGAAATTTGGGTTTCCTTCAGCCAAATTGTTAAGAAAATAACGTGGATGGTTGCATACAATGCTTCTTACAAGTTATAACTGATCAGTTCACTATTTTCATTGAATTTGGATGTTTTATTTGATTTATAGCATTTTAAGAAAAAAGACAGAACAGTGACAGAAATGTAGGTGAAAAAACAACAAAAAGTCCCAAAAAACGCAGAAAATAATCTAAGAAAAGTTAGAAAACGTCAAAAAGTGACAACAAATGTCGTAGAAAGCTTCAAAAATTTGGTCAAAACAACAACAAAAATATGCAAAAATATCAAAGAACTTTGGGAAAAGTGACAAAAGTGTCTTAAAGAGGTTTTAACTGAACATTTTGACTAAATGTTGTTCTACGGGAAGACAACACGAGGGTTAAAAACCTGCAGCAGAAAAAAAATTACATTTTCTTCCAAGAACAAAATGTCTGCAATGGGCATGGAAGCAGGATAGAAGGAGGAACGTGTTGCGTGGCTGCTGCTATTTACACTACTGATGCAGGACAAAGACATGCATGAAACGGGACGTGTACTTCGTCCTACAGGCTACCCTAAAATCTGGATGCTCAAAGCTAGAGGAAGCAAACAATGAAATCCAGTTTGCCGTTAATATTTAATGTGAGAAAGACAGAAAACAAGTGTTTTGCAAGCAAAAAATGGCATTGATTTTATGTTGGCTGCTGACAGATGGAGCTTGATTGTATCTACCTTGGGGTATTTATGTGTACATGTCTTTAAATCTGTTTTCTACATGAAATGGTGGTCTCAGGACCTGAGAGAGGGACAGGCACGGAAACGAAAAAAGCGAGACTCTCCCATCTCCTGTCTTCTCCATGAATAGCTTCATCTCCCCCTGCCACTGAGCGATACTGACAGCCTGCATTAGCAACCTGGAACTGTTTTCACTTGAGAGTTTGAGTCCTTTGAGGGAATTGATCCGTCTTGTAGGGAAGAACAAAAGCCAACAGGAAGGTCCAACTGAAGGTCAGAAAACTTGGCGTGAACAGACAGACAGCTGTGCACCGGCCAGGGACGGACAGGCGAGTGCTCGAGGGAGCCGACGGGCTTCTTATCACTATTGGAAATAGATTTAATAGTGAACCCCATCACAAAATACTCACTGAGAGGTGGAGGCCAAGGGGAATAGGCCTATGGGATGGCTGATCGCTCCGCATAGGTTCCTCAGCTTAAACACGTGTGACTTAATGTCCTGTGAAGGGAGATTGGCAGCTTTTGCAAAGTTGACGGCTCTCAGTGTGCGTTGAGTTGGTGATTTTCTGACAAGATAGGTAGGTAGGTAGGTAGATCTGTAGGTAGGTAGGTAGGTAGGTAGGTAGGTAGGTAGGTAGATCTGTAGGTAGGTAGATCTGTAGGTAGATAGATCTGTAGGTAGATAGATCTGTAGGTAGATAGATCTGTAGATAGATACTGTAGATAGATAGATCTGTAGATAGATAGATCTGTAGATAGATAGATACTGTAGGTAGATAGATCTGTAGATAGATAGATACTGTAGATAGATAGATCTGTAGATAGATAGATCTGTAGATCTGTAGATAGATAGATCTGTAGATAGATAGATCTGTAGATAGATAGATCTGTAGATAGATAGATACTGTAGGTAGATAGATCTGTAGATAGATAGATACTGTAGATAGATAGATCTGTAGATAGATAGATCTGTAGATCTGTAGATAGATAGATCTGTAGATAGATAGATCTGTAGATCTGTAGATAGATAGATCTGTAGATAGATCTGTAGATAGATAGATCTGTAGATAGATAGATCTGTAGATCTGTAGATAGATAGATCTGTAGATAGATCTGTAGATAGATAGGTCTGTAGATAGATAGATCTGTAGATCTGTAGATCTGTAGATAGATCTGTAGATAGATAGGTCTGTAGATAGATAGATCTGTAGATCTGTAGATAGATAGATCTGTAGATAGATAGATAGATATTTATTGATCCCAAGAAAAATGGGAAAGTTACAGTAAAAGTTACTGTTACAGCAGCACACGTACATCAGTCACACCACACAGAATATAAATATGAATCAAAAACTAGGAAAAATATATATACATACAATATACATGAAATAATAATAGGAATAAAATAAAGTAACAAATATTTGAATATATACAGAATGGGAAAACCAAAATGTGCAACTGCTTAAATGCTAAAATGTAAATAAAAGTAGGATAGTATAATACATAGTATAGTGCAGTATTAGGATAGTAAAATATATAGTATAGTGCAGTAGTAGAATAGTATAATATATAGTATAGTGCAGTAGTAGGATAGTATAATATATAGTATAGTGCAGTAGTAGGATAGTATAATACATAGTATAGTGCAGTAGTAGGATAGTACAATATATAGTATAGTGCAGTAGTAGGATAGTATAATATATAGTATAGTGCAGTAGTAGGATAGTACAATATATAGTATAGTGCAGTAGTAGGATAGTATAATATATAGTATAGTATAGTAGTAGGATAGTATAATATATAGTATAGTGCAGTAGTGTGTACCTAGCACCCAGTAAAGGGTCTCGAGATAACTTTTGTTATGATTTGATACTATGAACAAAATTGAATAGATTCTGAATCCTGCCGTGAAGGAGACGTAATCCCGGGTTGGTCCGTTAGCCAGACTGTTGCTATGCTGTTATATCGGTTGGTGTTTCACGCCGTTACTCCGTCACGTAGAGCAGGGACCTAAATGTGAGCCCAGGGAGCTGTCCTGCCCCCTTTTTGGCATTGAATTACGGTACACCTCAGACGTTGGTGAGGGGCTAAAGAACACGCATTGATTTGTTTGTCAAAGCGGGTGAATAATTCTGATGAGGTATTGATTGTTGTAAATCAAGACATAAGTCACTTTGGTTTAAGGCAACGGGGCCCTGCTGATAGATTGTATCATGTATATATGATTTATGAGGCTTGAAACCAGGCATTGAAATATGACCACTTTGCTGACTGGCTGGTTAAACTCATCATTCACTGGGGGATTGTATTGGCAACCTCACACAATTGAACACAATTGCTGAACACTAAGGAAAATACAAAGGATTTGAATGTTTTTATTCTTTAATTTCCCTCAAAAGGTTTCACACTCACGCTGACATTCCACATTAATGGCTTTACGGAAGAAGAGCAAACAGGAGCGTGGCTAGGGTGGGCACTGGGTGTCACCGGCCACCCCTGAAATAGGAGTAACCCCACCCCCACCCCAACCCCGGCCCGGCACCTCCCCCCAATGCTGTCAAGCTAGAGTGCTGTCAATCTCACAATTGGGATTTCCATTGGATGAGAGTACTGTCATTGGCTGCCTGTTCTGCCAATTTCCCCAGCCCTTGTTGCATGACCAATTAATGTTTCTATGACAACTATCCAAAATTGTGATACCATGGAGCTAGCACTGGAATTCTTTTTTTTTTAAGTAGCAGACTGAGCCAATAGAAAATGTGTATAGTATTCGGATGTACAATTTCTTTTGAAAATGAAAACTAATAATGAATGTGATGTTTTATTTAGCAGAATTACATTGAGTTGTTCTTGCCTATTCAGTATTTCTTATATTTCTAAGCAGATTTTCTATGCTGTATTCTCATAAAATACCCCTGCCCCCAACACCCCATTAAAAATATCGTGGAATCACCGTGTTGGCAGACAGAATCACACCGTGACTGTGGGAACGACAGCGACTGGTAAAGGATGGTCGTTGTTTCAGGAAGAGACAGAGTAAACGGAAGGGAAGAGAGCGAAAGAGGGGTTCAAAAGGCTGAAAATGAAAGCGACGGAAACTTGAAAGCGACGATGAAATGAGAGCATTAGAGCTACAAAAGAGGACAAGACAGACAAAACTGCAGAAAATGAAAGAAAAAGCCAGAAGATTGCAGAGGATGACAGAGTCAAAGTGAAACGGAGAAAGCAAGAGAACGAGGGACAGATAATGAAGGAGACTAATGTTGAAAAGTGAAGAGAAAGAGGGAGAATCCAATTATACTTGGCTTGGAGAAAGCCCGATGGTCTCATGGTACGCGTCACGTTCCCAGGCTCACACTCAGCCCATCTGCACTTTCAGCTTTGCATCTGTGACATTTAGACAACAACACAAAACACAATTCATTTGAGTAACTAAGTTTTCATCATGTGTATTTCATCCGTCAACATGTCTGCAATGTAGTGGGCAGAGTGGTGGTTTCATAATGCAGACTAGATTTATTTGGTCTGGGACGATATGCTTTGGTCCCGATGCGATACATGGGGACCGATTTTCATTTATTGTGATTCTATGAGTATTGCGATTTTCTTTTCTTTAACAAAAATGACAGTTTGAATAATGCAGTTCTAGAGACAAGATATCATGAGACATTTCAAAAAGTAATAGTTTTCTACAAAAGAATACACATCTCATGTCAGTCAGTTAGTCTGACATTTATTTTATTTGTAAAGAACATAACATGGATTTCTGCATGTTCTTCTTTCTGTCTGGTCTTGGTTATTGTGTCTAAGTGACTGATGGGAACAACAATCTCTGACATCGGTCCAGTACTAAGCCAGATCGCTGCAGCCGGCAGCAGCGAATCAAGCTACAATGGAAGTCAACAGGGCAATTGTCCAGCTTGTATTTACCACAAGGATGGACGATAGACTTCTAAATAATGGGATCCCAGGAACTGCTGGGAAAATATTCCCGACTTTACTCACATTTGACATGAAACAGACGGCTTGAAATGCACTTTGAAATAGGCTTGGGCACCGAAACCCTGTTCAACTATGGAACCGGTTCCTAAGCAACCGGTAGGAATCAGACCGGATTAAAACGCACATTTTGGTTCCACTTAATGTGTCGACTGAAATATTTTCCCTCTGTCGCTCCGAAACAGACCAAAAATATCAGACTTCCCCTGTAGTCTACCGTTAGCTAGCTAGCGTAAATTAAAATGCATATTTTCCCTCTGGGCTCTGGTTAGCGTAGCAACTCAACATTTATTATGTTGATGTAACTGTCTTTTATTTTTTAATTAGTGTAGTTGTGTGTTAGGTGACTTAGGTTTACTTATTATATATTTGAGTACTTTAAAACGTTAATATATTGTTAAATTTAAATCATTTTCAATTTTAAAAAGCAGCCTTTCTTTGATGTCATTTTTCAGTTTTTCAATAATTGGTGTAGGAATTGGAGTCGTTTTAAAAGTACCGTTTCAGCATCGTAACCGTAAAAGATCCAAACGCTACCCAACCCTGCTTTGAGATGGCGTCCAAGCGCCGCCTCATTGGTTAGTCCTCTAAGTATATTTTTTTCAGTATGTGTTCCGGTATCTAGATCTTTTGTTATGTTGTTTTATCTTATTTATTATTTCTAGTATATTTCTGTATGTGTGTGTGTGTGTGTGTATGTCCATGTAACTTGCTGTCATAACACAGTAATTTCCCAGTTTGTCTGTCTGTCTGTCTGTCTGTCTGTCTGTCTGTCTGTCTGTCTGTCTGTCTGTCTATCTATCTATCTATCTATCTATCTATCTATCTATCTATCTATCTATCTATCTATCTATCTATCTATCTATCTATCTATCTATCTATCTATCTATCTATCACTACTATTTGCTGTGACAAAAACTCCCCGCACAATTGAAATATTACTGCCGAGGATTTGTGGATGTTTTCAATTATTACCCATTTTTCATCTACTTGCCCTCCTCCTCCTCCTCCTCCTCCTCCATTTCTGTATCTTTTAATTTACGCTAACCATCCTTGCAAAGTTGAGAGTTAAGAAAATGAAAAATCAGGCAGTCATTAGTCAAAGCAGCCATCCATTTAACAGGTAAATATGACCATCACTCATGCAGTCAATATGGAATCGCATACCTCTGGCCTCAGCATTTCAGGCTCTGGACCGTGTGGATAACTCTGCCGTCGGATAAACAAGAAAGCACACACAGACATACGGGAGCAAACAGTGCACTTACACGCAGCACCTACTTAAATAAACACACACACACACACACACACACACGCACACACAAACACTCACACACTCACACACAAAATTGCAAAAATCCATTCACACTCCACTAGTGTTCCAGTCAGAAAACATGGCTTATTGTGTGACTGTAATGCTTATTGGAGGAAATAAACAATAAACAAGAACCTCAATTCCTACTGACATTATACTCACCGAAACAGGCTTCTGCCAGGAACATCTGCATTAAAATGATACGCCAGTGTTATTGTGCACTTACAGCCATGCACCAGGGGCACTTGTGCTGAGCCGGTTATAGTGTGGGATTCAGTGGCCGGCGTCAGGAGATGGAAATCAAATAATGGATACAATTTTACATCCTGACTCATTTAATTTTCTCAGCGGCTCAGGGAGAAGTCTTGTCTAGAAGCCGGCAGGGATTTCCTCTTTCACATTAACACCACTGAACATGAAAAGCGCTAGAGCGCATAACATGCATAAATACATACAGAGACACAAACGCCAATGCACATTCATATTCACACGCAAATGACGGGCTGTAGAGCAGCATGTCTGCTCACACTGTTGGTTTGGAAGAGTTCCTCCTCTGAATATGCTATTATCGCATTGATCCAAGAGCAAACAAATACATACATACACAAAAGTGCTCATAGAAACTGCAACGGATGTTCTCACACAGTATGAATATTAATCATGTACCACACTGACATACAAAAAGAAAGTTTGGCAGTACCTGATAGCACATAGTTATGTGTAACTGAAAGCATGATATGTTACGTTTATATGTATACAGCGGTGGAAGAAGTTATCAGATCCTTTACTTAAACGTACTAATACCACACTGCAAAAATACTCTGTTACAAGTAAAAGTCCTGCATCAAAATTTGTACTTAAGTAAAAATATGTAGGTGTCATCAGGAAAAATCCTCACATTCTAGAAACTGGAAAGGATGAAAAGAGTTGTCTGTTTAACCGGGAAATCATTTCAGCTGGACTTGTAGGCCGTTATATTGTTTGCTAGTTTAATTTATAACAAAACATCAGATTTTATAAACTACATGTCTTTTGTGAGCAGAAATCTTAATTTGTAAAGTAACGAGTAACTAAAGCTGTCAGAATGTGGTGGAGTCGAAAAAACAATGTTTCTCTCTGAAATGTAGCGGAGTAGAAGTAGAAAGTAGTACAAGCACCTCAAATTTGTACTTAATAAACCTCATTTATAGGAAATTATACCTAATGTTTGAGTTAGAAAAGCAGAAATTAGGAATTATTGAGACTAAAATTAAAGGAATGGATGTTGATGGATAATCACAGACTGGAATATGTCAACTTTTACTCTCAATACTATTTCAAAACAACCTCCAAATGCTATAAAATTGAATAAGACGCCCCAAAATTAATGAAAGTAGAGATTTGTACTTGCCAAAGAGCGTTGTGTGGAATCAATCATGTTATTTTGGGTAATTAAAAAGAACATTGATATAGGACAACATGAGGACAACATGAGGACAACATGAGGACAACATGAAGACAACATGAGGACAACATGAGGACAACATGAAGACAACATGAGGACAACATGAAGACAACATGAGGACAACATGAGGGTTAACTGAAAGAAACCCCGGCGTCACGAGTGTTGATTTTGTCAGCAAACAGATGCTGCACGAGAAAATGCATCATTCAGTATTAATTTACAGTTGAACACCAACAGTCTGATGGGACTGGTGAAAAGTAAGTGTGACTTAATTGTGATGGAGGATTGTGTTGGATCAAGGTTTGGAAAGCCTGTGTGAGGGAAATGAGAAAGAATGAGTCCAGGAGCGATTATGCCGTATTCAGAGCTGTTGCTTTTGCTAAAGTCCCACGTTAGCACAGCACACACATGGGAAACTACCCCAGAGTGTGCCAAGACAAAAATTACATTTACAGTATCAATGCCCAAACGCTGAAATACGCAATATTCAATTTTATTTATAGTATCAAATCATAACAGTAAGTATCTCACTCACAGACACTTAGATAGAGAGTGGATTAGATTAGATAGAGTGGGTCTAGACCACTCTATAATTTACAAAGACCCAACAATTAGCCACAAGCAAGCTTTTGGTGCAACAGTGGCGAGGAAAAACTTCCTTTTAGGCAGAAACCTCTGAGAGACCCTGGCTCTTTGTGGGTGCCGGGTACCCGGTACCAGGTAGGACACAGACACTAATACAGATATGGAGAAATGTGATTCATAATAGTTAAAGTCGTTGGAATGACGAACAGTGGCAATTATAGTAGCAATAAAGATAATAGAACTAGAAATGGACTAGAAATATTAGTTGTAGCAGTTCAGAGCGTAGCAGAGCGCCGATTTCAAATGGAAGTGCCCATATTATGAAATAAATCACTTTTTCTGGGATTTGGGGGGTTATTTTGTGTCTCTGGTGCTTCCACACATATATAAATTTGGGGGGAAAAACCTATCCATGCTGTTTTGAGTGAGATCCGGTTTCTGAATGCCCTCTGCCTTCAGTCTCCGGGTGACTAGCCGAGACGAGGTGGCTAACCGTAGCATGCTAGCTCGTTCTCAATGGAAAACACTGGTACAACACACACTAGTTCACCATAATCTACAAAAGAACTACTTCCTTGCACTTATATCAAATATAATTTATTTAATGCCTAAAATGCTTATGTGTGGTTGTCATCACATGACAGTGTGTGTTAGAGAGAAAGAGATCTGGTCTGGATAAAGAACAGGACTTCTGCGGTTTGGCAGCATTTGGGGTTCCTCCCTAATGAGATGGAGAGGTGTTTCAGTATTAGTGTTTGGGCTTCAATTTCTGAACGGTGTCGGCACACGGCAACAGTTTGGCGACGCCGTCTGAGCCTCACCTCATCATTTTTAATTAGACACGTTTATACCGTATAAAATAAAACAGGGAGGAGGTTTGACGGGATCAAAATTGGATACCGCCCAACTCTAACGCTCTGGTTTATTATCATTTCTTTAAACCAATCACAATCATCATGGGTGACATTATGCACCAGATGGAAGGAACTTTTGGTGAAACGTGTACTTTCAAAAGTTGTTTCAATCGTGCAACAGAAAACTCAGATCAGGCGGCACCTGAACAATCCCGGAAATGAAACGCTGTCGATATAGACTAGGTCTTGTCAGACAACATATTGGTGTTATAAAAAAAGATTATTCAAGAATAGATGCTACAACTCCTACTTAAATATGCAAATAAGTTGAATTGTTTTAAAATAAACCACACAAAGTAAAAATGTAACCCCTTTTTATAGTTATGTATGGTTGCTCTGTGCAACTGACCTCAACAGATCTCTCCCTGGTGTCAACGGTCTTCTGGTCACAGCTGGTCCTGTGTAATGAGTCTCTCTGATTTGTTTCCAAAAACCATTCATTCACCCCTTTTCCTCCCCTACTTTGACCCTTTTTTCTCTCTTTTCTCTCAATCTATTCTTTCTCTGCATCACTCACTGGGGTTATCTGCCCACCTGCCGCCATTTTGATGAGTAGTGATGTCCAGAGTTGGCTAAAGGTGTGTTTGTTGGTCACTCCACTGGCTCTGTGGGGAGAGTGGATGGAATTGGCAAAGCTATTATACAGTACAAGTCAAAAATGACTCCCCCAAACCCTGACAAATGGAGATGTGCATTTGTTTGTTCAAGCAGCAAAATACGATCTATATTTACGTTTGAGTGGCGGTGCCCTCTAGTGGGCGTATTAATTATGACGGGGCAAAGTAGGAAGTAAGGTAGTCTATATCCTTGACGTTCCACTTCTGGGATTGCTCTGCTGCCGACTGAAATTCCACCGGATTTTACTCATTTACGCCGGATATTTGTTGCCTTGGGCTAATTTTTTGGGCGCCGCCCAAAATTATTGTGATTGGTTTAGAGAAATGCCAATTTCTAACATCCCAGAACGCTGTATGGACTACCCAGACCTCCCTCCACAGCGCTGTGCAGGAAGGTCTGGCAATGCGAGACTGTTTAGCGTCATCTGCGTAACCAGAAGTGTTGTCCTCATGTTGCCCTCATGTTGTCCTCATGTTGTCCTCATGTTGTCCTCATGTTGCCCTCATGTTGTCCTCATGTTGCCCTCATGTTGTCTTCATGTTGTCCTCATGTTGCCCTCATGTTGTCCTCATGTTGCCCTCATGTTGCCCTCATGTTGTCCTCATGTTGCCCTCATGTTGTCCTCATGTTGCCCTCATGTTGCCCTCATGTTGCCTTCATGTTGTCCTCATGTTGTCCTCATGTTGCCCTCATGTTGTCCTCATGTTGTCCTCATGTTGCCCTCATGTTGCCCTCATGTTGCCCTCATGTTGCCCTCATGTTGTCCTCATGTTGTCCTCATGTTGTCCTATATCAATGTTCTTTTTAATTCCCCAAAATAACATGATTGATTCCACACAACGCTCTTTGCCAAGTACAAATCTCTACTTTCATTAATTTTGGGGCATCTTATTCAATTTTATAGTATTTGAAAAACAATTTGAAGTGTTTTTGAAATAGTATTGAGAGTAAAAGTTGACATATTCCAGTCTGTGATTATCCATCAACATCCATTCCTTTAATTTTAGTCTAAATAATTCCTAATTTTCTAAAACATTAGGTATAATTTCCTATAAATTAGGTTTATTGACCATAAATTCCAAAAATAACTGCAGAACTAGAGTTAGATTAGATAGATTAGATTAGATAATACTTCAATCATCCCACAGTGTGGAAATTCCTTTAAAGTTAATAAGTTAGTGTCACGTAGTGTTGAAAACGTAAAAAAAAAAGACAAATAAAAAAGGGACAAAAAGTAAGAAAAAGTTAATTAAAAAGCGTTAACAGATTTTCAATTTTGACAGGAAGACAACCCAAGGGTTAAAAAAAGTCATTTTGCTGCCTAAACATTAAGGAATTAACATTAATTAATTATTTTCGCGACCACTAGGGGCTTGTTGGACAAATGCCAATGTCTTGAAAATGCATGCATGGTTGTGTGATATGCTGCAGAGAAGCATTCACTGCCAAGGTAGGCGGCGCATAAATACCTCAGGAAGGTAAAGCTTTAATGTGTGTGTGTGTGTGTGTGTGTGTGTGTGTGTGTGTGTGTGTGTGTGTGTGTGTGTGTGTGTGTGTGTGTGTGTGTTTAATCCCTGCTGTGCACATACACACATTCAGGTTTTTGTCTCATAATGCAACAATACCTCCATTTCAGCATTTCCTCCCACTGTTTTCTATTACCTTTAAACTATACATCAGGGGAAGGTGTGTATACATACATTTCCTAATGGTGGTTCTGTTTATTCCAGCATAATTTATAGGAGGGCTTTGTGTGCCCAAACCTCTTTATTTCTAGCTTTCATGCATTATAACTGATTTTACAATGGGGGGTGAAATTTACATTTACAAACATGCCACAAAATAAGTACATATATAATGTATGTAACAGATATTAAGCAGAAGATGTAGGTGAAGGAACCAAAGGTCAGCTGTGGAGAGCAGTGAACAAAGGGCCCTGTGTACATGTAAATGTCCCCAAAACAATTCAAAATAGCCCTCACACTGCTTATTTAGCAAATGAGACATGGCCTAAATGTCAGGGAAATTAAATAAGATACGATAGGAGGAAGTGGTGAAAACCTAAAGATAATACATTTCATATTGACAGTTGATTATGACCGCCTTTGAGAAAAAATCTGATATGAAAAAGGAGAAATTTAGACTTATTTATTCCGACTTTTTTGTACTTTTACCTCCATTTTGACATGATAAACATGATAATAAGTTTTTTTAGAAAAGAGGAAATACACTAAGAAATCTATCCTTCTATCTATCTATCTATCTATCTATCTATCTATCTATCTATCTATCTATCTATCTATCTATCTATCTAACAAAAACAGGTGACAAAATTAAAAGACCTCTTCAGGTTTTTCCTCAAACTACAGAAACATCCAATCTGCTCCATGGCTAGCACCTCCCAGCTAGAAATTCCTTATCATTTTACAGATGATTTACTTGAACGGAAATAGAAATTCTCTATTCTAACCTCTTCAGCTCTGTGTCAGTAAGGCCTAGTGTCACACTGACACAAGAAACTAAAAACTGAGAGTGTTAGCTTCCCAATGACCTCGGGACCATCCCAGAGGGCCAAAGGATGGGGGAACTGTAGCAATTTTTTGGGGGTAAAAATTTAGGCGAGAAAAGCATGTATTTTCAAGTGTTAGTTAAGAGGTTAAAAGTATTATTATTATTATTATTATTATTCTCCTAAATATGAATAAGCAGATAATAGATAGAGAGGCCTCTTTAGAAACAAGCTAATCGAGAAGCTGCTCCTGTCATGGCTATCATCCAGCAGGCCCAGACAGCGCTGAATCATGACTTCAGGCTTTTGTCCAATGAACTGTAATGTGTTTGCAATAGTGTGGCAGCTTCCTGTCACATGCCGTCAGACATATCGGGGGTCTGGGTGAACATCCACTTTGTCCTCGCACTCAAACGAGAAGGGTTTGAGTGTTGCTGTGAGTCAGCGAGGCTTCAGCTGTGCAGCAGAACATTGCACACAATCCTCCAATTTCTTTTTTTTATAAACAGTACAAATCTTTGTGTGTGTGTGTGTGTGTGTGTGTGTGTGTGTGTGTTCTGACGGTTAGGCTTCCTTCCTACTGTTACAGACTCCCTCTTAATGAATTTTTCACATATTAGTACCACAGGCAATTTACCCTTGAATGTTACACATTAGAGCGAAATTAACATTTAACTGAGGCACTTAACACATTGGTTCCTTGTGACTTCTGATAAACAGAGAAAAGCGTGATTTATCCAAAGTGCTGATTGCAGTGGTGCTTCAGCAGGCAGACAAAATATCTTTCCAACAAACTGTTTGACAATTTAATTGACATGTATTCCTACCCTCTAATACAGGAGTGTGAAACTCAGTGTCTCTGAAGGCCACACTGGAAATTGAGAACTGCATCAAGGGCCAAACATTTTCAGTTTTTGTGCTTTAGAAAAAGTCAAATGTCTTTGAGTGTATTATTGCATGTCTCATATAGTCTGCTCACTTACAGTTTGGTCAACATAAAGCCCTAAAAAAGGTTTTAAAAAAGTAGGGATGGACCAAATCTAGGATTCGGGTTCAGATTCGGCCGAATATTTGGACGTAATGACGCCGCCGTTGATCATAGGGGTGGGGGGAAAAAATCGAGACAGCATCGTGTCGCGATATTTTCTTTGGCAATACTGTATCGATACACTGGCGCCAAGTATTGATCTTTTATTATGTATGTGGTGGTCAGTTTGTCTGCTTGACAATCTCATTTTGCAGCCATACAATTAAAGTGAGATGAAGGAACGGAGAAATGTTTCTTTTTAGATGAAACGGGTGTTGACAAAGTTTCCTGTTGGGGACATCATTTGAAATTGGGAATAAATAATAAAATAATACAATTGCAATATATCGCAGAATATTGGAATATGTTTAAAATCGCAATTTTATCGTATTGGGACATGTAGCTGGACTTGAATGGCCTTCTATTGACTGAAGGTACTGCCAAACACCTTATCCTATAATCAACTAGGGGTGGGAATCACCAGAGGCCTCACGATACGATATCATCACGATCCTTAGGGAGCCTCATGTCACCTTCTCTATAGGACACGCGCTCCTCCAGATGGATTGATCCTTTCCACCTGTCCGCTACAGGGAACTGAATAAAGCAGAAGAGCCCTTATTAAAACACTCCAGCACTCATTTCCTCCTCTCATGGCCTCTTGCCTGCGGCCATAAGCTACCTCTTCTGACCTGTACAGGTGCTCCGGTCGTACTCTCTTGCCAAAAAAGAAAGGAGCTAATTTTGACTCGAGGCTCTTGCTTTGAATTTTTACGATGTGGAATGGAGAGACTGAAGGAGGGAAATAAAGTCTCGGATTCTAATTAAGGGAGTTTTGAGCATCCCAGGGAGGGATGATTACAGAGAATAAAAGCTTTTAACAAGCATGGCATAAGGTAATCCATGGCCATCAGCCACCACACCCCCTATCTGGAAGACAATGCAGGCAGTAAAGGATGCCCCGGGCATGTCAGATTGATTGGCTGGAATTCAGCAACTGCACAATCAAACTGAGAGCCAGGACTGTCGGACCACCACACACATAATACACTGGGAATATAGTGTGTGTGTGTGTGTGTGTGTGTGTGTGTGTGTGTGTGTGTGTGTGTGTGTGTGTGTGTGTGTGGTCTAATGTCAATGCTGGCTCTCGCACAGCCGATTTGCAATATATCTGAAGAATGTTTTGCTTCTTTTTGGGGCATTTGAGGCCTTTATTTGATAGGATTGAAAGGGGGGGGGAGGGATAAAGACATGAAGCAAAGTGGTTTGGTTGGAATCAAACCTGCGGCCTGTGCGTTGAGGACTGAGGCCCTGTACATGGGGCGCATGCTCAACCAGGTGAGCCAACCAGGCGCCCTGAATGTTTTGCTTTTACGACAACAAAACGCTTCTGTTGTCTTTAATTCTGATAGCAGATCAATGTTTTGTGAAGGTTCAGTCCTTGATGCAGCGGACGCGCGTTTGATCCGACCTGCTGCCCTTTACAGCCTGTCAATCCCCCTCTAGCTCCCCTTTCAGGACTCCTCAGCTATCCCACCAAATACAGACGGATTAGCCCCAGCACACATCCAGGACATGGTCAAACCCTATATTATAAAAATAACAAATGGAGTTTTTACCTTCAATGTTAAAAACATTTAATTGGAAGACGCTTTGGATAAAAGCGTCAGCTAAATGACATGTAAAGGCCTAAAATGTCCCAAAAAATGATCTTTAAAAAAAACCTGGCTCCTAAACCAAACTACTCCCACCCCTTTCTTAATATCAATCAATCCGTGAGCAAGATTATGGCGATTCTTTGAAAGTGAGTGATTTTGCTTTACTTTCATTTGATACATTCTGGTGTGACACTTTATTACTTAACTCTAGTTAGTTAGCTAAAAGTGAAAACTTTTTGGAGGAAAATAAACTCCCAAAGACACACCTGCGAAACTTTGACTCAAGTCTGCGTCACATTCAAGTCTGAATCAGCAAGTTGTTGATATTTTTAAGTGTTAACTGGTTACATTAGATTAGATTAGATTCAACTTTATTGTCATTACACATGTACAGGTACAAGGCAACGAAATGCAGTTTGGGTCTAACCAGAAGTGCAATAGCAGTAAGTGCAGATATACACTGGTTCCATAGTGCAGGATGGAAATGTATTGAATAAATATAGAATTTTACAGCTAGATTATCCTATGAATATGATATATAGATAACAAGTATTGTGAATAGGATTTATAGGTGGATATGTACTGAATATAATATACAGCTGGATATGTACTGAATATAATATACAGCTGGATATGTACTGAATATAATATACAGGTGGATATGTACTAAATATAATATACAGCTGGATATGTACTGAATATAATATGCAGGTGGATATGTACTGAATATAATATACAGCTGGATATGTACTGAATATAATATACAGGTGGATATGTACTAAATATAATTTACAGGTGGATACTACTATAAATAGAATTTTTTACAGAAATGTACAATGATCATAATATACGGATGGTTTACAGAGTTTACAGGTGAATATTTACTATGAATATTTATACAGATGGCTATTACTATAAACAGAATTTTTACAGATAGATATATATAATAAGTTAGGCTAAAATGAGCAGTATAACAAGGATTTAAAGGTAGTACAAATAAAGTTTGGGCAGAAACTATCAAATTAAAGTGCAGTGGAGAGTAATTGCATATTACAGTTAAAGTACGACATTGCAGATGTATATGTAAACAATTGGTACTGTATATAAACAGTCGGTAGTGCAGATTGAAATATCAGTGAAGGTAAGTAGTGCAAGATCAGATATAAACAGTTGTTACTATAGTAACAGTCAGCAGTGCAAGTAAACATTATAGTATTGCGGATAACAAAATGGAGGCAGGTGTGAGGAGGGAGAGGAGAGTCTATCAGTATATGAGGGGAGTGGGATCAATGAGGGTTAGAGTTCAATAAAGAGACAGCTCTGGGGAAAAAACTGTTCTTTAGTCTGCTGGTCCTGGTCCGGAGGCACCTGAACCGCCTGCCGGAGGGCAGGAGAGAAAACAGTGTGTGGGCTTGGGGAAGGGAGTCCTTAAGGATGCTGGGAGCTTGATGCAGACGGCGTTTCCTCTGGATGTGCTCGATGGCGGGTAGTGGAGTCCCAGTGATGCGCTGGGCGGTTTTCACCACCCGCTGCAGTGCCTTGCGCTCTGCCACAGAACAGCTCCCATACCACGCTGTTGCACAGTTGGTCAGGATGCTATCTATTGCACAGCGATAGAAGTTCACCAGGAGAGTCGAGGAGAGCTGATTCTTCCTCAGTGTCCTCAGGAAGAAAAGGCGCTGGTGAGCCTTCTGGACCAGGCAGGAGGTGTTGGTTGACCAGGTCATGTCATGTTTACATCCGAATAAATGCAGGAATATGATGTGCCAATGAACATTCGTCTTCTATATATCATTACTGCAAATCACAATTCACTTCATAAATTGAGAGAAAATGCGGATTAGGCCCAGTCTGGAAAATGAGTCGTGCAGCTAAAGTTGCATCAACAAATGTCTGTGCTACAACTACCATTTTTTTATTAATTAAACCTTCATTTAACAAGGTAAAAGTCTCACTGTGATTAGAATCACATTTTAATGGCCACCATTAAAGCAGCGACTAAAAACAATCATAAAATGGCAATCATACAGTCGCATTGAGTATATAAAAGCATCAAGATTATTTTTGTTTAAATATATACATGAGCAGTGTTTCTCAAGTGTGCATTCAAATACATTAGGAACCTAAAAAAACATGGCACTAAAGTGCTGCTTTCCAGTTGCAGCTGACTGAGCCTCCATTGCACATGGCTGATATAACCCTTCACCTGCACACACTGGCAGTGGATTTGTTTGGAGATATGTTTTCATTCTCACTTGATTATCTTGCAAAAAGGCAAATTCAACCATTGGATGGGTCAAATAACACAGGACTTTCACCTAGAGACCGGGGATCGTGTCCCGTCCCGTTGTTCTTTTCCTAAACCCACCTCTATATATATATATATATATATATATATATATATATATATATATATATATATATATATATATATATACGTATATATATAATAGAATTTTGGTGATGGTGCCAAGGCCTGTTGGATTAAGTATATTAATTGGATTCTGACTGTTGATGTGCATGCATGCACGGACACAGGCAGGCCAGCAGGCACACACACACACACACACACACACACACACACACACACACACACACACACACACACACACACACACACAACATATGTTATATAACCACATTTGTATTGGTTACACACACACAAACACACAGTTTTAACATGTTATGTAACCATATTTTTATTGGTTTACCTTCTATCCCTTAGGCATTCATTATAGGGGAGACATTACATATGAGAACCAAGTAACTGAAATATTAAGTTGAATTTGCAAAGAACATCTACTGTAGATCTATTCCCTAAGGTGTAGTATTATGGACTTATATTTACATTCACATAGTGACGTGGAATGACATGGAATGAAAAATAAATGGTGTTAATAGTAGATAAAAGAAGCCCATTGGTGTGCTATGCTGTTCCCTTTACATAAACACACTTTTTTGACTCAACTAAGGATAGCTGAGTAGTTCCTCTGGCTGCTATAAACCTACAGAAGAGAACTGAGGCTTGTATGCCACTGTAGATAACAGCATCAGAGGGCTCACTTCATAAAAAAGTGCTCCGTGTGAAAGGGATTCACCAGGCAGAATTGTAATGCAGAGGATCCATCTGTCCTTGCCATTGCTATGTTTGAGTGGTTTTGTTCCTTCAAAAACTCTGCGTTCTGTAATAGAAGAAAGAAGGAGAGCATCAATGATGGCGGCACAATGTTCTGTGGATGTTGGAATAATAAACTTGTTAGGAGCTATATGGCTTCTGACTTTCATTTGTCCTCCGGGGTAGAGCTGATTCACAAATTAATCTGTCAGTGGTTCATGGCTGATGCATGAGGCTGTAGGTTTGTTAAAACCCATAGCCTGTTTCGGTGCTTCACCAAAGTGGATTGTGTGATCTTGTTTCTAGGCCTGTTTCATTGTTTGTTGTTTCTATGGATACCTGGCTAACTGTACAACATCAAAATCAAGACAGCAGACAGCAATACAATTTAAAGCATTAATAGTAATACATGGTTATGAAAAACAGACCTCATAGGGACAAATGCTTAATAAAAGACATCAATTTCTGCAGCAAATGTGTTTTGGGTGAAATTTAATGTAGTCTTTTTTTTCTAACCCTAACTCACTGTCACAGTTTTGTCCTCACAACACACAAATAGTGTAACATAAGGTATTCTCAGAAATGTTTAACTAACTGGGGTAGATGTAAAAGAAAAGGAAGTTATATAAAAAAACAGACCATCACCCATCACCTCACTCAGAAAACAACCATATAGGTCGATTGTACATGCAGCTCTTGACAAGTCATATTTGTGTTTGTTGTTAGGTGGCTAAGGAGGAAGGTTGGGGGGGTGAAAACGCATTTTTTTTGCAGGTCTCTCTCTCTTCCTCATAGATAACCTTACCTTCCCCAATTATGTTGTCCAGCTTTCACTTTTCCCCATCTATCTTTCTTTACTTTCGTCTATTCTCTGTCTGCCATATTTCCACCTCTCCCTCTCGGGCCAAAGCTCCATTGGATTTCTCTTCATCTCTCTTCCTTTCTTTGTCTTCCTGTCCACATTATTGGCTGTTACTTCAAAAGCCAGAGAGTGTTAAAAAATCCACAGTACATTTAAAGCCACAGTATGCACATTTTTTTGTCTTGCAGAGGAGGAGGGTCTGGTTTGTCCACACAGCATTCTGGGATGGGAGAAAAATGTGCTTATTGGCATTTCTTTAAACAAATCACAATCGTCTTGGGCACCTCTGCAAAATAACTTCCCCAAAAGTCAGTTTTTACTGGCCCCTATGCAAATGGTTTTTCCGAGAAAAAACAACAACGTCAAAAGCATTAAAAAGAACATTGACAAAAATATTAAACTTCTAGCAAAAAGAAGTCAAAAGTGTCGAAGAAACCCGTTGAAATAAATCTCCTGAAAGTGTCAAAAAATATTCTAAATCTTTAAAAGCGTCAAACACCAACTCAATTCTTGATTGGCAGCACATTCAAATCAAACCATTCTCGAACAGGGGCAAGAGAACAATAACTTCATTCATTATACAGTCATGCCCGAACGGGCAAGTGAATTGTTATATTTACCTGCCCAACATGGCATTATAATTGCCCCTGGCCATCGGGCAAACATTAGTGTTAAACCTGGATGGTCTTCATAAATCAACCAGAATTTAGAATGCCAACACAAAGAAAACGGGGTAACGCTTTACTTGAAGGTATCTACATAAGAGTGACGTGACACAGTCATGACACATGCACCCTAACCCTAACTTGTCATGACAAAACCGAATGACGCTTACTAAAAGAAGCAGTATGTTAAACATTTACGACTTGTTTATAATGTTTATTACACGTTCATGACAGTGTCATGTCACTCTTATATAGATACCTTCAAGTAAAGTGTAACCGAAAACGGAAAGGGAAGGACATCCGGCCGAAAATGAGGGACATCCGGAGGAATTTCTGGCAGCACTTGAAATGAACCATTGTTGATATAGACGAGCACATTCTGAAGATGAAGAGGACAGGACACACACAAGTCCCGTCCTCTTCATCTTCATTTTGTAAAGTTCTGGACCCGTTGCTCATCGTGCCGCTCACCTTGATAAGGCTGTCTGCCTTCAAAGCGTGTCGCCTGCAGCCGAGGCAACCAGCATCAGTGAGGCCTCCAGAAGACGCAGCCAGTCTGCGAGAAACAACAAAGCTGACATTTAATGCTGTTGACTGGCTCTTGTCTGCAGCATGCTGCGCTCATCTGTTTTAAGAAGGGTTTGTGGGCAGCTGTGATGGGCTTGATGTCTACATTTGTGATGGGAAAATGGTTTGGAGCCTTCCAGGTGTCAAAAGCAAAATGTTAGTGAATCATTCAGTTAAGTTTGGTCCCTTCAAAGGAAAATCATTGTATTAGAATTGTAATTTTTCTTTTTCTTTTAAACCTTGTGAACAGTAGCTGTCGTGATGTGATTGTGACAAGTTTTTACAACAAAAGC
This sequence comes from Percina caprodes, assembly GCA_013375575.1. Lineage (NCBI taxonomy): Eukaryota > Metazoa > Chordata > Actinopteri > Perciformes > Percidae > Percina > Percina caprodes. The sequence goes on along the minus strand of JABXJD010000330.1, from coordinate 507,215 downwards.
AAGAATCATATTGTCCATTCAGACTTTTCAAAAATATTTATGCAACTTCTCTAATAGTGGGTAAGAAGTAGTGGGGCTTGCCACAAAACCTGGTCCATTAAGATTCATGGAGATTCATGGATGGGGGTCAACCCACAGTGTGACATTGATTTAGGGGTGTGCAAATATATGTATATATATATATATATATATATATATATATATATATATATATATATATATATATATATATATATATATATATATATATATATATATATATATATATATATATATATACAGGTAAAAGCCAGTAAATTAGAATATTTTGAAAAACTTGATTTATTTCAGTAATTGCATTCAAAAGGTGTAACTTGTACATTATATTTATTCATTGCACACAGACTGATGCATTCAAATGTTTATTTCATTTAATTTTGATGATTTGAAGTGGCAACAAATGAAAATCCAAAATTCCGTGTCACAAAATTAGAATATTGTGTAAGGGTTAAATTTTGAAGACACCTGGTGCCACAAAGTAATCAGCTGATTAACTCAAAACACCTGCAAAGGGCTTTAAATGGTCTCTCAGTCCAGTTCTGAAGCCTACACAAACATGGGGAAGACTTCAGATTTGACAGCTGTCCAAAAGGCGACCATCGACACATTGCACAAGGAGGGAAAGACACAAAAGGTTATTGCTGAAGAGGCTGGCTGTTCTCAGAGCTCTGTGTCCAAACACATTAATAGAGAGGCAAAGGGAAGGAAAAACTGTGGTCAGAAAAAGTGTACAAGCGATAGGGATCACCGCGCCCTAGTCAAGATTGTGAAAAAAGATTCACAAGGAGTGGACAGCTGCTGGAGTCAGTGCTTCAAGATCCACCACCAAGAGACGCTTGAAAGACATGGGTTTCAACTGCCGCATACCTCGTGTCAAGCCACTGTTGACCAAGAAACAGCGAAAAGCGTCTCACCTGGGCTAAGGAAAAAAGAGCTGGACTGCTGCTGAGTGGTCCAAAGTCATGTTTTCTGACGAAAGCAAATTTTGCATTTCCTTTGGAAATCGAGGTCCCAGAGTCTGGAGGAAGACAGGAGAGGCACAGGATCCACGTTGCCTGAAGTCTAGTGTAAAGTTTCCACCATCAGTGATGGTTTGGGGTGCCATGTCATCTGCTGGTGTCGGTCCACTCTGTTTCCTGAGATCCAGGGTCAACGCAGCCGTCTACCAGCAAGTTTTAGAGCACTTCATGCTTCCTGCTGCTGACCTGCTCTATGGAGATGGAGATTTCAGGTTCCAACAGGACTTGGCGCCTGCACACAGCGCAAAATCTACCCGTGCCTGGTTTACGGACCATGGCATTTCTGTTCTAAATTGGCCAGCCAACTCCCCTGACCTTAGCCCCATAGAAAATCTGTGGGGTATTGTGAAAAGGAAGATGCAGAATGCCAGACCCAAAAACGCAGAAGAGTTGAAGGCCACTATCAGAGCAACCTGGGCTCTCATAACACCTGAGCAGTGCCAGAAACTCATCGACTCCATGCCACGCCGCATTAATGCAGTAATTGAGGCAAAAGGAGCTCCAACCAAGTATTGAGTATTGTACATGCTCATATTTTTCATTTTCTTACTTTTCAGTTGGCCAACATTTCTAAAAACTCCCTTTTTTGTATTAGCCTTAAGTAATATTCTAATTTTGTGACACACGGAATTTTGGATTTTCATTTGTTGCCACTTCAAATCATCAAAATTAAATGAAATAAACATTTGAATGCATCAGTCTGTGTGCAATGAATAAATATAATGTACAAGTTACACCTTTTGAATGCAATTACTGAAATAAATCAAGTTTTTCAAAATATTCTAATTTACTGGCTTTTACCTGTATATTAGAAGGCTTCCGGATTCAAATAAAGCCTCATACATGCATTTTGGCCTTGCAGTTCTTCTGTTATAAGCTTTTGCCTTTAGGAAATGGAAAAAGGCAAAAATCAAGCACAAAGAGGTGGATTTAAACAGGTTAACAATTACCACAGTCATTTCCTAACCCTTACTAAGTAGTTTTTGTGCCTGAACTTAACCAAACCTTAATCATAGTGGTGGGAGGTCAGACTACACATCCATGTTTTTGTCAGGGCTTTGGAAGGCACTGACAAGCTGTTGTCTTGCTGATAGAGGAGTCAGATTAGAGGTCCTGCGTGTCATTTTGGAAGACAATGTTGTTAAGTTTGGAGGACGTTTCAAATACGTTAATTATCACTACTGTCCTCTTAGTTACATTTGCTGTTTCACTTTAACACTCCACTGCCCCTGGATGAAGGTGAAATGCACTGTCAGGTTCATTTTTTTCTAGACTTAGGTTGTGTATTATTTAACACTTTTTACTCCAACTTTAGTTGACTCTGCATTCCTCCAAGGCAAAATGTCATTCGTTAAAGCATTTAGAAGTCATATAGGGCACTTCCTGTCCCCCTTGGGAAGCATAAACAAGGCCATGACTTGATCTGTGCATGTGGGCATGCAAATTTAGCCTATGGGTGCAGTTGCCTTCAACCTTAATGTGTTTACACACTTATTACAGGGCTGTCATGCTCACTTTCGGAAAACGGTTCATCTGTTTGTAAAAATTCATTCTGGATTGTGTTCGACTGAGCTCACCAACATCTGAAATCTACTGGCAAAAGTGGTGAGGCTGTCGTGTGTTTCATCCTCTCATCTCGCAAATGTTAGCCAGATTGTGGCAGGATGCAAGCTCTGGGCTCCTCCATGAAGGTCCGATATGTCTTCACCCTGATCTCATCATTACAAACACCATGCATCATTAGATAGATAGATAGATAGATAGATAGATAGATAGATAGATAGATAGATAGATAGATAGATAGATAGATAGATAGATAGATAGATAGATAGACAGACAGACAGACAGACAGACATTGATCCCAATGAAATGGGAAATTATAGTGTTTACAGCAGCAAAATCAGTTACACAGCACAGAATATAAATGAAATACTCTGATACAATTTTTATCAAATTTTATTCTATAAAAAAATGTTTTTACAAATTTTTGTCAGCTCGGTCTGGAGATGATATGTGCCATTATCTCTCTCTCTCTCACACACACACACACACACACACACACACACACACACACACACACACACACACACACACACACTACTTCCTGCATTGGTAAGAAACATGCAGAATCATCCAATATGGATGTGATACCTAGAGATAGTTACTTAGCTCAAGGAAGACAGCAGTACATTAGTTTCTTTTCAAGGAAATGTCTTTGGTGAGCAGCTTTCAGCTGAAAGTTGTGGTGCGGTGGTGGCCCAAAAAAGCTTTAAGTTAACTAAAAACCGAGGTTTTAGTGAGCCCAGAGCTAGCACTCACAGCAGTTTTACAGCAGGGGTACTCAAGAAATCACAAACTATAAATCAGAGTCCAATATGATCTAACCCATCTATATCAACGAGACTGTGGCTGTGTCTCATTCTGCATGCTTCCCTCAGCACACTGCTAATGTGCACTGACCACTTACTGCCGTAGGGCTCACTTTCGATGGTTATGTTCGACTTATGTTAAAACACTTACTGTAAATGACAAGCCGGATGAGCGGCATGAACGCAACACATGTGAACGTGTCACGCTAGCGCTCACATTTATAACGTGCTCGTCCCAATGGCTGGCTCAACGAGCTAGGTAGCATTAGCGTGAAACGTTACGCTCGTTAACTCAACCAAATTATTACGTCGGCTTCAGTCAGTGAGGGACATGTAAGTAATGCATTAGACGACAGTAAAATATTTCGTATTACCATTGTTACATTTATACGATCGAGTTGTCTCGGCTGAGTCGTCCACCATTTTTTTAAACTTTGAAAAACTTGCCGATGTCCCTGGTCCCTCGCCATTCCGCTTTGTAGTCAAGATGGCGCCCGTTTAGTGCGAGTAGGGTCCACCGTTCCACATTGAACTTTTGACCATTTTTAGGGGGTCAACCGGGTAATTTCAGTACACTGACCTGTTCGGTTAGCTACACTAAATAGGCTACTTAAAGGGGCTCTATGCAGTTTTTGCCATTTCTTTGCTTTTTGCTAACAGGTTCCTCTATAGAGCCCCCCCCTACAGCTTCTGAATAGATATTTGGCAGCTCCTATGTCTACTTGTGTCTGACCCCTCCCCCGTTTCCTCTTTCTCTGTTCCTCCAACAATGCTTTCTTAGTTTGTGCTTCTTTTTTTCCGGCTCAGCCATGACAGTAGTGTGAAAAACTCCATCATTACAATGTTAGCTGGTTCCTGAATGGGCATATGTGTACAGTGCCATGAAGCAATTCAATACATCGCAAGACCTGGTATCACGTGATAATTCCCGACTATGAGGCCGGTGGTTTTTCCGCTCACAGGCGCTAGGGGGGAGGGAGACGAGCACCATTCAACTCGAAAAAAAGTCATATAACCATTCCAATGACTCTGAAGCTGTTCAGTTATGGTAAATTAAGCTAATAAAACAACTGCACATTTCCCCTTTAAAATGAAGTAGCGTGAAAGTCGGCTGTTTGAGACACCAGGAAGTAGCTCTGCATCTAACATGATGAACTTGGATGTCCCGTAATTTCACTTCAAATGGCCTGTTTGGTGTAGAGAAGTATGTCCAGTGGGCTTTATTACTCAGCCTACCTGATTAGTTGTGCTTGCCTTCCCTTTTGCACCACCTAGCTTAAGCACCTCCTGAAAATGTCCTCTAATTTTTAAAAATGAAATAATTTTCTTTAATCAAACGTTTGTAAGAAAATGAATCCAACTAAATGAATCCATATTCAAATATGAATAATTGTGGTAATTTCATACACATCTGACAGTTAAGCAGTTAATTGGTTGCAGAGAGAGAGAGAGAGAGAGAGAGAGAGAGAGAGAGACGGTTGCTTAACCAAAGAGGTTATATGGGTTAGCTAGCAGAGGGCTGTGCTAGCAGAGTTCAGACGCATTAACTAGGTAAACTACACGTTAGCCAAGAGTAAAACGTGTTGCAGGGTGGCAACCACTTTGTGTGGTATAAAATGAGAGTTGACTTTGATGCCGAAAAAAAGTGACAACATTATGGAGGAGCTAGCTAAGTGACGATAATCTGACAGCTGAACTTCACCTGGCAAAACGCCATAGTTAAAGAAGCGAGTGGCGACGGTATTGCGTGACGCACTTGTGTCATTGAGACCGTATCAGGATGCTTTACCGGATTTATTCAAGCTGGCGTGCAGCAGTATATTTGACATTGCCTGTCACACCAGCCGCAGGCGAGTTTTTCGTGCTAAAGACGTAGCTAGCTACCTGTGGAACAGGAGAACCAGCAACGTGGCTCTGTTGGCCTGGCAACCCGCTCCATGGCAACTAAAGGACTGGACGAAATAATCCAGTTCTTCTGTGACCGGTGAGTACACATTTCTCTTAATTGGTGGATAGCTGTCAATTGAGGACCTTGTTTTTTTGTTTGGACAGTTTATAAAGTGTACCATCGTTAATGTGTTAAATGCTCAATGAGTTTTTGGTAATGCAATTAAGTCACGTAACGTTAGATAACGTTAACGCTATGCGGTTAATTCATTCTTGTCAGTGTTGCCATTTTGTTGATAATAATGGTTGTCCAGTTAATGTAATGCTTATCTGCTGGCTATAACTTTTATCAGGGACTTGTATATGGGACTCAGGGCCGGGGATCGAACCACCAACCTTCCGAATGACGACTGCTCCACCACTGAGTCACAGCCGGCCCAACAGTAGGGGTTCTGGTACAGTCACAGTGGGACATGTTTAAGTCTTCACCTGAAGCACGCGCATGCGCATAACGCTGGTTTGATCAAATGCATATTTTATGGCAGTAAAATGTAATTTATATATAATTTTTCTAGACAAAATGTTTATTACCTGCTCATTCAGTTCCCCCGTAGCTCCCATATTTCTTGATATGTGTTTTTGTTTAGTTTAATTTATGTTCGTTTTGTTATGCATAGTGCCTTTACCTTTAGCATTCAGTTGGTTTGAATTCCTAAAATAGTTTAATAGGGTTTATAAATGGGTTTCACACTGTAAACATATGTCACCGTGCAATTCAAGAGAATGAGTGTGTGCTTTGCTTACTGTAAATCTGGAGCAGGTCAGAAGAACTGAACCTGAAACTGAACAGCACATTTTCAGCAAAAGCTTTTCCTGGATAGATGAATAACTAAGCAGTACAGGATGTACTGTCCGATTTATCTACAAGCTGAACATACAGCTGGAGCCTATAGGCAGCAGGATGTTAAAAATAAAACCAGTATTTAGTGTAGGCAAGGCTTGACTAAGCATATATGATAATGGAAGCAATGCAAATAAATGACTCCTTTCCTATTCGTCAGTGGCCACAGGCCATCCTAGTGAGGACAGAAACCATTACAATGACGGATATGAGCCAGAGCTGCATACCCATCGCACCCCACTGCATGCTGGGAGCCAAGCAGGCGAGGTGGCGGGTAAAACCCGTGCTAAGGGACCTCCTGGGGGAAACAAATTATCACTGATGGGGGTGGAAGGCTGAGAGTTTCCACCTCTCCCCAGACCACATTTTTACGATCACATTATATCATCTCCGCTGTGGGTTACCGCCATCATGGAGAACAAGCTTTTTTTCTGCAGATTTAGTGGTCAGGCGGTGAGGAGATGTATATTCACTTTATGGTCATTAGCCAGCGAGGAAAGTGCACCTTCGCTGCCGGTGCTTTGGCGCCCATCCCAATTGTTTTGAAAACGATAGCATGGCCCTGGTGGTATCATTTGAAACCCTGTAAATGCCCTTGCTATTGGCTTAGCCTCTAAGGAGACATATGAACTTTAGTGATTATACAACACATCCTATCAATATTCATAATCACTGCACAGCTGCAGTTTCAACTGTCTGTGAAAAGAATTCACTATGCCTTACTGTGTGTGTGTGTATGTATGTATGTATGTGTGTGTGTGTATATATATATATATATATATATATATATATATATATATATATATATATATATATATATATATATAAATCCCCTTCTCACCCCCCTTGTGGGGTGGTATGTGTCATCCTCAAGCTCGGGTCCTCTACCAGAGGCCTGGGAGTTTGAGGGTTCTGCGCAGTATCTTAGCTGTTCCTAGGACTGCACTCTTCTGGACAGAGACCTCTGATGTTTTACCTGGAATCTGCTGTAGCCACTCTCCCAGTTTGGGGGTCACAGCCCCCAGTGCTCCGATTACCACCGGCACCACTGTTGCTCTTACTTTCCACATCTTTTCTAGCTCCTCTTTCAGCCATTGGTATTTCTCAAGCTTCTCGTGTTCCTTCTTCTTGATGTTGCTGTCGCTTGGTATCGCCACATCTATCACTACTGCCTTCTTCTGCTGTTTGTCGATCAACACGATGTCTGGTTGGTTAGCCATCACCAGTTTGTCAGTCTGGATCTTGAAGTCCCACAGGATCTTAGCTCGATTGTTCTCGACTACCTTAGGAGGTGTCTTCCATTTTGACCTTGGGACTTCCAGCCCATACTCGTGGCAGATGTTCCTGTACACTATGACAGCTACCTGGTTATGGCGTTCCAATGTATGCTCTTCCTGCCTGCATCTTACACCCTGCTGTTATGTGCTGTACTGTCTCAGGGGCATCCTTGCACAGCCTGCACCTGGGGTCCTGCCTGGTGTGGTAGATCCCAGCCTCTATTGATCTTGTACTGAGTGCCTGTTCTTGTGCTGCCATGATTAGAGCCTCTGTGCTGTCCTTCAGTCCAGCCTTTTCCAGCCACTGGTAGGATTTCTTGATATCAGCCACTTCTTCTATTTGTCTGTGGTACACGCCATGCAGCGGCTTGTCCCTCCATGATGGTTCTTCATCTTCCTTGTCCTCACCTTCGGGTTTCTGCTGCCTGAGGTATTCACTAAGCCCTTCATCTTTGGTGGCCATCTTTCCAATGTACTCCTGGATCTTTGTTGTTTCATCCTGGACAGTGGTCTTGACACTCACTAGCCCTCGGCCTCCCTCGCTACGCTTGGTGTACAGTCTCAGGGTGCTGGATTTGGGGTGAAACCCTCCATGCATTGTGAGGAGCTTTCTGGTTTTGATGTCAGTAGCCTCTATCTCCTCCTTTGGCCAGTTTATTATACCAGCGGGGTATCTGATGACTGGCAGGGCGTATGTGTTGATGGCTCGGATCTTGTTTTTCCCATTCAGCTGACTTTTCAGGACCTGCCTCACTCTTTGTAGATATTTGGCTGTGGCGGTCTTCCTTGCTGCCTCCTCATGGTTTCCGTTAGCCTGTGGCACCCCAGGTATTTGTAGCTATCCTGAACATCTGCAATGTGGCCTTCTGGTAGTTTGATCCCCTCAGTTCTGATCATCTTCCCTCTTTTTGATACCATGCGTCCACACTTGTCCAGTCCGAACGACATTCCAATGTCGTTGCTGTAGATCCTGGTAGTGTGGATCAGTGAGTCGATGTCTCGCTCATTCCTGGCATACAGCTTGATGTCATCCATGTAGAGGAGGTGACTGATGATTGTTCCGCTTCGGAATCGGTATCCGTAGCCAGTCTTTGTGATGATCTGGCTGAGGGGTTCAGGCCTATGCAGAACAGCAGCGGGATAGTGCATCGCCTTGGTATATGCCACACTTGATGGTGACTTGTGCAATTGGCTTTGAGTTGGCTTCCAGACTTGTTTTCCACAGCCTCATTGAGTTCTTGATGAAGGCTATTAGTGTCCTGTTGACCTTGTACATCTCCAAGCATTCCAGTATCCATGTATGTGGCATTGAGTCGTAGGCTTTCTTGTAGTCAATCCAGGCAGTGCACAGATTGGTCTGCCTGGTCTTGCAGTCTCGAGTGACTGCTCTATCCACAAGTAGCTGGTGCTTGGCTCCTCTGGTGTCACTGCCTATTCCCTTCTGGGCCCTGTGCATGTATTGAGCCATGTGCCTACTCATCTTAGCCGCTATGATGCCCGACAGGAGCTTCCATGTTGTGCAGAGGCAGGTTATTGGCCGGTAGTTGGATGGGATTGTTCCCTTCTGGGGATCCTTCATGATCAGGATTGTCCGTCCTTGGGTTAACCATTCTGGGTGGGTCCCATCCATCAGCAGTTGGTTCATTTGTACTGCCAGGCGTATATATATATATATATATATATATATATATATATATATATATATATATATATATATATATATATATATAAACTCCAGCAATGTAGATTGTCACATTTAGATTTTGTATTTTATATTGAAATTATTTTTATTTTACTTATTTATAATTTTCATTGTCTAACTTTTATTATTTATTATTATTTTTTATTTAAATTCTTTCACATTATTTTTCAACTTATTTTTTGAATCTATATTTTTTTAATTTCGCTTTTCAGTTTTTATATGTATGTCGTTTTGTAAAGTTCCTGTTTAAATCACTTAAATAATATATATATATATATTATGCCGTCACTTTACACCAATGCATGATGATTTCTGCTTGTTGTTTATTTATATTTTTGCAAATAACATTCAAAGATGGCTCCAGCTTAATTACTGTGTTCAGTTCACCATGCACAATGCAGAGGAAAGGCAGAGGGCTAAACTGGACACACACACACACACACACACACACACACACACACACACACACAGACAGTAGGGATGCTGCAGCATTACCTAGTAATTAGAGCCCAGTCTTTGACAGTCACACTTACCTTTTATAGCCTTGCAAGCAATGCGCCTCTTTGTCTGCAAGACACACAGAGAGAGAAGAGGGTTGAGTTATGTGACATAAGGATCAGGAAAATGATACCTGAGGAAGAAAGGTAAGGGAAAGGAGGGGGGAATAAAAGGAACAGAACAACCTTGTGAAACAAGTCACTGTCAAAAGTTGCTCAGATTTATCAACCCAGTTTTCTGTCTGTTTCTCTCTTCAGATAATTGGAAGGTAGCGTCTGTGTGCACAGAGCCACAGGGAGACAGGAAACATATTTTGGCAGGGCTTGACAGGTTAGACAATGGTAGAAAAAAAAAAAAGAACAAATGCTGTCAGGAGACAATAGCTAGAGGTGGGCCGCAGTGCGTGCATGTGCGCGCGTACAAGTGCACAACCCTGTGTTCATGGGTAACTGTGTGCAGGTTTTTGCATCAGCGTCAGTGAGCCAATCAGCATGCAGCATGCTTCTACCAAGATCTAAGATATGTTATGATTGGCTACGATACACGTTTGTCGTCAGGCCTCTGGTGATTCCCACCCCTCTAAGCTCGCGATGCAGTCAATCTAACTATTGATAACATAAGCATTTTGGCTCGGTGGATATCGATTTTTAAAGTTATATTAAAACTTCTTCTATCTGTCCAATTCCCCCCGTTCTAACGTTACTCACAGTAGAGCTGGGCGATATGTAGAAAATCTAATATCCAGATATTTTTGACTGAATATCTCAGTATTGTGGCGGTATTGTCGGGTTGACTGTTGTTTCTTTCACAAAATGTGCACACAGTGAGATTTTTGATCAATGAATCAATCATCAGTTATGTTGATATAACTATGTGGGAAATGGCAAATAATGGAACAGCTACAACAGTCTGTCTTCAGAAAATTACGTCACTCTACTGTAATGCAGCCTTTAAAACCAGGAAAAGACAACACATATTACGATATCCAAAATCTAAAACTATCTAACCTCAAATATCGATATATATTGATATATTGCCCAGCCCTAGCTCACAATGATGTGTTTCTCACTCTGGTAACTTATTGTTCTAACTAACAAACTAGTTAACGTTAGCCAACCTATCTATGAAATAGAATTTCAACATTCGAATAGTATTGATTTATATATTTTTGTACTATTCCAATTATATTTGACTTTTGGAATTTGTTCCCACAGCCCTAGTAAGGATGTGCTTTAGTTCAATAAGTAGCAGTAGAGTTAGGGCCACAGTGGACAGGTGACATGTACACGGTGTGTCCTTGTACGGTCATGCTGGACAGAGTCCCCTGTGACCCTAAACAGATTGATTAGACCATTCACAAGCTCAAATCAAATTTAAATTGAAAATACCAAATATTTGCTTGTTCCAGCCTCTTACATTTGAGGATTTGCTGTTTTCTCCCCTCTACATTATAAGATTCTTTTTGGGGTTTTGGACTGGGCTGCCAAAGCCATCAGCAATTTGAAAACCTCAATTTAGGCTCTGGAAACTTGTCAGTATTCAATGATCTATCAGTTAAATGAAAGAATGGACAGGATAGATAGATCGGTACATGGACAGACGGATGTATAGATGGGCTGATATTAAAAGCTTACCATTAGCAGTGAATGGTCAGCAGCATTGTAGGCTCTATTGGCACCGTGGACTCCGTTACGGACATGATTTGACATTGAACTTGAACTTGGCTGTGGCTTGATCAGCTCCAACTCGGCCCCCCAGTGGCAACCAGAAGATCTTTTATTCATCTTGTCTGAAGTAACCGACAAAAACCACATTCTGCTTTTGGGGGGGTCCTCACCTACTGTAGACTGGAACAGGCTGCCTCTGCCCCCTAATAATGCCGCCCTCCGGCTAGCTGCATTCATCTTCAGCCCTCCCGCTGGCTCTCTTCGGCGAGTCCGAGCGTCCTGCCTCGCAAACGCTTCGGGAGGTAATCATTTCCCTGTTCATGTGGGCAAAGATAAAATGAGAATTACGACCTTGTTTAATGGTGTCGTTTAGAATCCTGCTGAGGCCCGAGATGGTATTGTACCTCCCGTCCACTCGGTGTTCTGTGTTTCTTTAGTAGTCAGTCATTAAGATGGTGATGAGCTGGGTGAAACCAGGAGGCTTAGCACAAGCAACTGCAGGAAGGGCCATATATGCTGCTTATTTGACATTATTTCAATGGAACTTTGCCTCTTTTGAGATAGTGGAGTATGCCAGAATATAAAAGAGAGATAGGAAGAGGTCTTCTGGGCTGGCTACAAGTATGTGGCCCCCCCATACATGAGTGACTTTACGGAGCTGGCTCTGTGCATGGCAGCATTTTGGTTCGACAAATAATTAAAACTCCTTAATTGAACTGAAATAAGACAAATAATGTACCGTGATCTTGAATTTCTTAACTTTCATTGCTTGTATCAAGTCATGTCAACTTTATTGTCAATTCTGCAATATGTGCCAGACATACAGAGCAAATTAAAACACGGTGCAATAAGTAATATACATACAAATAAAGATTAACAAGATAAGCAATTTATAAAATAAAAAATAAGTAACGTATACAAATAAGATTCAAGTAAGTTACATGTAAGGCAAAATCAAGCAGTATAGAAGTATTATTTATACTTGTGAGGGTCAAACACTACAGGGGAACTCATCACAAAATGTGTGATTAATCAACAAGTTATGTTCCTTTAATAAAATGACTTGTTTATTTACCAATTCCTGTGCAAGCGCACGCGGTGACTAATTTGTAGTTCTCATGAGCAGCAACAAATTCCGCCATCCTCTCCGCTTAACCCACATACGCTGGCATCATTAACATCCCCTTCTACTTCTCAATTCAGCCCGGCACTGCTTTCCTGATTAAAAAAATAAAGAAAACACAGTTTGATTTATACACTGCCACTAGCCAGCTGAGCAATTGCCCCCCCCCCCAGCGCTGGCCATCAAGGGCATCTCTGATCTGACTCTAAACAATCAATTATTTCAGCTAATGACCCCACAAGATTCCCCTTTAGACTAGGTCGAGCTACCACTTGGCAGGAACCCCTCCGCCCCCGCTTAGTCGACAAGCAATACGACATTAGCGGGCGCTGACGCAGCCTCCCTGATGGACTGAAGGAGCAGCTCTCCTCTGCTGTGACAGAAAACTCTCCGTCTAAACACCCAGCTGTCTTCTCAGCCCGTCCATCTTCACGGCTAATCTGCAGCAGGGTTTTCTTTTTTCATATCAAGGGTGGTGTGCTTTAGTAGATGGTGGCAGGAGAGGTTATGAAATAGATTTTTTTTTTTTTGAGTTGCAAAGATGAATTGATTAGTTATCAACTATTAAATTAATTGGCAACTATTTTGATAATCTAAAAATCAGTTTTTGCCTTTTTTTTAAATGAAAAAATTAAGTCCTGATTCCTTGTGTGTGTGTGTGTGTGTGTGTGTGTGTGTGTGTGTGTGTGTGTGTGTGTGTGTGTGTACACATATATATGTATATACACACATATGTGTGTGTACACACGTGTGTGTGTGTGTATGTATATATATATATATATATATATATATATATATATATATATATATATATATATATATATATATATATAATATACACACACACACACGATGTGAATGATCATTTTGGATTGAAATGTCTCCATCCATTCGTTGTCTTGATCCCCGGTCAGAGTTCAAGGGTGAAATCAGCAGAAATGTAGCCTGCTGATTCAGGAGCCTGAATCTATGGTATTCACTCGACGTCTGTAATGTCTATTTTTGGTGTTGACTTTTAGTGACCATTGTAATCCTCTGCAGTTACATGGACCACAGATGGCCTCGGAGCCATTTTGTGCCTGGCAAATGGAGCTGCTGCTGCGCAAGTTAATATTTCTGGATTGACTAATTATGCTGGATTTGTTTTTGGGAATCTTCAGCGTGGCCTGCTGGGAACAGAAGCTACATTTCATTTTCAAATAACATGGTTTAGCCGCCGTCTGGGGTGGTTGTGTGATTTTTGTATTGTTGTTGTTGCTGCACCTCGAAATGAATTTCAGATGTAACACTGCAGAGCGTAGCTGCGCCCGGCTCAGTCTCCGAGGTTCAAGGGAGGTTGTTTTCCAATAGATTTATTTTGTGCTCGCCCATTGGGAATGATGAATATGCTTGTTCCTCTAAATGATGTAGTTTGAATACATAATAATGTGTCAGGTTCAAGTTCTGCTTTTGTAAGCGTGGGAGGGGTTGGATTGTAAACAAAATCTAAAAGACCAATAATTAAGTCCTAAAACAAAACTGTATTTGCTAAGAAAAAAGATCATACAAATAAGCAAATTTTTTTTTTTTTTTCAGTTTCTATTAGGCTGCACGATATTAGGAAAATATCTAATTGCGATTATTTTGACTGATATTGCGATATGATTCACGATATTGGAGGGAATGATCATTTTTGTATCATTATTCTAATTTTAGTTTTTTCTTTTTTTGCAAGGATCTGTACCAAAGATTTTTCTTTTTCCCCCTGCGATTTGGATATTGCACTAGTTCATATTTCGATAAAACTGATTAATTTTGCAGCCCTAGTTTCTATATTTCTTGTTGTGATAACCTTTTTAATTTCGACTGTAAAGGAGAACACGTGACTGAGATTTGATTGAATTTACATCTTCACAACGCCGCTAATATTTAGCGCTGTTATTATCTGCTTCTCTGGGAGAAGCATGGCATCAGTTTCACAGCATGTGTCTGAAGGGGTTTGTTTTCCAGTCTTAAATCGTGGGGTGATTTAAAAATCCAAACTGCAGGAAGTCGTTGACGCTGCCTCACTTGTTTGTCGTCTGTCGCTCATGGTAACATTTTTTTGTTTGAGTTCGAACAAAACCCTACATCTTTTCCCTTTTTATTCATTTCTATATATCTTCTTTTGTAGAGGACTCAAGACGTGAACCATAAAAAAAAAAAAAAATGGCATGCATTCTCGCAGCAGCAGAACGACTCTATCAGAAGTACTGTCATATCCTCTGGCTGACATGGAATTCACACGGGGGTGTCATGTTCGTCTTGTTCAAATGCAGAGGGGAAAACAATGCCAGACTGCTTCCTTTTCCTCCTGTTTTAGCCTCCATCTGTTCCCCACACTGAGTCATGTGCTAACGTCTTCTGCACTGTGATCAACTGTATCCTACGAGTGAACCCGCTCTCTGTTTACAGGCGCTCCTCTGTGTCCCGCGCTGGCTCAGTCACAGTTTAAAGATCCCATGGCATGGAAATTTCACTTTGAGGTTTTTTAACATTAATATGAATTCCCCCATCCTGTCTATGGTCCCCCATTGGCTAGAAATGGCGATAGGTGTAAACCGAGCCCTGGGTATCCTGCTCTGCTTTTAAGAAAATGAAAGCTTAGACGGGCCGAACTGGAATCTGGCCCCAAGGTTACCTCCCCTTTCTCTGCATTGCCCGCCCAGAGAATTTGGCCCACCCATGAGAGAGAGACATCATGGCTTTGAAACGAGCAAAGTGGCAGTTGGTCAAGGACACACTCCCAGCCTCCACCTTGCCCCCTCCCGTCCTCAAGAGCTACAGACTCAGAAATGGCACATACTAAGGACAGCGCATTGTGGGACTGGCTCTAGTGGCTGGAATTCTGCACCAAGGCTGAATTTTGGGAAAGAGACTTCAGATACAGTATCAGGGGACCACTAATATCTGCTTAAGTGCCATTACCATGAGCGTTTGTCTTTAGCAGGTACATTTCCACAGACTTGGTGTGCAGATTTTGGCCAATTTGCAGACTTGTCTACAACCAAATTCGTCAAGTCAGACATAGACCCTCTGAATACAGTGTTTTCCCTAGGTGTGTAGGGGTCCTCCTTCAAGAAAATGTTTTTCACAGAAAGTTTTTTACAGAAAGAAATATGCAAAATCACCATATTTCCATCTCAAATGTTGTAAAAGCGTAAAGACAAAACTTTCTAAAGAAGTCCACTGGGGACCAACTACAATCATTAAATCTGAGAAAAGGAATTTAGTTAGTTTTAATGCTCACATTGATTTTGAATGGAGTACGATTTTACTGGAGGCCTTTATTAAACCTTGACTTTAATTTTGCACAAATTCAGTTTCTCTCCTCAGACTTAGTCAAATGATCTGTTCTGTATTTGTATTTTCTTCTGCTGCAAATGATGGACACACTGGGTCTACATCCTCGACATCACAAAGTTAATTTTAGTCCAGCAATGACACAAAACAGACCTGACAAGCAAACAGACGGGCTGATAAGATGACCCCAGGCTGGCCATCAGCACACAGTGCCTCAGTCGCCATAGCAATGAAAGCTCTCTGTATATCAAGTAATAAGACTGTGGCAAGGAAATGACAAGGATGACAGCAGATGATGGTAAGAGGGAAGAGCTGGTATTTGTCTGGATGGATGATCTGTCTTGAAGTGTGCCTTCCTCTAATCATTGGCGATGTAGACATTAAGATTCAAATATTTCCGGTACAGTGGAGTATTTGTGTTGATTGATGAAGTATGACTATGATGACCATCATAAATGGGGCCGTATAGAATACGACTCGGGCCGCATATTTCTGTCCAAACCTGATCCGAGTGCGAGAGTAGTAAGCAAGCCCAACCCAAATCCGACAGGCGTTCTGTTTTTTATGTCCGAACCAACCTGAGCCCCAAGCAGGTAATGTAAGCTGATGTTATGTTGTAAGAGTTTCTGTTACCCTATCACTAGGACTGAACGATTAATTGCATTTGCAATTATATCTCGATGTTAAAATGCCATTTCCTAATCACAAAAGTTGCAATTTGGTCACGTGATACGCGGGAGCAAATCAGTCTGAACTCCGCGGAGAAAGCATCAACTTGGCACGCTAACGCTACGTCGTGCCCCGAGCAGAGTTCGGTCATTCAAACAACTCTGAGTTGTAGTTTAAAAGTTTTACAGCCATTTTAATTAAATGAAGGGTTTTATTCGGGCTTGAGACCATACACGCAGTTTATGGATACAGGCACGGAGAACTAAAGGCTCTGTTAGCAACGATTAGCTCTGATTAGCCCTTAACTCCGGTTAGCTAGCTCCGTTATGGAGATAGTTATGGAGCGGAGGAGACTGCCTCAGAGAGGGAAAACCAAACTCTGATAAATGACGTTCAAGGAGCTTTCACAGCAGCATGCCCACGTTGTTTCAACAGTTTTATTAGTATATTTAATCCCACGGCGAGACCACCAGCAGCATGCTACCGCTAACGTAACCTCTCTGAGCAAGTGCAATGTTGACACACAACTTCATGTGGCGTCACATGACCGCGGTAACCACCCCAGCTTCTCTTGATGGATTTAACTATCTGACATGATCTGCAGCAACATATGCAGTCATTCCATAATTGTGGAGCTTTTGGTACATCTAGCTTACACTGCCACAGCTAACAGCTAAAGTCCCTGCAGGACAAATGAAGGGAAAATTAACTTCCAGACACCAGTTTCAGCTCTGTTCCAGTTTCTGAGCGGCGTCGGTAGGTCGGACCTGGAAGAACTCCGGTGACCCCCCCCCCAGCAGCTCCAACTCTCCGTTGCAGTAGTGCTAGACTCATCTCTGCTGCAGAAGCAGTGAGCGACGTCGTGTCAGCCTCTGCATCCATTCCAGCCTCTGCCACCTGTTCTGCTCTGTCAGTGTCCGAGCACATTTCCTGAGCAGACCAAAAGCCATTGGCTAGATATAGCCACTGGCTCACAGAAGGGTTCCTTCACGGGTCATTACTTACCAGAATAGCGGGCTGTTTACGAAGCTATTACCGCGGGCGCTCGGGGTTCTGTGTGGTTTTCGGGGGGTCTGTTTGATGCCAGCGGCTGAGTGTTCCCAATTATATCTTATCGACTGGGATCATGTAAGAGCAGAATGTCCAGTTGGATGGGGTGAGGCAGACTTGGCGGGGATTCAGAGGCTTCCTGTCTGAGCCACACTACATTTTAATATATATACAGTATAATTTATATAAATTAAAAAAAATATTATTTGTAAAATGTACCTCCTTCACAACAGAGTTTACATTGTTTTTGTGATCATCAGGAGCCGGATTTGCGATCAAAATCTGATTAATTGCACACCACAATTGTCTGAACACCAAAGTGTTTGAACCACTGGTCCAGAACAAGATGACCTGCAACAAATAGTTCATTCTTATGAGAGCCACATTTTGAAAAAGTGTTCAAATGCTCACATTAATCGATTAATCTATTAACCATTAAATGAATCGCCATCTATTTTGATAATCTGTTATTTACAAAGTCATTTACAAAACATAAACAGATTTCCCTATCATTAGTTATTTGTAGTTATTTATATATTTATAATAATATGATAATTTGTTATGTTGTCACAACAGAACACAGGAACATCAAAATATATTAAAATTCTGATAAATAAAATGTATAAAAATACAAACTTAAGATTTCTTTCCTTTGAACATAAACACAATAACTTAAACTAATCAGTGTTGCCAACAGGGACGTTGTAGAGCGTCCTCTGGTGGACAGACTATGCAACTCTATCACTAACAGGGACGTTGTAGAGCGTCTTCTGGTGGACAGACTATGTAACGCCATCACTAACAGGGACGTTGTAGAGCGTCCTCTGGTGGACAGACTATGCAACGCCATCACTAACAGGGACGTTGTAGGGCGTCCTCTGGTGGACAGACTATGCAACACCTTCACTAACAGGGACGTTGTAGAGCGTCCTCTGGTGGACAGACTATGCAACGCCATCACTAACAGGGACGTTGTAGAGCGTCCTCTGGTGGACAGACTATGCAATGCCATCACTAACAGGGACGTTGTAGAGCGTCCTCTGGTGGACAGCCTATGCAACGCCATCACTAACGGGGACGTTGTAGAGCGTCCTCTGGTGGACAGACTATGTAACGCCATCACTAACAGGGACGTTGTAGGGCGTCCTCTGGTGGACAGACTATGCAACGCCATCACTAACAGGGACGTTGTAGGGCGTCCTCTGGTGGACAGACTATGTAACGCCATCACTAACAGGGACGTTGTAGAGCGTCCTCTGGTGGACAGACTATGCAACTCTATCACTAACAGGGACGTTGTAGAGCGTCCTCTGGTGGACAGACTATGTAACGCCATCACTAACAGGGACGTTGTAGAGCGTCCTCTGGTGGACAGACTATGCAACTCTATCACTAACAGGGACGTTGTAGAGCGTCTTCTGGTGGACAGACTATGTAACGCCATCACTAACAGGGACGTTGTAGAGCGTCCTCTGGTGGACAGACTATGCAACGCCATCACTAACAGGGACGTTGTAGGGCGTCCTCTGGTGGACAGACTATGCAACACCTTCACTAACAGGGACGTTGTAGAGCGTCCTCTGGTGGACAGACTATGCAACGCCATCACTAACAGGGACGTTGTAGAGCGTCCTCTGGTGGACAGACTATGCAATGCCATCACTAACAGGGACGTTGTAGAGCGTCCTCTGGTGGACAGCCTATGCAACGCCATCACTAACGGGGACGTTGTAGAGCGTCCTCTGGTGGACAGACTATGTAACGCCATCACTAACAGGGACGTTGTAGGGCGTCCTCTGGTGGACAGACTATGCAACGCCATCACTAACAGGGACGTTGTAGGGCGTCCTCTGGTGGACAGACTATGTAACGCCATCACTAACAGGGACGTTGTAGAGCGTCCTCTGGTGGACAGACTATGCAACACCATCACTAACAGGGACGTTGTAGAGCGTCCTCTGGTGGACAGACTATGTAACGCCATCACTAACAGGGACGTTGTAGAGCGTCCTCTGGTGGACAGACTATGCAACGCCAACGCTCATAACATGGTTGGCAGTCCATTTTTATTTTTTAAATAATCAAAATAATTATAAAATATTGAAATAATTCTTAATCTTCCATTATAAATACCGATAAATTGGGAAATGCCTAATACTGGCCGATATATCAGTCAGGCTCTAATATGTTCTAGTTTCTTCTCTCCTCTGTGACAGTCAACTGAATACCTTTTGATTTTTGGACAAAACAAGACATTTGAAGACGTAATCTTGGGCTTTGGGAAACACTGATCCACATTTCCCCCGGTAATTTGACATTTTGTTTAGATCAAACAACTAATTGATTAATCGACAGATTAATTGACGATGAAAATCATCGTTAGTTGCAACCCTACATTCAATCGTAAAATCATATCTCTTCTCAGAAAGAAGACAAACAGTGAGTCAGTGTATGAAAAACAAACACTAAAGCACCCAGCATTGATTTAGCTGTTTGCCAGAGAACCAAACTGGTCCTCAGTATCAGTCCTCCTTGTCCTGGCATCTGTTTTGCAACTTCAAATGGAGGCCTCTTTAGACAGGGTCACTCCAACATCCCTCAACTCTGTCTTAATAAAGTCATTCATCTTTTTGCTAATGCATCAATAAAACTGCTCGTATAATTGGACACTCCAGTAAATTTTGATTAAAGACCTTGAACACTTCAGCACCTGATGGCCGTCTGAAAGGAAAGCCCTATGTCATAAACTCCGTATAAAACCCTCAGGTTGAAATATAGAGCACCTTCCATTATCCTGGCTTATTTCTGTCCCCAAACTGACAGGCAGTGTGTAAAATAATAACTGAGATAAAGACAGTGGTTTGGTAATTTATCTAAAATGCTAATATTTTCTCTTCGCAGATAAAAAAAAAGAAAAAGCAGAATAATTGAATACAGTGTAACTCTATTACAAGCTGGTGCAGTGATTAGGGGGAGTTATCTGCTCGTGTTGGCCTTTTTAATGCTAACTCAACCTTGTGTTTCCGTCTAACATGCAACTTTTTGTGTTTCTAGGTCACATAACACTTAAAATGTCTTTCTTTTCAACAATGTGGTTGTCTTTGTCGACTCTTATGTTGCTTTTCTTGGTGGTTTTTTTTCTCACTTTTTTCTTAATTTTTGTATAGATTGTCCGATACCATTTTTTTGATTCCCAATACTCTGATTCCAGCTTTTTAAATGTGAATATGTTCTAGTTTCTTGTCTCCTCTGCGACAGTAAACTGAATAACGCTCTGCGATGCCCTGCAGTGTCCTGCTGCATCCCGCTACGTCCACCTATGCTCTGCTATGCCACGCTACTACGACTACCATTTGTAGTCACTGTTCCATTATCTTAATTGGGACTGTTATTTCCAGTGTGCATCACCCCCCCAGCACCGTCATACTCCGCCTACCAAAAGCCTGGGTCTGTCCCAGGTTTCTTCCTAAAAGGAGGTTTTTCCTCGCCACTGGCGCACCAGTTGCTTGGTCTTGGGGAAATTACTAGAATCTTTAATTTATAGAGTGTGGTCTAGACACACTCTCTCTGTAAAGTGTCTCAAGATGATTAATTGAGTTTTGGACAAAACAAGACATTTGAGGATGTCATCTTGGGCTTTGGGAAACACTGATCCACATTTTTCACCATGTTTTGACATTTTTATAAAAAAAAATCTGGTTTTACCGGCATTTTTTGACATATATTGGGTCCATATGTGTTTGTGTTATGTGGTGAATGTGAAAATGAACCGCTACCTCCTCTCCTCTGTAAAGGATGCTGATAGCCAGGCTCTCATTGGCTGTTAGCCAATCAGAGTCAAGCAGCTTAGCTCGTTGAATATTAATGACAACTGGCCCAAATGGTCTTCCTGCAGGCTTTCTATACCACGCTAGAGTGACTTGAAACAAGGTAACCACGGTAACTAAGTTAAAGTCCATGGTAGAACTTGAGACATTACCACAAAGTTATGAAATACGTGTGGCAGGGCACCTTTTGAAGAATAAAATCGCAAACGGGTGACTCAAGATGACAATTTTATAACTATTAATCATGCAGGCCTGATCGAGACATAAAAACAGAAATCATCTCTTACGGAGGTGGAGGTGAGTTGCATTTCATTCTATTGGATTCTATAGGAATTGGTTGCATAAAGAGTCTGTTAATGCTGGCCGAGAGCTCATATTTAGTTTTTAGTTTCCAAACAGACCGACTGACACGGGCAAAGCAACAACAAAAAAGAATATTAAAAAATTAAAATAAAAAGTGCTAAAGTGCAACTGTGGGTAAATGGGTTCAGTAACATCTGGGATTTGAACAGTGGCTGTGTTTGCATATTCCTGCAGCCAAGCTCTGGGCTTATTGAATATTAGGACCAAGTTAAGCAATTTTTGTTGAAGTTTCATTTTTCTTTTGTCTCTGGGGGCTCAACGCTGCACTTTGCTATGGTGCAACTACTTCTTACCCAAGTATCATTTGTTACATGTACGGCTATGAGCCACTAAGCACGCAGCAAGCTTGTACCAAGATCCATTAATGCTTGTGATTGGTGCTTCATAGAGGCGTGTGTGTGTGTGTGTGTGTGTGTGTGTGTGTGTGTGTGTGTGTGTGTGTGTGTGTGTGTGTGTGTGTGTGTGTGTGTGTGTGTGTGTGTGTGTGTGTGTGTGTGTGTGTGTGTGTGTGTGTGTGTGTGTGTGTGTGTGTGTGTGTGTGTGTGTGTGTGCGCGCGCGCTGTGGCCGAGGCTGCCGTAGAAGGTGCCGCCTGCTCATCAGATTATATTTTATATTTGTGCCATAATGTTCTAATTTAATTTTGTTAAAATTGGTATTGAGAAACGTATCGTTCAGGAAGTGGTATCTAATTCAAAGTATCGGTACTGATGACTTTTAACTATACCCAGCCTTAGTTACACGTTTGATATTGTAAAGCCAGAGAAGCACTAAAGTTTTCTAAAATTAAAATAACTGCAATGTGTATATGATGTCTAAAAAATGTCAAACAATAGGGGGAGGCTGGGGGTGTGGGCTTGACCAACTGCCACTTTGCTTGTTTAAAGCCATGATGTCTCTCCCATGGGTGGGCCAAATTCTCTGGGCGGGCAAAACAGAGAAAGGGGAGGTAACCTTGCCCCCTTATGACCTCATAAGGAGCAAGATTCCAGATTGGCCCATCAGAGCTTTCATTTTCTCAAAGGCAGAGCAGGATACCCAGGGCTCGGTTTACACATATCACCATTTCTAGCCACTGGGGGGCTATAGACAGGCTGGGGGAACTCATTAATGTTAAAAAATTCCTAAAGTGAAATTTTCATGCCATGGGACCTTTTAATAAATAGTCTCTTGCTATTAACCATCCTACGATACATTTTCCTCCTCACAGATTCATCCTTGTTCATGTTCTTTTATCTTCAGCAGGGAGTGAAAGCCTCTTCCTCATCAGAAACCTGCCTTTTGCATGAGTCACTTTTTGCCGTCCGTTCTCTGAGACATTTGCTGACATTTCTATGCAGGCCATCGGTCTTTGTTGGCACTGTTTAATCATGCCTTTTTCCTCCGTGCATCGGCACTCCTCAATCATACATTCAGAGGGAGAAACCTGGGGAAAAAAGCTCAATTCAGAATAGATGGAGCTTTGCTGTCTTTGTTTGTTGTTGTTGTTGTTGTTGTTGTTGTTTGCCACTTGCTGCAGTCGCTTCCTTTAACCGTCCTAACTTTCTTAGACTGTATCAATGACCACTGTTGTAGTGTGTGATAAAGGAGGGGGGTCGGCACAAAACGTAGTTTATATGCAAAAAGGCAAAAGCTCCACATGTGCTAGAGCCTACATTTCCCCTAAAGCAACCAGTGGTATATTTTTATTATAGTGTGTTTATGCAGAGTTAGGGGAATGGAAAGAACTGTAAAACCTCAACTGCCCATGAGGGTGACTTTGTAGCCACTTTTGCCTGTGCAGCTGGGCCTCAGACCCCAGGGCCGGGGCAGGGGCATGGGCCGGGGCCTGGGCCTGGGCCTGGTCTCACAGAGCAGGGGCCTGGGCACCCACTACCCCCCTTTTTAGAACTCAAGCAGTATCTGACGTGGTCTGCTCGAAATTGTATGGATTAATTTAATTATATTTCAGGGTTTCCACCAGAAAAGTTGTTTTGACCCGGTGGCATGAAGTCAGCGCTAAAAGCTGACTGGAGATTTTAAAATATGACTACGTCTAAGCTTCCAACCTTTTTTTTTTTTTTTTAAATGTCTTAAAATACATTAAAAAAACAATTCTTATTGGCTTAGGCCTGATGGGGGGCACCTGAAGCGTGATTTATGCTTCTGCGTAAAATCTACGTTGTTGCTATGTACGTAGGTACGTGGAGACACGAACCTACGCCGTAGCCTGACGTGCACCTGGCGAAAACACGTCGCGGTGACGTGCGTTGCTTCGTCGTGGCTTGGTAGCGCTGCATTTCCCCTGACTCACTTCCTGGTTCTCTTTCTCCATTAACTACATGAAATCAAGGAGACGGTGGTAACACCCTTACATATTTTATTGACTATTAAGCGTCATTTTATTTATTGAATTGCTCTTTTCATACAATTGTTATAATATAGATGTGTTGTGCATGTTTGCACAACACATGCAAGGTATGTTTTCAATATATTTTTAGATTAAATTGTCTAATTTAAATGAAATGTAATCAACTTTATCAATGAACAACTTATGCTATTTGCTATAAATACCGTGGAACACAACAAAACGTCTCTTACAGGTTCAGTTAGCCTACTACTAATGTCAGGATAAACCTCTGACATTTTGGAAATTTGAAATGTAAATGTCATCACGCTTGAATGAATACCCAAACGAGATCAGGACCTAATTTGAGATTAAATTTCGAACTCAAGTTCCCGTGAAAAGCTTGTTTATGGTTTCCCTTGCCCCGGGCTGGAGCGAGAAGCAGAAGGAGGGGGGGAGAGCAAAATTTAGCTCCATCTCATTTTCAGAGTATAAGAGTCAGAGATTTTGCAGTGGAAGAGGAGACATGGCTGCTTGGAACCAAATCTTGCAAGTAAATGAGTATCTCCTATTAATATGTGAAAAATTGCCCAGTTTAAGATCCCAGTTCGTAGATAAGACCGTATCTTACCCTGATGAGCTGATAGCACCACTTACACATAACTTTGGGAGGAAAACCAGCTCCTATTCTTGGGACGGAAAGGCTCACATTTTCACCGTTGCTGCACTGTTGCTCGACTCCCAGGAGCTGTTCAAATCTTTTTGTGCTCTTTCAATTGCCCAAGGGCACTGAGGCAATGGACCGGCAACTAGTGGATTGAAAGGATTGGGTTTTGTGTAACAATACATCTGCTGAGGTCTATTTTGCAGCATTTTGAGAAGTAATGGGTTTCAGTGGCTGCTGCGGTGCTAATGGGTCGCATAGAACATGCAGGGGAGACTCTGGGAAATCTGAGTGTCTTCGCTAGGTGTGTAACGGGACACACAAATCCTGGTTCAGTACGTACCCGGTCAGTACTCAGGAAAGCCACTATAATCACACAGGATCCCACCCACCCCCTTCACCAATCCTTTCACTTACTGCCATCAAGTTGATGCTACAGATTCCCATTTTTAAGGAAAAAACATAAAAATCCCCACTGTCAACAGCCATGGATAGATCGCATCAAACAGACACATATCTTCCAATAATGACAGCCAATCCTTTTACTGTTCTCATGTTATGTTGTGATGCTTCAGTAACTTTCTCTAAGTCTTAGCATGTGGGGGCGTTCTGCGCTGTCTCAGAGCTGTGAGCTGAAGTTTCCCAAAGTGCACATTGCATGCAAACTATGGAAGGGCAAACATTTACTGCTGAGATCTACAGAAGCTTGTATTGCATGATGCTTTCAATAAATGCTTATTTAACTGTGTAATTTAAAAAGAATTCCCTGTAGCGTCTGATGACTTAAATGAGCAAAATATTGTTTGGCTACGCAGTTTCTCCTGTGGGCTGAGCCAAAACCAAACACTTAATTCCTTAGCCTTATGTTGTACTTCACAAAATAAATCTTGTTCATGTAATTGAGTTGTAATTATGAGTGGGGAAACTTTCTTTTGATATCTATCTATCTATCTATCTATCTATCTATCTATCTATCTATCTATCTATCTATCTATCTATCTATCTATCTATCTATCTATCTATCTATCTATCTATCTATCTATCTATCTATCTATCTATCAAAAAGGCAATCAATTTATAATAATTTATTTTGTAATTTATACTGTTTATTGATCCCCAGTGGGGGAAAAAAATTACAATTTACACTCTGTTTTTGTTAGAATCACACACCTCAAACACACACATGCTCAGGACCTATTCATGCACAAATGGTGGGATGTCAGAGTGAGTGGGGTGCCAGCTGGACCAGCGCCCTGAGCAGGTGGGGGGGGGTAACGGTGCCTTGCTCAAGTGTGCCCAGGAAGTGAACTGGTATCTCTTCAGCTACCAATCCACACTCCGTACGGGGACTTGACCAGTGACCCTCCGGTTCCCAACCCAACTCCCTACGGACTGAGCTACTGCCAACCCAAACACATCACACATAGGTGCCTCACGGCAGCCAATATCCGTTGTTCAAAATCCAAATTTAATGGATTTCAAATTATGCTACAAGCACCTCAGCAGTCCTACATGGTCTTGAGTTATTGGATGATTTGATTATGTCAGGTTTCTACTGGTCTCACTAAGTCCAGACTTTTTAAGACGTACAAAAGAAATTGCAGAGTGTGGTTGATGATCGTTTGCTGGAGACCCTTCACAGTTTGAAGTTCCTCACTTTTTTGCATGTTGGTCTCATTCATAGTCGTAATACAGCAAACAATTATAAACTTAGTATAACAAGTAAGGACATTTGTGTTCTGTTGGTTATTTCTCTGTGGTAACAATGCTTTTTGGTAATAATTCTTATACCGTTGGAACGCCTGTTTATTTCCCTTTCAAATGGCGCCCAGTTGCCAAGCTGTTGGCTGTGTACTTTCTACTGAGGCTCCTGTTTGTGAAATGAATAAATTGTTAAATTGCCAATGTGTCTTGTTTCTTCAAACTTCAATCATCCAATCCACCTAACACCAATGGCAGAATAAGCTGTTGGGCATTGGCAGAGAAGATTTGGCAAATCTTTCATGGGTTCAACCCACTTACTCAGCGCTGCTGCTCATCCCACAAATGCATGTTCCTTACAAATGGGCGCCAATTGAAAGGGAACTAAAAAGGCTTTTCAACGGTAGAAGATGTATTGCCAAAAAGCATTGTTACCACAGAGAAATAATCTACCAAACACAAATTTCCTTACTTTTTTTATACAAGTTTATGTGGACTAGCGACAGAACTACAACACCATGGATTAAAAAGAATAAAATTGCGGGAGATTTTCAATAAGCATCAGAGGTTGTGTTACATGGATGTAAGAAAATTACGACTCATTTAAAATGATTAAAGACCTAGAACACAATTCTTAAGCAAATTTGAGACTTTATAAGGCCTAAAATGTTGGTTTTTAAATTTGTAGACTTTTATTTTCAGACTTTATTAGACTTATATAAACTTATTTAAGACCCCGTGGAAACCCTGTCATGTGCACGTTGTAAAAATCTTTTCGTCTCTTCCATCCGTCCCGTATGACATAAATGCATACTGTGTAATTGAATTTGGGTTATTAATATACCCAAATGCATTTGAGAACCGATCTGGATAAACGATGAACCACTTCAACTCACTTCTTCATGCAAGAATGAAACTCATGGAATACGTGGGCTGTGATTATTATTATTTTTTCAGATTCCTTGATGTTGTTCGGCTCAAATGACTGCCTGTTGTAGGTGGTTTCCTTTATAATCCTCAGTGTAGGCTTGTATTTCTGTTTTTTTGTTTCTTTTGGAAAATGCTTTGGCCCTAGGCTTGTAAAAGCTGCTGGTTTTTGTTCTGTCCTCTGTTCTTTGGGACCACATTGTGTGAAATAATGCTCTGGGTCACCTCTCAGGAAGTGTGAGGATTTAAGACAAACGAGGTTAAGCCTCTGTGGCTTTGTGGATTCCTCTACATCCCCCTGTTAGATGGTGGCATCACTCTTTTTTTTGGTTTTTTTCTTTTCTTGATTTCCGAAGTGACTGCAGGAACGCAGACATCCCACACACACAAACACACACACGCATCTACACAGAATCACATCAGAGAACCCATCCCACACCATCGCCCTTACGTTATTTGTTGCTGTTCTGATCCGACTTCTAATATAATGATGCCACAGGATACACATTGCCTGGCTGTAGCCAGCAGACAGGCAAGTCATGATGCAGAATTAATGACTCTACTGTGTGGCAGAGCGGTTTCTCCTGGGACATTTTATTTTCTAACACCAAGAACTCTGTGCAAAGCTGTGGATTCACATCTCCCAGTGGTCGTTTGTCTCCAAACCTCAGCTACACTTGAACTCAGCTTCTTTACCCCTCTGGCTTCCTACAGGTTGAGTAAAATTAAATGACAACATTTCACTGATTACAGACTACAGAACAAACATTCATTTCACATTGTAGATTTAATATTCTGCTAGTTTTGCTTCTTAAATAGCCTGGGGGGCAGAATGGATTATTCCAGCGAATACCTGTGTTCATGCTAGACTGTTTCCTCTCTTCTACTATGCCTGCTCCCTGCTGGGCGGTCCCAAGAACTTAATATCTCACCCTAGGTAACAACAGACCCCTCCCAAAAACTCCAGGGATACTTTAACTTACTACTTGAGGCATTTGAGCAATCCACAGACAACCAGAAAGCTGTTCTTGTGTATTAACTGTTTTTTATTTTTCAAAAAATACAAAACATACAAACTTTACATACAGAACACCCCCCCATCATCATCATCATCATCATCATCATCATCATCATCCTCATCATCACCCACAAAAAATCAAGAATCAATGACACAGAAACTACAGTAGCCAAACCATTCTACACAATAGTAACAATATGGACAATTAACCACAAATCAACTCAACATATGTATAACAGACAACACCCCTAAGCCCATCGTACACGTCTCTCTGCCCAGCACTCCTGATTGGGAAGGGGGATAACAGCCACACAATGGGAGCAGAGGGGACTTCATTGTCTAAAAGACCTTTTTAGCAAGGCTGGCTTATTGCCCTTTTCTGTGCTCCTCTGCTAAATAGCCTCAGAAAGAAACTGGTTTTGGTGGAATATGTGTGCGTTCAAAAGTTGTGGACAACAAGAGGGTTGAACTAAACCAGTATCTCTGCCATGAACCCTACCTTCATGCTTTAAGTTCAAGTTCAAGACCTTTATTTGTCCCCGAGGGGCAATTCATTTTGCTGCAGTAGCAAGAAATTGACACACAATACATGAAAACAAAGACGACATCAATTAAAATACATTATCAAACCAAATCAGAGACCAGAATGTTAAACACCAATACACAAATGTTGTTTAAACCCAATGGCAAGCAATAGCGCTCAGGGATTGGTTGAGCTGGAGACAAAACAATGTCGAAAAATTTGATTGAATTGGTCAAGAACCCTTTAACTATAATCTACAATTGGTTTTCTGTAATGGAATCACCTATCCTAAATCTTGTTTTCTTTTGTTCTGGTATCTCTTAATTTCAATGTAATTAATTATAACTGAACTGCAGTTCTTTTCATGTAAAGAAATTATTGTCATCATCGTTGGTACTAATTCATATTCCAGCAAAATAACCAAATTCTGTAAAATGTCAAGCAAAGCCTTGTCTGAAAACACAATGAGCTGCTTGACTTGGCTCAAATCACATAAAGTAAGCGGGGAAAGCTTTGATTATGAAGCCATACAATTATATTTTAATGAAGTAAATGGAATTATTTTGCTAGACATGGATTTCTGAGCATTAGGGTTATTCTTGGCATACACCTGAGCCCGGCTCGTGGCTGAAAACGGCGTCTGGAAAATTGATATGGAAATGTATGCGTGCAAAAGCACAGTTCTGTGCTTTGCAGGATCACTGGGGACAATATCTACATCTTATTTTTTTTTCTATTTATTTTTTTTTGCCTTTGCCTTCCCAGCATCCTTCAGCATCGGTGCACAAATCGACAGGTAATCCCCTTGTTAGTGATTGCGCCCTGACCCTGACTGATGCTACGCTAACAGTTGCACATCTGACCAGTTCTCCCCACTGATCAATGTTAGCATGACACAGGCTGAGGCGTCCTGAGCTCGTTTCATACTAAACTTTGTGATTTGATGCTCACGACACGGAGTCTTCCTCTGCTTGAGAAGCTGCGAGCCTTATAGATTTATCTACACAGCTGGAGAGGGCTTAAACTGTATTTATTTTGTTGTTTTTAAAGTTGTGCCGCTGCGTTTGTGTGCGTTTTAAAATTCTCGGCATGTTGTGGTTGTTTCATTTATTTTTTTGAAGGCTTCCTAAAATTCTGAAAAAAACAAAACCTAAAGAAGAAAACCATGTGCATTCCTCTCATGTGATTGGTTGACTCCCCTAATATTCTGTTAATCAGTTTGTCAGATGCATTTAAGTTGGATTACTTTCTCCTTAATTTGATTCATCCTGTGGCTTATAATTATATTTGCTTAATTAGTATTAGATGGATTTTGCTGTAGACATGGTCAAAAAATCTGTAATTTATATAAATTGCTGTTCATTTAAAAAAAATATTTTTTAAATCTTTTGTAGTATAATTTTAGTCTGTATTTGGGTTGTGTTAATTTTCTGTATCCTGAGAGTCCATGTGGTTTAGAGGGTTAAAATATATTTTTTTATTTTTTTTATATAAACTCTATAAATATTTTACACTGAGCATGGATGTCAATTGGTCCACTTGTGACCAATTAAAGTGATTGGACAGAGATCACAGCACATTTTAGAGAAAACAAGAAACTGAGCAGTGGAGTCCAACACTTCATCTGTAGTCCTCTCGCGCTGCATTTTCATTGCTATGTTTTGGTTTCAAGATGAATATCTTTACATCTCGCATTCACACTACTCTGGCATTTCCGAGCCCCTAAACCCGCCATTTGGAAACACCTCTACGGAGACCTTTGGCCACACCGACGCTGACTCCAATGTTTTGCTGCCTGATTGGGTCTTATCGGTCATGACGTCTCGTTCTCTGAGACTAAGCTACTAACGTTACCATGAGACTAAGCAACTACCGCTGCCTCCTGTTCACCCCGGCACGGACATGCCCAGTATACATTACGAGAATGTTGATGAGATATTTTGATTTGGTCGTGTTAGTTTAAACGGAGGTTAGTTCTTCTACTGGAGCTAAAAACACTTGCGCGGAGATCGCTTTGGCTCAAAACTTTGCCTAAAAACCAAAACGAGCGATGTAAATGTAACCTGAGAAAGAAGTGTGGTGTGGCAAAGATGCGTAAAAAAGAGGCAATAAAGCATCGGAAGCTCCCTGAAGTTCAGTGTGTTTTCTGGAGCACCAAAACAGAGATAATGATGAGTGAGTTCAGACAAGAACTTGGAAAGAAAATCCTGCATTGAGCCGCAAACTGGTTGTACAATGAATATTTCAGTGTGACAAAATAAGGACACAGTCAGGACAACACTGAAGTGGCTTTGGGACATGTCTCACAATGTCCTTAAAAACCCTTAAAAACAAAACCTGGTCTCTCATCCCATTGATAACACGGTTGTCCCTCTTACTTCGGGGTCTTACCATGCAAGTTATGATTAAATACGAGGACAAGGATGAATCTGAAAAAAAAGATTATACCGATGTAAGCATTAAGCTCTGGTTAGTTATTTTCTGTTTTTATCTTCATAAAGTATCTTCATATGTGACCATGCCATTTTGGAGTTTTGAGTGTAGATTTCCAATGGAGGTCCATTGGTATTGTTGCTGATGGTGCTCCCTAATACTTGTAAATACTTGTATATGTCCACTCAAAGTACCAATACTTATGACGTGAGATTTGAGATGTCATGGGGAAAGGTCTTGTTGGAGCTACACAACAGATCAATCTATCACCAGTAGTTCCAGTAGCCTCTTTTGAATCTCAAGCTATGAGACTTGGTGAAATGTTTTGTTAAAAATCTGCAGTATTAATAACCCTTGCCACATTTACAGCTATGTTTTCCCATGGCATTTAATGTTTAGATGGATGGCAAATTAAATAACAAACACTTAGAGGAGTACATAAAGTTCTTGGCATTCAGATCAGTTGTGGTCTATAATGCAACATAATGGGAAGAAAAGTGGCAGTTCTTTCTGAAAATATTTGATATCAAAATTCCTGACTTCCATTAGAGTGCCAATATTATGAAAACAATCACTTATCCTGGGTTTTGGGGTGTTCTTTTGTGTCTCTTGTGCTTCCACGTGCGTACAAACTTGGAAAAAAAACTCCATGCGGTTTTGAATGAGATACGATTTCTGAATGTCTTCTGCCTTCAGTCTCCGGGTGAGCTGGTCAAAATCTGCACGGCTTTGTACGTCACTAGCCGAGACGAGGTGGTTAACTGTAGCACGTGCTAGCACTAGCATGCTAGCTCGTTCTCAATGGCAAAACACTGCTACAGCACACACTAGTTGACCTTAATCTCCAAAAGAGCTACTTCCTTGTCCCTGTTCTGCAGGTATTCTAGAAGAAGTCTCCCAGCTAATCCTGCCTTGGACTGACCAAAGCTGGAGAAAGAGTTCTCTAGCTGATGGGATCTTACCGAGCTACTGAGCATGTGTGACTCCCAACAAAGATAGTATAGAAGTGACATGCCTCACTCTGGAGCTAAAACACAGACCCAAACACACAGGGTGAGAACAGGATCTGCAGCAATGTGCAGTACAACAAAAATATGGTGTTTTTTGAAAATGAAACCATGGAAACATATGCTGGTACGACCTCAAAATCCAATTATCAACCTGAAAGTGAGCATAATATGGGCGCTTTAATTGTCTCGCTCTGAATCAAATGTGCTTAAAAACAACATGGACCCTTTGCGGTAGACAGCCTTTGTGTTCTAATCTATTGTATGTTTGCCTTTGATTGAGGCAGGGAGCTTAACGCTCCCCCACGTTATTCATTGTTTCAATCCCTTTGCTGCAGACCCAGATGGTTGTCAAGGTGCAGAGAAAACGCTGCCTTATTATCAGCTGACCCTTTAGTGAGACACAGGTCGATGTTTGCAGGCTTCAGAGTTGTTTGCTGTATCATTGCTCATGTTTTTGTTGTTTACATTGAGGATTGTGTGAGTCAATGGCGAGACGGAGAGCTTTTGCTTTGGGATTGTTGTTTCTTCAGTTTTTTGGAGCCGGCACAGTGCTGTGAAAACGCCAGTTTACTGTCAGCTGTTATCAGAGGATGCAGTTGAGGGACAAACCATGAAGGAAAACAGAAACTCTCAAAATGAAACTGCCAATTTGCTCACTGACAGTAATTACGTTTTTTTCCTGTATATCGGTAGTTTAATTTCGAAGATTTTAATTGACTGAGTGAGAACAGTTTGATCAGCCAGTGCCTACCATACACTAGAAAACTAAAGTCTGACATCTCACATCTAAAGCTAATCATCTGGTCAAAGACTGGGGATCGGGGGTCACACGTTGCAAGACTACAACTACAGCGCTTAACTTGTTCCAAAATGGATTAAATTAATTTTTCCCCTCAAAATTCTGCACATAATATCCCATAATAACATTTCTTTTTTAAAATGTTTGCAAATGTATTAGAAATAAAGAACGAAAATGTAATATCTAATTGAGCCCGACCAATGAAGGACTTTTAAGGCCGATACAAATATTTGGTTATTTAAAAATCCGATTTGCAAATATATCGGCCGATATACTGAGTATTTTTTTTAAAAAATCCAGAAATGCGTAAAAAACCATTCCCTCCCACAAGTTATTTGTAGTTATATATGAGCTCTCACTAAAATAATGATAATAATTTATTGTCACAACAGAGGAACATAAATATATTAAAGTTATGATAAATAAAGCCAGTCTGTGAAATCTGAGATCTGAAGTGTGATGTTGAAGTCTTAGAACGTATCTTCTTTCAGTTGCTTTTTAGTGTCATGAAACATGTTTTTAGCTATTATTTAGCATTGAGTTGTAGTTTAAATTAGCATGGAAGTCTCTGTTTTTGATGGGTATGCACTTCTCTATAGGTTCAGGACCTGGGTTTCTGTTGCCTAGCAACTGTAATCATAGTCTCCATATCTACTAACTCTTTTCACACACACACACACACACACACATATATATATATATATATATATATATATATATATATATATATATATATATATATATATATATATAATCAAGATGTTGTGGTGATCATGGCCTTAGTCTGCCATCACACTGAGATGCGTTGCTATGGGCCCGGCCCGTAGCGATGATATTTTTCTTAAACCACCAATTGTCAACCCTGTAATATCGCTACAATAAGGACATTGAGGTATTAGGGCAAGAATATCGCGATATCTGATTTTCTCCATATCACCCAGGCCTAGGCCTCGTGTTTTAACGTTACTGGGTCCGTGAGTGAGTCTTAATCGCACGCTCGAGCTAAATTCATTCCAAGAACTCTTGCCGTGATTCAGACTTTGCCAGTTGTTTTACTTTTTGTTGGCAGCATTCAATAATTCACTCCAGTTTGCTCCTAAAGTCTTTGTAGCCTCTAGGCATAAAGTTGATACTTTGAGACTTCTCATGACTTCTTGTTACATCATGAAATTTAGCGCTTATGCTGGCTGAATATTTTGAGGGAGAGGTAGAGTGAAGGAAAAGGTAACTTATTGCGGTTAAAGTTTCATCAGCCACTCTCAAAACTTAGTGTTTAAGTTGTATATTTGTCATGCGGGAAATAAATAAGCAATGAATAAGTGAAAGAGTTTTTTTTTTCTACTTGTTCACCCTATTTTAAGTGTTTTTTTTTATTTTTATTCTAGTCTTTTTTTCTTCTCTCCGTAGCCAAGCTTTTCTCTTCTGGTCTGCAAATAGGCATAATGAATAATTTAATCCCCACAGGTTTTTACACGGGGAGGGAAATATATTTAGTATGTGATGGATAGTAATGTTGATACTGCTAAGCGTATTTGAATCCAATACAGTTGGTGACAATGCAATCCCCCTGAAATGTATTGCACCCACATGCACCACACGCGCTCCATGCTGTTGTTTAGCTGCCTGAAATCAGCAGCTTGCTCATTTAGTAATCTTCAGCATATTGGTTTGTGACAAATGGCTCACCCGGAGTGAACGGAGGAATGGAAGGCTGTTGTAAACCGCCAGTAGCAATTTTCCGCATTTCTTACTGAGACATGAATCTTTATCCATGTTAGCAGAGACATTGAATGTGATCATATTGAAGTTTTTTAAGTTATAACATAATATTAGGGTCGGGGAATATGTTAAAATGTTCCAACGGCCAATCAGAACTGTCGATTGGCGTTGTATTCCAGCAGGCGTGTGTCTGTGCCGTCTAATAGTGTACTTTGTTATCGCTTGTTGGTAGGACTGTTGATTTAGCACATATTAAATGCAAAACCGGTGTACTGTAAGGTTAGTGGATAATATACACTATAGGATTTGGAACACAGTGTTGGGGTCTATTTCATTGTATTGTTCATTGACGAAGGTGCAGCCTACTATTTACACCTGGTCCATTCTCTCTATTCAACATAGTATTAGTCTTGCATTGCCATACCTATATGCACAGCGCTGTGGCATAAGGTCTGGCTACACCCCAGATGTATTTTATCTGGGTTGTTTGCATTTCTTTAAACTAATCACAGTTGTCTTGGGCAGCGCTAAACTCCGGACGTGACCTTATTTGCTCTTACCAACGTATCTCCGCGTGTACTTTGTCCACAGCAATCCCACCAATCAGTCCCAGTAAGACAGGAAATGTCCTGGTAGAGTACTTCTGCTGATCCAGACTAGAACAGCGCCAACATTCATATATAGTATGAATAAAACTGATCAAACATACATTATACAACATCAATATCTGTGCTAATTTGTTGAATAAATACCAGCCATAACCACTGTCAACAATTAAAGTTGGCCAAATGAACATGTGGTGTGAGGCAACCATGACTGACCTGTATAATAGTCTGTTTACAGAAAAAAACCTTAGTATTTTAAAGTTCAAACAACGCCAAACAAGGACATTGCAGTTTTATGTAAATGTTCATCTTTGTAAAAGATTAAGATCACGTTTCCACTATGCAGCTTCCCATTTTAATACCATAGTAGTACCAAAGAGAGGCAGCAGAGCCACAGCTTTTCTGAATGTCATGGCTTTCAGCACCATGGACAGCGGCAGCCACCCATTTGAACTCGTCTCTCATCAGCTGGATTTTTGTGATTAATGAAGAAGAAAATTAGGATTAAAAAAAAAAATTTAACTGATCCTTCTCAAGGAAATGGGGTCCTGGTTTAGAGTTACAGTGACTGTGCTCACCAGAGGCTTTTACTACAGAGAAAGAGTTTGAGTTAACCCTCGTGTTGTCTTCCCGCTGACCTGCAAAATTTTGTTTCAAAATTTGAAAAACCTTTTGATCAAGGTTATGGTCGTCTTTTTCGACCCTTTTGTGGCTTTCCTCCAATGATTTTGTCACTTTTTCAACGTTTGTCGCCTTTTTCTGAGCCTTTTGAAATTTTTGTGGCTTTTTCCCAACATTTTTAAAAGTATTTTTTTTAACAGTTGTCACTTTTTTATTTTTTTTTTACTTCTTTCAACATCCCTTCACATTTTAGTCACTTTTATTGACATTTTTCTATTTTTACACTTTTTTTAAAGTTCCTTTACCTATTTGTTTTTTCTCCAAATGCTATAAAATTCACAAAAAAACACCCAAATTCATTGAAAGTAGTGAACTGATTATTTATTTAACTTGTGAGGAGCATTGTTGGGAACCATCCACGTTATTTTTTGGGAAAATTTGTTTGAAAGAAACCCAGATTTCTGACATAGAAACTTTTTTGGAGCTAGGTAAGGGGTCATATTTGACCCGAAGACAACAGGAGGGTTAATGAGGTAAATCTTCTCTCAACGTGTGTGTGTGTCTGTGTGTGTGTGTGTGTGTGTGTGTGTGTGTGTGTGTGTGTGTTAACCTAATGTGTGTATTATAGCAAACTTGTACACTGTATTTATCAATGGGATTTGAAGAGTTATATCTGTTTTACTGCTTTTTATATTTGTATTGTTCACTGTAGTCTTATTGTTTTTTGGGTAGACAATTTTAAGATCTGTCCAGGGACAACGGATGGAAAAATAGCCTTTTGGCTAATTCTAGTGCATTTACAGCAATTTTAATTAATGTACATTGACCCTGTCAATTAAATAAACTTCCATGCTGTCTAGGCTGCAGTTGATATTTAGTGTTTTTTGAGCTTCAGCATGTCCAGTCTTCCAACATGGGCCGTTGTTATAGCCACCATTGCTGCACGGTGTCCATTCAGTGTTACAACATGCTGATTTGATGCTCCGTAATGTTGCAGACATCCACAGCAAGTGTGTCCTTTATATTTTGGGACTGAAAATGGAAGCGAGAGAGGCTTTGCCTTGGAGACACGTTGTAAAGGCGCTTTTATCCGCTTTATCACAACGGGCTCACTTTGAAAGTGGATTATTGCACCTGGCTGCTTATAATGGCGTGCTGTCCTGCAGGACCACCGGTACACTGGAATCCTATAAGACCAGCAGCTAAGACCCTGTTGGGACCCTGACAAATCCACAGGCTTACACCGCTGCCTGTCAATGGGAATAAAATCACTACATCACTGTTGGAAAGAGGGTAGGCACTGGGAGCCATTACACGGGATCGTCCTGCTGCTCTCGTGGATTACTGCTGCACACTATTCTTTCTTTAAAGTTACACCCTAGTTTCAAATTATTATATTGTGAAACATCTTCCAAATCAATCAGGAGTTCACAGCCGGTTGGAGAAATTCAAGCATAGGATTGGAAATGAAAAGCAGGGACATGCTGAGGTTTTGTTCCACTTCAGACCAATGAGGAAACCAATTAGTGGTGGTGTCCCTGGAGTTGAACACTTCCCAAACTCAGATGGACTTAAATGACTGTCTGAGGACTTCCAGACTTTTCTACATGTTTCCCTAAATCTGCCCAAACTTACACCATCAGATGGACGTGTGGCTGATTCTACGAGCTAGCATGCTAGCGCTAGCATGTGCTACGGTTTCACCCCCAAATAGCACTGCGTCCACCAAACTGTAGGTGTGAAAGTGCTAGGGTTGGGTACTGGCCCTTATTTCGGTACCGGTACCTAGGGCTGAGCGATACGGAGAAAATCAGATATCACAATATTTTTGACCAAATACCTCGATATTGATACCGCAACGATATTTTAGTTTATTATCGGTGCTTTCACAAAATATTGAACACAATGAGGTTTAACAGCGTCAAAAGGGACAAAATAGTCCCGACCAAGCGTGTTACTGCTGCTAAAAGAGACCTTTAGTCCGTGGGAATGAGAATACATTTTTTTTTTTTTTTTTATATACTTTTGAGCCTCGTATGTGAACAGGCAGTTTGCCGGCTCAACCAGAAAAGCCCAAGAACGGTGAAACCCTGAAGAACTTGACACTTTTCAGAGTATCTAACTGTAAACAATCTTTTAAGAGAATGACTGACTGAGTGATGGGTGATGGCATCTCGTTCTATGAATTCATCATGTGAGTTGGTTGTGCAGTGACAGCTGAACATCATATTTGATTTCAGGCTCAAGGCAATGTAGAAATAGCTGAAAGTGACGATTTTCCGTTACTGAGCGGTTGTAATCCATGGATTATGCATTTAAATTTGAGCAAGTAGTGAGTATTATATCTGCTCCATTTACTGGGAGGGAACAGTACTGCCTTTGTGAGCTTCTCCTTTGCAGCATTAGGCATAAAAAACATAATCTTCCACCTTGGGTATTTGCTCTATAAAGGAAAGAAGGTGAAGACGTAACAGTGTGACTTTTGTCTGGAGGGAGTAGCTCATTTTCCGCACGGTGTTCATCACTCACTACGTTACCGGTTTCCTTCTACTCATGTGTGACCTTTACTTCCTCCATCTCTCCTCCCTTTTCCCCTTCACTCCTTGTGTTTCTGGCAGTCATGTCTCCTCATTCTCTAAGACTTTCCTCCACCCAGTCTCTTATTATATTTATCTTTTTCCCCTCTCACTCGTTTTCTCCTCATACTCCATCTTTGGTGGCTCTCAACTCTCCTCTTCACTCTGTTAATCTCTGCTCTTTTTTATTTATTTTTATTTTTTCACTCTCCTCTACCGTTATCCTTCCTAATTCTCTCTTCTCCTCGAGAGAAACCTCAGATTGGACAGATGCCACCATTACGGCACAAATCTTTTTATTCATGTTTCCTACTACGTGAGCCTCGTCTCGGTGTGACGTTGAGTTTTTTCTGCGTGTCTCTACGACGTGTATCGTTAGACGGCCAATCGCAGACATTATTAGATCTTGGTAGAAGCATGCTGATTGGCTCACTGACGCTGAGTTGACTTACTCCTTAGGTTTTGAAATTAGGTATTGAATGACAAGGCATTTTTCAATGCTCGATATTTTGGAGGCAGTTCGGTCGATACCTAAAAAAGTATTGAAGTTGGTACCCATGCATTTGCATCTCTCTCTCTCTCTCTCTGTCTGTCTGTCTCTCTCTCTCTCTCTCTCTCTCTCTCTCTCTCTCTCTCTCTC
Source organism: Percina caprodes (assembly GCA_013375575.1). Taxonomy (NCBI): domain Eukaryota; kingdom Metazoa; phylum Chordata; class Actinopteri; order Perciformes; family Percidae; genus Percina; species Percina caprodes. Next base: position 467,943 of record JABXJD010000330.1, on the reverse strand, counting down.
TCTCTCTCTCTCTCTGTGTCTGTCTCTCTCTCTCTGTGTCTGTCTCTCTCTGTGTCTGTCTGTCTCTCTCTCTCTCTCTCTGTCTGTCTCTCTCTCTCTCTCTGTCTGTCTCTCTCTGTGTCTGTCTCTCTCTCTCTGTGTCTGTCTCTCTCTCTCTCTCTCTCTCTCTCTGTGTCTGTCTGTCTCTCTCTGTGTCTGTCTCTTTCTCTGTGTCTGTCTGTCTCTCTCTCTCTCTCTGTCTGTCTCTCTCTGTGTCTGTCTCTCTCTCTCTCTGTCTGTCTGTCTCTCTCTCTCTCTCTCTGTCTGTCTCTCTCTGTGTCTGTCTCTCTCTCTCTGTGTCTGTCTCTCTCTCTCTCTCTCTGTGTCTGTCTCTCTCTCTGTGTCTGTCTCTCTCTCTCTCTCTCTCTCTCTCTGTGTCTGTCTGTCTCTCTCTGTGTCTGTCTCTCTCTCTCTGTGTCTGTCTCTCTCTCTCTGTGTTTGTCTCTGTGTCACTTCAGTATGCTTGAACAGAGTTTGGACTGCAGGAGAGGACTGCTGGGGGTTAACTCCACAGCGAGCTGTACCTATGTGTTCGGTTATTAGAAACTTCCAAGGAGTTTCAATTTCCCCCGAGCCGACTGCAGTATGAATTATTACCCCGCTATATTCAGCATCCTGGTGCTCCACTGCCAGTTTTCACTTGAATTTATATTTTTGATTTTACACCTCTATCAGCTCTATTTTGCATTAGGATTTAGAGGCATTTCAAGTGTGAATGGCAGGGGGAATGTTCACTGCAATTGGCAAAAAAATGAGCAAGAGAAGGATTTCATTTTCGCTTTGCAGTGTATCTGCTTATTTGCAGGGAGAGCCACACTCTCACCGCTTTTCTTCATTCATTCTCTCCACAATTGCCCCAGATTATTTATTTTTTTTACTCCACCCCCAACAACCACTTAATCTTCTTCTCTCTCCATCAGCACAGCCCTCTGTCCTCTTTCTCTCTAATTTCTATCAGGGTTTTCACTTAGAACTGCTTATCCATTCAACGTGCATGTCTCCCCCCCCCGTGCTTGTAGCTCTGTACAAATGAACAAGCAAGTCGGCAAACAGGCAAACAAACAGACAAATAAATAAAAGTTAAATTCTATAACGAGATGTAATTCATCAAAACACAATCAAGTGCGAGGGGAAAAGCAAGCAAAGTCAAACACAAAGTCAATCGGCAAAACAAAAAAACTAAGACGGCAGAAAGCCAGAGCAAATGGAAAGAAGTCGACAAAAGGGACGTTTACCCCCGGCACATTTGCATGAATTATGGCCGCAAAATTGAGCAAGCAATGATTGTTAGTCTCTATTAGATGGTCTGTCTCTTTCTCTTGTCGGTGGGGAGCAAGGCGCTGAATAATCATTGGTTTCAAGGACAACAGAGCGCCGCGCCAGGCTTGGCAACACTGCCAGAGCATCACCCGCTATGGCCTTGCTCACCCGTTGGGTGCTTGCATTAATCTCGGTCACTTCTCGCAGCAAATGGACCCAGCAGCGGAAAACATATTCAGAAAAGGAACTGACGCCACGCTGTAAAACTCCTCTGCTTTGAAAATGTTACTTAAGTTAAAGTATGTAAGTATTATCAGGAAAATGTACTTAAAGTATTTAAAAGCAAAAGTACTACTAACTATGACAACTGTTTAATGGTCTAATTATTTCAGCTGGACTTTTAGGCCGTTATGTTGTTGGCTAGTTTAATTTATAATAAAACATCAGATTTTATAAACTACATGTGTTTTGTGTGTAGAAATCATAATGTGTAAAGTTACTAGTAACTAAAGTACCTAGTAACCAAAGCTGTCAGATGATTGTAGTGGAGTAACTAAAGAAACTAGTAACTAAAGCTGTCAGATGAATGTAGTGGAGTAACTAGTAACTAAAGCTGTCAGATGATTGTAGTGGACTAACTAAAGTAACTAGTAACTAAAGTTGTCAGATGAATGTAGTGGATTAACTAAAGTAACTAAAGTAACGAGTAACCAAAGCAGATGAATGTAGTGAAGTAAAAAGTAGAATATTTCTCTCTGAAATGTAGAGTAGAAAGTAGCATGAAAAGACTCAAGTACCTCAAGGAGTGTTGTGTGGACTAGCCAGACCCCCCTCCGCAGCGCCGTGGAGGATGGTCTGGCAACGAGACTAGTACTTGAGTAAATCTACTTGCACCCCGAGCACTCGGGTTTAGAGCCTGGACCAGCATCCTCTGCCAGTCGGCCTTCCCCGGGGCTCGGTGCCCTTCCTCTCCAGCCAAGGGCCTCGGCACCCAGCTGCGGTGTCGTGCACGCCTGGGTGAGGCCGGGTTGGTGGTGATGGCGCTGAGGCGTTTAATGCTGTTATCATGGCCTCTTAACTCCCCTCTCTCCAAAATCTCCCTCTCTTTCTCTCTGTGGTCCTGACTTTCAGACAACTTTGAACCAGTGTACGGGAACGCCTGTCCTTGGCGGCGGGGGTGGGGATGTTGTCGGAGCAGAATAAGGATGCTTGTACAGAGGCGGTTGCATTGTGGCGGTCAAACGAGGCCTGCAGTCAGATGGGGAGTGAGGACAGACGGGTGGGGATATTACATTAGTGTTTCGGGAGACTGTTGTCTTGCGTCTTTAGGACTGTCCGCTCGTCTGCTGTCCTTCCGTATACTCAGGGCTCATTTCCTGCCTGGACGTTGTATTTGTTAGTTTGGGGTTTTGGTTCTTATTGTGCTTCATTTCAAAATATTTATCCAAATCATCCAAACCACATTAACCCTTGTGTTGTCTTCCTGTCAAAATTGAAGAGAAAAACAAAAACAAAACACTGTTGTTGACGCTTTTTTCAATGTTTGTCACTTTTTTGACGTTTTCAACACTACGTAACACTAACTTATTAACTTTAGTTTACAGTTATTTTTGGAATTTATAGTCAATAAACCTCATTTATAGGAAATTAAACCTAATGTTTGAGTTAGAAAAGCAGAAATTAGGAATTATAAGTTAATAATCGATTATTAAACAAAAGTTTCTCATTTAAAAGTTACTATAATGGACAACAACTTAGAGTTTAGGCAAGAGTACACTAAACAACACTAAAATGGCCAACATTTATTTATTATATACACACGTGATCTAATAAGACACATACATTATTATTATAAAATGATTAGGCAAAACACATAAAGGCTGTTGATCTACTTCATCACAGTACATGTGACCACCTCATGTTTCATGCGCTAAGAAGCCAATTCTCCACCGTTAACCATGACCTCTGACGTGGAAGATCACTGAGAGAGAAGATGACTCAGCATGTTTAAGGCTTAAGCGTGGAATGACTACACAAGAAAAAACTTGTGTGTAACAAATATATGTCAAACTCTAAGCTTTGTCTAGCTGCTTTGTCTAGGAAATGATAAGCAAACTCAGATTTATATGTATATTTTTAAAAATCACCCATGGAAATGTACATAAAAAATTCTTGCATCTATAATCAGTTTAGAATTGAATCGTTGGCCTCTGAATCAAATCGTGAGGTGTAAATCGATTCCCATCCCTAATGATGGGTTGTAATATTTTGTTGCCCAACGTGGTGTTTTACTCGCCCCTGGCCATCGGGCAACCCTTATTGTTGGAGCACTGGAAAGTAAAAGACGAGTTCCAAGACAAACGAGATCAAAAGTGCCTCATCGCCACCGACAACCAGAGCACCCGCATCATCCCAGTCCCCATCTGTGGATGTAATTATTAAAACACAGCCAGGCGGCTATCAGCTTGGCTGATCTCAACGTGAAACCTCTCTTCCAATGAGTTAATGTAGCTCGGGGGGAGGCAGCCCATTCAGGTGTGGCAGCCTGGTACCACTTAGCCAATCAATTGGCTTGATGTGTGCACAGAAGTCAAAGGATACAGCTTGCTAGCTCTATGGGGTTGGCGGAGGAACGTGTGTCTCAGTGTGTGCGTTATGCAGCCAAGAGGGTGTCGGGGAACTTTGTCTCCAGTACAATTGTTTCACGTGCAGGAAAAAAAGTTGCTGCTAAAGGCATTGAACACACTTTTTTTCTTTTTTTAAATATGCGATAATACCCAAAACAGTGATAATTTTGGTCACTGTAACCGTGAGGTTAGATTTTCATACCATTTAAATCTAAAGAAAGCTATGTATGTATAACAACCACACACTGAACAACCCAAAAGACTCATATGCTGTGGATCACCAGAGTTATTTTCTTCCTCCAGAGATCTGTGGCATATCATGGAAAAACCTTTGTTTGGACAGCGACATGCTCGGATGTGATGGGAGAGTCATGCTGGCTGCGAGCGTTTAGAGTCAGCAGGGGAGACAGAGGCTCCAGTGTAACCAGAGAGAGAGAGGCCTTTCTGTGCTGTGGGACTCGGATGAACACAGCAGTTGTTGGGGAAAAGGTCAGTGGATTCTGTTGGTATTCTGCAGCCGTGCGCTTTTTGGCAGGACACTTGACGGCGCAGCGGGCACTCGAGCTTGAAATGATGTTGCTTCCTCCAGCCAGGAGGCGATGGCTCCCGTGCCACAAAGCATACGCAGGTCGCCATAAATCCTACAGTGTAAAAAATAAAGACCCGCCTCGCTCCACCACGTCTCACTCCTTCTGTGTCCTTATTTATTGCTTTGTAAACGCTGTCCTGTCTCTTTCCATTTTCCCTCCCCTTCCCGCTTTTTTTTTGTGTGGCTACTCCTTAATATCGCTATGGTTTTCTTTCCTCTTTTGCTTTTTCTCCAGTGATGTGGTAAACAAAAAAAAACACATGGCTGATCACTGACTTCAAATGTGTCCAAGTCTTCTCTTTCATCGCTATTATGTGAAACATCTTTTTCATTTCCATGACTTTGTAGCCCTAAATCGCAGTTTGAAGCAGGTTGTTATGGAAAAGTAAAGGGAAGGTAAATCTAATTTAGTCACAGTTTGACTTTATTAACTGCACAGCGGGCAGTGACAGAGGTTTATCCTTTGACAAATGTTTTGGATGCAGCTCGCGGTGTTGGACCACTACCCCCCGTCCTCAACACACACACACACACACACACACACACACACACACACAAATAAGTATGCAGGCCGTAATCACAGCCTTCCCGCCAAGCCTATACAGCATTCAGGCCCAGCAGGTATTTCGCTGCCATTTTAGAATTACACTGCAGAAGACAACAATTTGCTGTATCTCACAACGTTGCTTTACAGTGATTCAGATCACATGCTTCTCAGACTGAATGAGACTAACTTTGATGCAACCAAGCTAAAAGAACAAGTTCCATATATGATTTGTGTTCGATGCAGTCACAACGCATCATTAATTTATGGTTGGTGGCTACGTTGAGTGCAAACGGAGGATGGAATGTAACATTATTTATTGAATTTAAAGGTGTTTTCCCTCGACTCTAGCTGACAGATGCCGTCGGTGAAGCACGTAATGAATTTTTAACTTCTAAAAGACAAAGGGAGTTATCATCGGCATGTAGAAGTTGAGATTTACAGTACAGGGGCTAAACTTTCTGCCCTTTCGGCATGACCGCTCACGGTTCTATGACACTGTCCGTGTCAATAGAAAAGACAAGTCCAGATTCTTTTCAAGAAAACCTCATTGCAAAACAAATGCAATCCCCATCATTAAAAGAAATGCCAACTTACCAGAGCACGTTTTTCTCCTATCCCGGAACGATGCGTGGACTAGCCAGACCCTCCTCCGCAGCGCTGTGGAGGAAGGAGGAAAGGTCTGGCAACGCGAGACTCATCTAGAGAGAACGTGCAGGAGTTTTTCCTCCCCGTCGACCAATAAAATGGTTGAATAGTGGGTAGAATTTCAGTCGCACAAAGGGAGTTTTTCCTCGCCACTGTCGTATTGTTGCTAGCTCTGGAGGGACATACTAGAACTGTTGGGTCCTTTCTAGACCTGCTCTATCTGTAAAGTCTCTCTAGATAACTCTTGTTGTGAATTGATACTATAAATAAAATTGAAGTGAATACAACCTTATTCAGGTCAATTGGCCTTAACTAAACTGTACCCAAAAAGTTAACAAACTACGACTTTAGATCTTCTGCCAGCAATGATGAGAGTGAAAATCCCAGTACGGTTATGCTGCTTAATTACAGTTAAGCATGTAATTGGTTTTCTTTGTTATGTTGTGTTCTGAAAGTAACCTCAACCAGCTCGGACCACAAGTTTGAGGATTAGTTATGCAGATTCCTGAGACTCTGTTTTGCTGCCCTTGGACTGTTTGCAGTTTGGGCGGGGGTGGCCGAGGCCGATCCAAAGCCGTTGGTCTTCTTCCAGAGGGGAGGAATTTGCATTTAAGGCAAAGATTATTTATCAAGGCTTTTGTTCCAAGTTCCTGTCTCTTAATATCATTTCCATATCTTAACATTTAGCTAACCTTGAGACTGGCTTTGACAGCAAAGTGGAACCTTGTGTTGTTCAGATCATTTGAGAAGGCACATTACTTAAAGTTAGTCTTCAAGCATCTCAAAAATGCGTTTAACAAAGTGTATATTGTCAGGTAATTATGACATTTAACCAATATTTGAGATGTGTGAAACACTATTTGACTGAAATGGTTATCAGAAATAATCTCTGGGAGAAATTATTTAAAAAATCACTAAAACTTGACTAGTAAAAACGTTATGGGAAGGACTAAATATGACAATCTAACAAAGACATTTGGCATAAGACTAAGATTAAATTAAAAACAGGTGACAAAATTAACAATAGGCTACTGTAGAACGCATTTAACTTGTCATGACAAAACCGAATGACTCTTAGTAAAAGAAACGTTATGTCATAAACATTTATGACTTGTTTATGTTTTATGACACCTTCATGACAGTTTCATGTCTCTTATGTAGAAACTTTCAAGTAAAGTGTACACATTGCATCTCTGCATAAAACATTGTTTAGGAGGTTAAAAGTCTAACTTTGATTTGTGTGTTGATTAACTCTTTCACCTGCAGCACATGTCTGCCCAAGTCATTTATTATAATATCCGAAGGGGAAGCTGGCATGCACAGAATAATATTTCTGTCTAAAGCTTTTACAGTTGAGCTTGATTTATTGTTTGCAGAGTGGAAAATGCAGAAAATCACCAACAACAACAGTGATGAATTACCAACAATGAATTATTTTAACCAGACTGGGAAGGAAAACCCATTTAATAGAATCAGTCTCCTGTTATCAGCCCTGCTTATATTAAAATCCCCAGTTATTCTTGATTTGGGACGTACACCAGTGAAATTGGCTTCTCTCCTGATTTTGTTAAAGCTACTGTATATGGTATTTTAAGTATTTATATAGGGCGTTTAATTATGTATACAAATGTGTTCTCGTACCAACATGTATTGCTCTAAATACTCTAAAAGGCTCTAAATGTGGCACTTTCTCCTTCAGTTTTTATCTGTTTAGGAATGAATGCAAGATGTGGGTGCCCTTTTGGTTTGTAAATTCTCTTTGAGCACACTCATTAAATCCTTAAATTACCCGTAATGTGTGTCGTCATAGGTCAGTTATACTGGTTTTACTATATGTAGCCTACTGTCCCTATATACATATTAACTATTTAAGGGTGGCTGTAACATCTGTTCTGGGATTAAGGGTAAAAACCTTTTAAGTGGGGGCCAATCATTTTTCGGGGAGGGGCTGGTGCCACCCCGTTCCCCCCCTCTTCTCCTGGTAATCGATGGATAGCTTTATTATTAGACTCACGGCCCATTCAAAACAACAAAAGATACACAAGACAGACACCAATTAAATAAGACCGCTATACCAGTAATCCCATAAGGGGGACTGGTATCGCAAAGCACTGAACCTCGGGTCAATCAAATAATGTATAAATGAGTAATGTATAAGCGTCTCATAAGAAGCCGACTTCCAGTAAGTTGCGGCGCTGAGGTTTTGCAATAACGGACGAACGAGCAGCGGAGTAGTATGTCACGAATAGGCCTGCACGACAAATCACAATCTGGATTCACCCCTGTTCACGATTGAATTTTTAAATAACTTTAACGCGGGTCCTTCAAACCACCTTTTGAGCCAAAATGTGATTCTTTTAGCCTAACCGAACGGTAACCCACCCTACTGGCTAGGCCACTATTAATCATTATAAAATATCCAATCTTGATTCATCCCTGTCTGCGAATTAATTTTTAACTTTCAATTTAAAAAGTTTTTTTATGACTTTGATTCTCATTTAATTTTACGAGCCGACTGTATCACAAACTCTACTACCGGTACTTTCTTCTGTGAGTTTTAAACATAGACTTATATAATTATTGAAGAGAATGGAGCGCTTTTACACCCATTATATAATAATATACATTGAAGCCTCTATGTCTACAGGTTTGTGGTAAAGCGCAATGTGCTATGGGTGCCAAAAAAAATGTTTTTGGTATTTTTATTTTTTTTATTTTTGCTACTGCCAATTTGTTTTGTTTTGTCATGGTTCATGTGTGCAATAAACATTACACTTTGTGAGGAAAAACAATTGTGGCAGAGAATCATGATATCAATTCTAAGCTAAGAAATTGTAATTTTTTTCATATTTGTCATATTTTTTTTACCCGAATCGTTCAGGCCTTGTTACGAGGCAGAGAGCCAGACCCTAAATTAGTCAAATTAACTTCATGCTTCATCCGTACAAAGCACATTGCTATTGCCATGGATGACAGCTTTATTCGGCTTGTTTTCTATGAACGATGTGGCGAGGGGGTAACGTTAAGACCGAGTTAGCAAGCTAACGTTAGCCAACTAACGCTGGCTGGCTTGCTAGTTCCACCATGCTTTCATGCTGCGTTGGTTAGTGGTCCGCTGACCTGCTGCCGCTGGGTCTAACGTTAGCGGTCCGCTGACCTGCTGCCGCTGGGTCTAACGTTAGCGGTCCGCTGACCCGCTGCCACTGGATCTAACGTTAGCGGTCCGCTGACCTGCTGCCGCTGGGTCTAACGTTAGCGGTCCGCTGACCTGCTGCCGCTGGGTCTAACGTTAGCGGTCCGCTGACCTGCTGCCGCTGGGTATAACGTTAGCGGTCCGCTGACCTGCTGCCGCTGGGTATAACATTAGCGGTCCGCTGACCTGCTGCCGCTGGGTATAACGTTAGCGGTCCGCTGACCTGCTGCCGCTGGGTCTAACGTTAGCGGTCCGCTGACCCGCTGCCACTGGATCTAACGTTAGCGGTCCGCTGACCTGCTGCCGCTGGGTCTAACGTTAGCGGTCCGCTGACCTGCTGCCACTGGATCTAACGTTAGCGGTCCGCTGACCTGCTGCCGCTGGGTCTAACGTTAGCGGTCCGCTGACCTGCTGCCGCTGGGTATAACGTTAGCGGTCCGCTGACCTGCTGCCGCTGGGTATAACGTTAGCGGTCCGCTGACCTGCTGCCGCTGGGTCTAACGTTAGCGGCCTGCTGCCGCTGGGTCTAACGTTAGTGGTCCACTGACCTGCTGCCGCTGGGTCTAACGTTAGTGGTCCGCTGACCCGCTGCCGCTGGGTCTAACGTTAGTGGTCCGCTGACCCGCTGCCGCTGGGTCTAACGTTAGCGGCCTGCTGCCGCTGGGTCTAACGTTAGCGGTCCGCTGACCCGCTGCCGCTGGGTCTAACGTTAGCGGTCCGCTGACCTGCTGCCGCTGGGTCTAACGTTAGCGGTCCGCTGACCTGCTGCCGCTGGGTCTAACGTTAGCGGTCCGCTGACCTGCTGCCGCTGGGTCTAACGTTAGTGGTCCGCTGACCTGCTGCCGCTGGGTCTAACGTTAGTGGTCCGCTGACCTGCTGCCGCTGGGTCTAACGTTAGCGGCCTGCTGCCGCTGGGTCTAACGTTAGCGGTCCACTGACCCGCTGCCGCTGGGTCTAACGTTAGCGGCCTGCTGCCGCTGGGTCTAACGTTAGCGGCCCACTGACCTGCTGCCGCTGGGTCTAACGTTAGCGGCCTGCTGCCGCTGGGTCTAACGTTAGCGGTCCGCTGACCCGCTGCCGCTGGGTCTAACTGTCCCTCCTCACTCCCAGCAACTCTGAGAACGTCCCCTGAGCGTTAGCGGCTCTAGCTAGTTGTTGTGTACCAATCAAATGACAATGGGAAGCAGTTCAATGGCCTTCTTATCATTTTATTTCTATAGGATAATCATTGACGATACCCAGCCCTAGCAGCCACGCTGCTAAAGCCTTTAATAGACGAGGTAAGTAATGAACTGAACGAAGGTAGGTAATGAACTGAACGGTACTTAATGCAGCCATATAAGTTACTGATCATGAACAATTCCAGCTAAACATAAAATTAATTCAGATCAGTGAAGTTTTCGTTCACCACTGACGTCTATTAGCCGTCCACCTGGACTGGTCCATTATCACCCTTAACGTAAGGAAGGGAACACAGCTACACCTTAAATCAGCTTATTTCCACTATCCATCTTGTTTTAAAAGTGGCTTAACAATTCCATTACTTTGTGCATGAGAACCAATAATTAGGTCTTTTGTAGATCATTATGTTTCTGTGTTATGAAGGCGGCAGGAGTTGTGTTCTATTACACCACAGGACTGCATTAAAAATGTGATTTTACTCATCAGTGACTCGCAACCCTTAATAGCCGTCTTTCCATTATGTGGATCACATCCATCCATTAACACTTTTTATGAAAGCTTCTGTTAACGGCTGTTATTGCCGAGCTAAAATCCTACCTGAAGCCTCCGGCCCAGTCCTGACTCTTATTCAGTCCTGCAGCCATGTTGTCTGGTTACTCTGGTTGTCATAAATGTAGAAAATATATGAGGCATGCTCATTTCTGAACGGAGCCTAAAGGTTCAGTCCCAAATTACAAAACTCTCAAGCTTCCATATTGTTTATGTTTAGAGGTGTGTGTGTGTGTGTGTGTGTGTGTGTGTGTGTGTGTGTGTGTGTGTGTGTGTGTGTGTTTTCCATCTTCTTTGACTTTCCTTGACTCTTCAATTTAATCCTGGCACTGTGCGTCAGACGTTCTTCAAAGTCAACCGGTCTCAATTTTGTCTCTTTCTGAGAAACTTATTGTGTGTTTCCGATAATTTGTCTCAGCGCGGGGGCGGGAGGGTCGTCGTCCCTTTGGAGTAGACCTTTTTGAAAAAGCTTTTGAAAAGCCGAATGTATATTGAGATATAACATCTCCATTTGACAGACTCGTCTTTGAGAACTACCGGTGTCTTCGCATTTCAACTTACAAATGTGCTCTCTCATTGTAGAGGCCATTTCCAACACTAAGAGCATGACAAGAACAGCAACATGTGAAAAGTGGGGAATTGAATGTGAATGTTTTTGTTTTTTTTTTGTTTTTTTTCAACTTCCAATTCACTGATTAGATGGCTCGGCAATACAGTACAGCAGCCAAGCTATAATGTTCAATTCTGACATCCCATCTTCCATTGTAGTAGCTTTATACAACATTTGGACAGAGAGGCGGAGAGTTTTCTGCAGCCGTGGCTGGCTGGCTGAAGCTGTATGTTCATTTATGTTTTTATAAAACAAGTCAGGAAGGTGTTTATCATATAATTAAAGAGTGAGTGTAGCTTGTTTCCCAAGGTGAAGTTCTACTGGTTCATTAATCATTTCGGTGCCAGCTCTGCTCGCCATTCTAATCAACTGAAGTCACACGGCGCCATGCTCGAGTCTCACTGGCAGTGGTATTATCCTGGTCTTTTTACCAATAATTACCAGGGGTTGATGCACAGACTGTAAAAGTGAAGCCAAAACATCTGGACCACCCCTCGGACGGGACATGAGCCAAACTAAAACCTCAACGTACTGTACATGTCAAATATTTTTTCATTTTATTTTATGTAGTTCTGCTCACGGCGACGTTTGTCCAAGTGTGCATTAGGTTGGTTTTTGTTAGTTATTTGATTCCCTATTTTTTTTTTTGGGAATTTTGCCTGTAAAACCGTGCCTGTGTTTTTCATATTTATGTAGAATTATAATTTGCTGTTATGTAAAATATGCAGCTCTGGTAGATGTTTGCGATTAATCGTGCTGTGCAAAAGCCGGCTCTTTTATGTGAATGCGCCCCGCTGGATCGGGAAACCCTGGGGTGATTGAACTGTTAACCACCATCGTGACGCAGGTTATGCAGGACCGCGGCTGTTAGGTCAGGTGAAGCCGGGTAACTGAAAGAAATCCAGAATCCGGATGTTGATCTTGATTCATAGTCCAGGCCTCTGTTGCGTCAGTTCAATAGCAGCGTCTACATAGCGCCTTCCATGATCACGTTAAATAAAGTAATACAAAATAATAAACAATTCGTGATATTAGGGTGTCAGTAGCTCAGTCCGTAGGGAGTTGGGATGGGAACCGGAGGGTCGCTGGTTCAAGTCCGCGTTCGGACCAAAGTACGGTATGTGGACTGGTAGCTGGAGAGGTGCCAGTTCGCCTCCTGGGCACTGCCAAGGTGCTCTTGAGCAAGGCACCAAACCCCCCACTCAACCACTCAGGGTGCTGGTTCAGCACTGGCAGCCCACTCACTCTATTATTATCTCTCTATTGGTGCATAGGACCTGAGCATGTGTGTGTATTTCAGGCCTGTTTGTAATAACAAGAGTGTAAATTGTAATTTCCCCATAGGGGATCAATAAAGAGTATAAATGATTGTTTATTATACGTAACATTATTCCAGCATTTATCTCTTGAGAGTAAATATAATAAAAAGAGGCATAAAACAATGTTAAACCAAATGTTAGACCAAATATTTAACTCAAACATCGCACATTCGATTAATCGCGTTCTTCACGATTAGTTAATCGCATTCTTTCAAATCTCTAATTCAATCTGAAAACAACGACTCGTTCAGCCCTAAAAAACTCAAATTGCTCACTCTGATGTACGAGCTGTTTTTCATCATCACATGATCAATAAAACGTAATTGTACAAAAGCCTCGAGACCTGCGACCTGATGACACCCATTACGGGTAATTTAAGCATTTAATCAGTGTGCTTTGTGAAAAAATTGAAGGAGAAAGTGCCACATTTGAAACAAAGCTCCACTCACAGGCCTCCTGTTATTTCTACAGTAGCATTGAATGAGTCTTTGTCCTCAGTTTTACTCCCCTCCAAAGATACAGTAAATCACAATAACTGCTGCTTCGGCCCAGTTTGCCTCCACAAAACGTGACAAGGTTGAGGTGGAGAGAGGTGGCTGCTTGTGTTAGTCGGCTGATTAAAAGAAATCTTGTTACTGCTCATTTTTTTGTGTGCGGAGCGGCTGATAATGTCCCTAAAATGAAAGTCGGTCCCGGCCGCTAACGGGATTACAGCTGAGAAATGAACATGCAGCATTTTTCTACAATGTGGCGAGTTTTAACAGCTTTCTGTCTAGTTATTCTTTGTCTCATCACTTTTTCCCAGTGGGTCTTGTTTTACTTACTTTTGCTTTTAGCGGGAGCCATTACAGAAGACCTGCTTCATGCGTTTACAGTCCTCTGTCCATCTGAGTGCGGCCGTTGCCACGGTAGACAAATCTCCCTTAATTTATTTATCGCAGACTACGTTTACACGTGGACGGCTATTTTCATAAATGGACATTTCCACCTCTCTGTTTTCAAAAATAACATGTTGCACAGCTGTCGGTCATCAGAAAAGTGTTCGGTTACACGTACCTGTGTATATATGCCGTCAAGAGCATGCCAGACCTGTAGGTGGCAGTGTAACGACGTTACCCAATCAGAATCCCCACAATGAATCACTTCCTCTCTCTTCTCTTCCTCAGCAGCCTACACCGAAGATTTCCAAAATCTCCACTGTGGCCGGAGTTTTTACAAAGAATCATTTTCAGAGGCCCCATTTTCAGTTTGCGTTGAGTTGCATTTTGGGAAATGTAGTATCCAGTGTCAGAATGTTAAAAGTCAGAATATCTCGCTCGCTGCTGCTTTCAATTTTGAGCATGTACCGCCTCGTATGAGTCTCCCAGCTTCGCACATGGAAGTTCAGTACTAAATCACTCAAGTGTCTTTAAATATACAGTACCGTGCGCTTCACTGAGGCGTGTGCTTGGTAAGCGCTGTAATCTCTATCGGTGTCACACCGACCGAGCAAATCTCAAAGAAGAAATTATTCATGAGAATGTGTTAAATGTTTTTGTTAAAGAGCTTCATAATGAATTGGAGGGCGGTCGCCTCTACACAGTGTGTGAACTAATCTGCCGACACCCCCGAACACGGAATATATCGTGGTCACCACTTGAAAGCCCCCTGTGCATTCATTCATTTAACATTACTAATAATATTTTGGTGACTAATAGTTTGGTGAGTGAAAACGTAACAAAGCAAAACGTCGCTGTTCATTAGTTTTCTGGGCTTGTTACTGCTTCAGTGTGTTTCTACGGCAACGCAGGTCGTTTAGGAAATTTGTGGGCAGCTTATGAATTTATACCAGCGATTTTTAGAGCCAAATGTGCGACCGCATTATTGTTGTAAATCAGGAATAACCTTGTTCAGTTAGACTGGTTCATCCTCCTTGTGCATCAGCCACTTGACATTGAATTTGAGGCAGTATGTTAAAGATAAACTTTATTTCATAATGTGGACAATTTTGCTTGGGTCCAACCCCCTCCATGCTGCTACCATTACCATTACATACATACAGATAGATGTACAAAATGCATACTTTTTTTTTTAAAGATTATTTTTTTGGGCATTTTAGCCCTTTCTTTGACAGGACAGATGAAGACATGAAAGGGAGAGACTGAGTCAAACCCTGGCCCGCTGCGTCGAGGAATAAACCTCTATATATATGGGCGCCGGCTCTACCAACTGAGCTATCTGGGCGCTCACCCATGCATACATAAATGTTATTGAACAAACCACACAGCAAGGTTTCTCTTACACTAATCCTTTAGAAAACAACAAAACAAGTAATGAATGTAATATTAGTCCAGAGAGATCCTCCCAGTCCGACTTTAAAAGACTAAACTGCGTGTTTGAATAATTATTACTTTACTAATCAAATAAGTCCATCCATCTTCGTCCGCTAATCCGGTGCCGGGTCGCGGGGCAGCAGCTCCAACAGGGGGCCCCAAACTTCCCTTTCCCAAGCCACAACTCCGACTGGGGGATCCTGAGGCGTTCCCAGGCCAGGTTGGAGATATAATCCCTCCACCTAGTCCTGGGTCTTCCCCGAGGCCTCCTCCCGCGCCGAGGGGGATCCTTACCAGGTCCCCAAATCAAACAAGTGTACACTGATAATGTATTTATTTACTGACCATAATGCAGTTATCAGAATGCACACCGGCCTCCAGCCAATTGGAAACGAGTTAATCTAAATGCTTGGGATTTTAATTTGACTATAGACTGAAAAACTGCATTGGACTTGGGTCTGATCATCTGCTTTTGGCTAATTTGGATGAACAGCAACACATTTTGTGCGCTTGCAGTCCATGCGTGAAATAAGGTCACACTTCCTCTCTGAGCCGTTCTGTTTGTTTCGTTTCTCCCACACAGCCTCCCTCTTTCTTTCCCTCCAACTCACTAATTACTTTTGGTTTTGAAGCAGCTTCATTAATTCTGTAGTAATAATGCTGCGTTGACCACAGTAGCTGGCAGTAAATCATAATTAACACATAACACTTCCACAGCAACCAGGCAAATGCAGGGCTTAAAGTATTCCGGCACCGAGCCGGATCTCTGGCGTGCCGCCGTGAGGAAAAATAAATAAATCATTTTGGGAACTTGCATGCGGTTTTTGGTGAATTTTTGAGTCTAATGATTTCACCTAGCAATCGTATGAGAGGAACGCAACCCTAACTAACGCAGAGCTTAAAGTACTCGGGCCTGGTGCCGGATTTCTGGGCTATGACTATTTTAGAAAAATAAATGAATTAAAAAGTCCACATGGCATTTGTTTTTGCTGCGCTAGGTTTAACCAATCATCAAACTTCCACCTACCAATGAAATGAGTTCTAGCCAATCAGATGCAAAGTAGGGCGGGTTGTGAAGCAACTAATGTCGTCATGGACAAAATCATGAATGTATATTCGCTTTTTTGATGATGTCCTGGCCAAAGTAACAACACAACATTTAAAGTCTTTTCACAATGATTCAATGTAGGACTATCATATTATTGCAATATGAAAATCTACATTAACTTTAATTATTTAATTTAATATATGGTTGGAAGAAGTAAAAAATTATCTTTTTACTTTCATATTTTACTTTAAAATTATGAGTTAGTATTGTGTAATTTAAGGACTTTAACTGTTTTGCGAGTAGAATTAACTTTAATGAGTGCATATCAAAACATTTAACTCTCGCCAAAATACAACCTAGGGTGTTTTTGGGAATGTACCCAAGTCCGACTTTGGTTTAAAAGCATGTTTAGGACGGAAACTCCACTTTTAAGATGGACCGTATATTCCAAGTATCACCAGGGGCTCTACACGTGAACTCGAGCTCTGAGAACATTGTTTGTGTACACACAGTTTAACGACTCACTTTAGCTGTTGATTTTTCCGCTCGCCGCCATCTTGCCGGTCAAAAAGTATTGAACTCCGAATGCGAATGAACGGACTCCATTGGCGGAAATATCATTCTTATACGAGGCTCTTTTTTTTCAACTACAATGTCAATAATGGTTTTCACTAACGACAAAACAACAAATTATTCTTGCATTTTGTGACAGTTTTGTCTTTATCCGTTTTATGTTTTCTTTAAATGGTCATGGGGTGCCAGCCAAGTCTCTCTCCTGACATCTAAGATAGTCTTAGTCCAGTTAAAGGTGCAGGTCTGTTGTATTTTGTATGTAGAATATAGATCAAGCCACACACACAAGCGTGCACATATAAAAATGTTCACACTAAACAAACGAAAAGATAAACCCAACAAAACACAAACACACAATTCAAGGTTCTAATCAAATGTTCATATATTTAACACAAAAATTAAGCAAAGCACTCAGTCCCACAGAAAAAAAACTGTATTGTCCAAAAATACCAAAATAAAACTCCACCTCTGGTTTTTTTTCTTATAACTTTGTTTGTTTGTGGAGAAAAACAGAAAAATAAATCTGATTGTCTCAACGATCCCGGTCCAGCAGACGCGTACAACACTACAGGTGGCCAGTTTCCCTTCAGACTCCACCAGACCACATAGGCCACTAAGTTGTGCTGAACTTGTGTGACTCACCTGAGTTATTGAGTTGCTGCTTCTCAACTTTTCTAAGCTAAATGTACCCATTATTTATTGATTTATTTTTAATAGTTGAATGCTTCCAATAGATGAAAATGCACACTGGCGCTCGCTCGCACGCTCGCTTGCACACTACTGTTATTCAAATGATCCCTGGTTTGAGTTATGGGCCCTTTTCTTTTCGAACAGCGAACCCTTTGAACAGAGTACTGACAGAGATGGAGTGCAGGAATAATTGTTTCATTGCTCCGTTTGAAGCAGGCCCATCCATCAGGCTGCCGCGTGTCCTACAGTGAATGTGTACAGTGTGTGGATGGGGGTGGGTTTCGGTGATAATGGGGATCGGAGGAACAAAGTCGCTGTGCTTGTGAACTGCTTGGAGATTCACACTGAGTTGCATGAAATTTACGGAGACGATGAAGCAAAACTCAAATGGAGCTTTTTCTGGCAGGAACAGTCTGAGCTTTAGTGTTTGGGAGGCTGCTTGACACAACACTGACATTGTCACTGAAGTCTTGAGGCTCCCTTCACACTGTACAGGTCATATTTGTCTAATTTGTAAGTATGCTTGCAAGCAATAAATATCTGACTTAAAAACTGGATTCATGATTGCGTGGGTACGTTTGATTGTAGTCTCTATAATTGTGGAACCAAAAGCTTTTAAGATGGATGAGAACAGACCAGACAAGACCTTTTTAAATATTATGAATTAGTCAAAATAAGATATTAGACAAAGAATAATGATCTTAACAACATAATGTTCTAGACCCAAAACAGAAGCATCAACATTATGGCCTCATTGGGAGCCAGAGTCTGCGGTCACACCACGGTATCCAAGTCCCACCCGTACACCCACCCAACCAATCACGAGTCAACCATTGCTGTCAATCAAAAGGTTTTGCCCTGTTTTCTTTAGTTTCAAATAACTAATAAAAACAGAATTTGTCAGGAAAATAAACTCTTAGAACTAAAGAACTATCGTGAATGAAATGAAAACCATCTTTGGAGAAAAGTCCCATCTGCTAACATGGAAGGGGCGGGGCTTATGACCTGTACTGCAGCCAGCCACCAGGGGGAATCCAGATGTTTCGGCTTTACTTTTAGGGAGCTGTCAAGCCGTCCCATCTTTATATGCAATCTTTGATTGAAAGTGAAAACCAGCACTGAACGTATTCACCAGTCAGCATGCTGAAGAAAACAAACAGCCCTCATCAGATTGTAGGCACTTCTCACTTAAAATCAAACATACCCCTCAACAGAGACTAGAGTCCCGTCTCCACTAATTAAGATGCCTTAGATTCCCCCTGTTTACTGGAATGAAGCGTATGAAGTGTGCATCAAATGTTAATAGGAAAACGCTATACTCGCTAACATCGGATCGTTTTCCTCTCGTGTGTTTTGAAGTCATCACATGTGGTTTGTGCCACTGACTGCAGGATTTGAGTTTGATTTTTATAAAGTTACAGTTTTTGGTTTGAACTTCTGAATGTCAGAGTTCATGATGTTCGCAACAGGAACTGGGACCTAAATACAGACTCTGAGGCCCACCTGGTAGTTTAAATGAGAGTTTCAGAGGTCAAATAAACAGGCACAGTTGGCAGTGTGCAGTCAGTCGGAGCGTTGGACGTCATCAGAAAGGTAAAGGCACAGGCAAAAGTGAACAGTAAGGGTTCAGATTAGAGCCCGGCTGATATGAATATTTGGCTATTTAAAAATCCATTTATATATATATATATATATATATATATATATATATATATATATATATATATATATATATAGGAAAAATTAAATGAAAACTGGTAAAATTTGACCCAAGGACAACATGACGAAAAAAAATAAAAATGTGTTATCCGTTTTAGACTACGAAACGTGCATGCAGGCTGAAATTCAGCCATGCTGTTTTATCAGGATAAAGCTATGAGCAGAAGGACACTCCGCTTAGCCATCATCATCATCTTCATCATCATCATCATTCTAACCAGGTAGTGAATTAAATCCGTCCACTTTTTGTTATTCACCTGCTTTGGTTCATTCTAATTCGGTCTTGTCCTCTTTCTGGTAGTGCTGAGAGTTTGTTGACAAGCTGAGCAGGACACCAAAGGTCAGCGCTGGTCTTCCTGCCTCTTAGTATGAGAAGCTCTGTCTCCCTGAACTAGATTACACCATAAATCAGTGGCTTGCATTGTGAGCCAGCAGTAGTCCCGCTTGGAGGGACGCTGCTGTGTTTGACCGAGTGCATGTCAGAGTTTTCTGTACGGCTGCACAACTAACAGCAATTTTATCCAAATCGCGATATGGACTTGTGCAACATCCAATTTGCAGGGGGGCTTGGTGCAATATTTCTTGAAGCAAAAGATGTGTCAAACCAGTCTGAAAGTATTGTGGTGCTGCAGAGACGTCCCGGCCTACAAATCCAGTCCTACAGATAGGCCTGTCACAATAACACATTTTTGCTGGATGATAAATTGTCCCAGAAATGATTGCGATAAACGATAATATTGTTGTGCTGAGACCACTTTCATCTAATATAGTGATAATGGGATAATAAGGTAGGCACACCTCAATAAACTATGTCTAGAGAATATTTAACGCTGGAACTGGAAGACATTTTAAATGTTATATATGTATCTGCCACATGGCAAGTAAATGTTGGTACCAAAAAAACACACCCACCCACACACACCCACCCACACACACAAATGGAAAAAGTATCAAGGGAAGTTTTCCAGTTATGTTTAATAATAGCAGCATCTTTCCAAAAGTCAAAAATAATCTGGTTGTATAATCGGGATTTCAATTCCAAAAATAGACACAATTATGTTTTTTATTTCTATAATCAAGCAGCCCTACGACATTTTCCTCATCAGCATAGTGTGTGTTAGTCTGTGTGTGTGTGTGTGTGTGTGTTTGTTTGTGTGTGGGTGGTTACTGATTTGTGTGTAATCCAATAACTTCTACTTGCACCCCCTCAATTCTTGAACAAAATGACATTATCCAATGTTCCTTAATGTTATCCTGCACTCTGCGTCTGAGCTGTATGCAAATAAGTTTTATATCTTTTATTGTGTAGGTTCCAGATAATGCTTATAAGAGAAAAATGCAAGCTGCTGTGCCTGATTTCTAAAATCTGCTCCAGTTTTAAATATAAAGTACCAATACAAACTAGTCAAATGTAAAGTAAAAGTTTTTGATACTGGAATCCCTGTAAAAACTCCTAAGTTGTTTGTTCAAGCAGCAATTGCGACTCATATTTAGGTTTCTAGTGGCTGCGCCCTCTAGTGGCCTCTTGTACAAACCCCAATTTCAATGAAGTTGCAGGCATAAAATTCAGGTTGTTGTTGTGACGGCATATATACACGAGTACGCATAAATGAACACTTTTCTGAGAACTGATAGAAACTGACTGAGGTAGAGGCTGGGGGGGGGGTGGCCTTGACCAACTGCTACTTTGCTCGTTTGAAAGCCATGATGTGTCTCTCTCATGGGGTCCAAATTCTCTGGGTGGGCAAAACAGAGAAAGGGGACGTAACCTTGCTCCTTATGACCTCAAAAGGGGAAGATTCTAGATCGGGTCATCTGAGCTTTCATTTTCTCAAAGGCAGAGCAGGATACCCAGGGGGGTCCACTGGGGGGGCCATAGACGGGCTGGGGAAACACATTAATGTTGAAAAACCTCAGTGTCATGCCGTGGGATTTTAACCCAAACCTCAATCATTGTCTGAAGTGTTTTTTTTACTTAACCCTCATGTTGTCCTCGGGTCAAATTTAACCCATGTTCAGTTTTTTCATCACAAAAAATGGACCTTTGAAATAAGCTGAAAATGTCATCATTGGAAATATCAAACCACTTTGGAAAAAACATCAAAAAAAGGCCCCACTACATTGAAAAAGTGACAAAAATGTCAGAAGATGCGATAACTTTTTTTCATGGTTGACGGGAAGACGACACAAGGGTTCAACCTAACCAAACTGCAACCATTTCACAACTTACATATTTAAAAACACCACCTTTACATTCTCTGATGTAGTTGAGGACGGGAGCAAAGGGTGCAAATTCATGAAACGACCCCATTGGTCATATTAGAGGGCAGGAATAAAATCATATCGTCATATTTGTTTTCATTTCGCACCATGCAGGTCCATGTAGATATGAAGGAGCTGTAACTGTCAACTAAACAAGTTCCATATAAGTCCCTGGGACTTCATGTTCACTCGGTTTCATTGATAATAAGACAGTTTGAACCTTAAACAGAATGTAAGTGTTCAGTACGAGGGGCCCAAACCACAGGTGTTAGATGTCCTCTTATCCTAAAAGAGTCATAAAAAGGTACTTTTACTTCCATGGTTCTGAAAAAGTGAAGCTTAAAGAACTTAACAGTGGGAAAGATATAACTGAAAACCAAGCTATTACTCCAAATGAGATGTTTAAAGCATTGAATGGTTACATTTATCCAACTCGTGTTCATGGCAGTCATAAAAGTAGGTACCTTTGATCCGCATTACACTTCAGAATGATGGCTGCCTGTCAATCCTCATATAGCAACCAGCACAAAGACATCACCGTAAATTAAAAAATAATCTGCTGTGGCACATTTTTGGTGGTTATAATGTAATTATTATAATGAAATACTGCTTGATGTGGTCTGTCGAAGGAATTTTAATAGAGCAATTCCAATTTGATTTCTGCAGATGAGAGGCCCACCGTCCCTGGCAAGTTACATTAATAACGGTCTTACTCACGAACTGTCTCATTGCATAGATTTTAATCTTGCTGAAGAAGTAAAATGAGAACTTTTACTACTTCAGGACGTTATGGTACACCAGGAGGAGTTTGAGAATGGAAGACAAATAATAATAGAGTATGATTCATTTATGATACAAAAGAGGTAATATTTCAGAGTTAAGGGAAAGCGATACCACTGCAGCTTAATGAGGAGATGAAAGCGAGGAGCTGGCTCATGTTCTCATAGGAAATGAATATTCATGAGGATATAATCACAGAATATTGTGAGGTGGAACAGACTCTTGTAAAACTCATATCTAAATGGTGATTTCTGCTGTGCCACACTTTTTTATTATTAGTTATTAGTTATAATGTAATTACAATGAATACCGCTTGATGTGAAATACTCTCGGAGTAAAGATGTTGCTGCTGGATTTGATGATGTTTCTCCATGTAGATGCTGTCAGCTTCTAGAAGCTTTTAACTTTCTAGTCTGGCATTGCCAGACCTTCCTCCACAGTGCTGCGGAGGAGGGTCTGGCTAGTCCGCACAGCATTCCGGGATGGGAGAAAAACGTTTATTGGCATTTCTTTAAAAACAATCACGATCGTCATGGGTGATGCTACGGAGCCACGGTGCGTACATTCAAAAGTAGTTTTAGTTGTGCAAAAGGAAACTCTGATTGGACAGATGGTCTACCTAGCTGTCTGGATTTACCCTGCAGAGATCTGAGGACCAGGTAACCATAGTCCTCAGATTGGACAGATAGTCTAGCTAGCTGTCTGGATTTACCCTGCAGAGATCTGAGGACCAGGTAACCATAGTCCTCAGATTGGACAGATAGTCTAGCTAGCTGTCTGGATTTACCCTGCAGAGATCTGAGGACCAGGTAACCATAGTCCTCAGATTGGACAGATAGTCTAGCTAGCTGTCTGGATTTACCCTGCAGAGATCTGAGGACCAGGTAACCATAGTCCTCAGCAACACAAAAAAAAGAGGATATGACGACCATCCGGCTGAAAAGAAATGTTTGTTGCACATAAAATGTTACTTTTTATGTAGTTTTTTTTGTTATGTTACACATAAAATGTGTAACATTGAAAAATTAGTGACTCCTTCACACTCCGTGGTTAAGTCCCTGGGACTTCATGTTCACTCGGTTTCATTGATAATAAGACAGTTTGAACCTTAAACAGAATATAAGTGTTCAGTAGGAGGGGCCCAAACCACAGGTGTTAGATGTCCTCTTATCCTAAAAGAGTCATAAAAAGGCCCTCTATGGTTCTAAATGTGCTTCATCTTCAATCTTACTGCACCTTTAGCAAAGATTGTAGTGGGTAAAAAAAATAATAAGAGACGGTAACATTTAAAACTAATAAACGAAGCAGAGGACTCAGCTTTTCCATGCCCGAAGGGATGGTTTGTAAATGTGAGAGATGTTCAAATTGTCACCCCTCTATAGCTTCTCATTCACCACAGATTTAGGGGCTTATTTAGTTTGTATTTCCCTGAGCATTGTTTTCAGATAATCAAACCCGCTGTAATTGAAACCTCTCTATGAAGCTCTCATCAAGGCAGCAGCACTTCAGAGAGACTCGCTACAACTTGCCGTCTGTCAGCATCTGCAGGCTGGTCCCAGTTGGTCACATGTCTCCCTAAACAACTTCTCTGCTTCGTTAGGGGGGAAATGGCATCGTCATGGCAACATGTTACATTACCACAGGCCTGTACTGCGAAGCGAGTTCAACATGTCCCTGGATTTATTTCAGTTACCCGGCTTCACCTAACCTTAACAACCGCGGTCTTGTGTGTCACGACGGTGGTTAACAACTAGTTCAGTCAACCCGGGGTTTCGCGATCCAGCGACGCGCACGGTCACATAAAAGAGGCGGGGTTTGCACAGCACGACCAATCGCAAACATCTACCAGAGCCGCATATTCTACATAAGAAGAGCAAACTATGATTCAACATAAATATGAAGAATAGTGCTTGACCGATATATCGGCGGGCCGATATTAAGCATTTCCTGATATATCGATATCTGCATTTATAATGGATGATTTAAAAAAATAAAAAGTGACATGTTGGAAGATGGATTCTGATTGGCTGTAAGATATATGACATATATCATATCATATGGTTCTATCGTTCATCAAATTGCTCTGAAAGTGATCCCAACAATATCGTTCTCCACTGTCGTCGTCGTCATACGTAGATTTTGTGTGTGTGTGTGTGTGTGTGTGTGCGTGTGCGTGTGGTTATGGTTCTTGGTGTTGATGCCCTCAAGTCTCTCTTTGTTCTGTTTTGTCATCTCTATCCTTTCTTCCTCTTTCCGCCTTTCTACCTCCTTCTCTCCCTTTGCCTCTCACGTATTAAAAAAAAACAATACATAGGAATTCCACTTAGTCGTCGTCATTCCCGCTCATCACAGCAGTGATGACATCACTAATATGTAACCGTGAGCTCCAAAAGTTTCATCTAAAAAGTTCTCAAAGACTTTCCAAAGTAATGTTGAGAGGCGCTGAGGAGCAGAGCCTCTTCCCCCGATAATTTTTTTTTTTTTTTTTTAACATTACTTCAATGACCTTTTCTGTTTCATCAGGCAGCTTGTAGGAGAAACATGGGAGACAGGATGACATTCAGCAGTCCAGGTACTGGAGTTCTTGTGATTCTGCAACAAACTCACAGGCAAACATAACGTACAACACAAAATGTGGATACAAAACCTAATCATTGTAGGTATGAGTATTATCATAACTAGGGCTGGGACGATATGCTTCTGGTCCTTCACCAGACATGGGTGCTGATCCGATTTGTATTACAATTTTCATTCATGGCGATTATAGAAGTACTGCGCTTCAGTAGTGTTGTGTATTGCTTCTTTAACAAATCAAAACGTGAACTGTACACTTCTAGACACAATGTATCATGAGACATTTCTAAAGACTTACTGATTTAGGGGCGGCCTCTAACTCACCCAGTAGAGCGTGCGCCCCATGTAGGTTGAGGGTTTCAAATCTGGCCCCCCCCCTTCCCTGTCTATCCACTTCCACTATGTAATAAAGGGAAAAGCCCCAAAAAAATTGTCTTTCAAAACTTCACAGTGTCAGTCTGACATTTATACCTGGACATGGATTTTCTGCACCGGCCTGTTTTGTTGCCGCCTCGGGTTTTCAAAGACAAGATCAAGAGTCATATGTTGTTAGCGTAAATGCTAACAAACTGTGCATTACGCATAATAAGTCATGTTTAAAATGAACATGAGGTAAAGATTTTTATCAACTTCAACTTAATAGTATTCCATACAGTATGTTCGGTAATCTGACTACAGATGTAAAAGTAAGGTAGAATGTTTTTGTTTTTAAATTTGTTTTTTTTTTAGATTTGTTCACATCTGAGTGGTGTTGATTTGGTTACATTGCCGTTAAAAAAAAATAAAAAAAAATAAAAAAATATATATATAAAATTGAGAAAATTTAAATAAAAAGTGTATTTAGATTTAGTGCATTTGGATGTAACTTTTATTGTTTAAAAAAAAAAAAATAAAAAAAAAAATGTCAAAAGGGACCATTGGCCGCCGGGCATCTTAACCTTTTCAATTCTGGCACTCTTTTAAAAAAAAAAAAAAAAAAACATTGGACATCTTTTGGTATGAACAGAAATATTTTGATTTAAAAAAAATAAAAAAAATAAATAAATCACGATACATACTGTAAATGAATCGATTGTTTTCCCCACCCATAATCGTAATTCATAATGTGCTTCAATTCAGGAAGAGAGTGGTGTCAGGAAGGTGCAGCTTATTTAACACCGCTCTTATCAACCATGGTAGACTAAAAATAGCGTCTCTCGAGGGTGAAAGGGGCGAGTCTGTAAACACATCGGTTCAGTTCTAGCGTGGAAATGGAATAAGTGCCATTTTATCTTTTTCACTTTAAACCCTCCCCCCACCCATCAAGTACCCTTGAGCAAGGTACTCCACCTTCAGCTGCTACAGCATAGCCGCTGAACAAACCCAGGTGTACATTTGTGCAGATGTGAAGTGCTAAGAGAATACTTTCAAAGGTTATTCCCGAGCACCGGATGATTAAAAAAAAAATGTAGAGAAAAACATGGAAACTGAAGCTGAATAATGCTGTATTCATGCTCCGGATAAGCATCACTGGTTTTCATCTTCAAAGGACTCGAGGTGTTTTCCTCCATGCTTCTGTGCCTCTTCTCCCTCCTTCCCATCTGCTGTAGAGAATTACCTCTTATTAAGCATCTTCTGGAAATGAGTACAGCTAGCAAGTGATTAACAATATAGGCCATCTAAAATGATTTCCTTAATACACTAATAATGCAAGTTGTGTCTTAAAGTGAAAGCGATTTATGCAAAAAAAGACCATGGAAATGGGTTTACTTTAACTTTTAATCCAATGCAGCTCACATTTCTTATTCAACTTTCAGATTTAGGTGTATTAGCTGAAGACCATATTAACGGTGTGAATTACAAATTCACAACACCGTGATGACGCCGCGAAATCACACAGCAGGATGTTCAGCGTGATTAGTTGAAGCTTAAAATATTCTCCATAAAGCAGTTGACGTCAAATATAGTCAGAGTAAGTCAAACGGAGATGAATGGAACTTGTTCCACAGCTGCATTGATAGCAATACGGACATCTGTTCCCACAGAGTGGGACTCAAACACGCAGCTGAACGTCCTCG
Source organism: Percina caprodes (assembly GCA_013375575.1). Taxonomy (NCBI): domain Eukaryota; kingdom Metazoa; phylum Chordata; class Actinopteri; order Perciformes; family Percidae; genus Percina; species Percina caprodes. The sequence goes on along the minus strand of JABXJD010000330.1, from coordinate 441,368 downwards.
TGTGTAGACGAGCCTGAAGCCCACCCTAGCAACCATTTAAAGGGTCCTTTTCAAATTGGACTTGGTAAGTAGGGTTGGGTGTCATTTGGATTTTTACGACGGCGGTAGTGAGGTGGAGTGAGCGAAAACAAAACAAGTCTGAAAAAGGGATGAAAATTTTGAATTTTGGACTGTTTGTCTGTCTGGGGGACAACACAAGGGTTAACTAGCCTGTTGTAATGATGCGAGGACCAGTTCTAGTTTTAGTGCTAGTAGGCCTAAGAGGTGCGGATTAACTCAGCTAGGACTGTGTGTAGACATATTTTATTATGTGTATTATGAGGTGGTCTGCGGAAATTCTTGATTACAAATAGTGGTCCACACACAAAGTCTGAAAGCCCCCCCCCCTATTGGACAAGCGTGCATCCTCAGTTTCTGTCCACTAAAAGTTCTGTTTTTCCCACCGACATCTTCAGATTATTATTCTAAGTGTCTGACAACATTACAGAAAGGATCCCTACAGAGATGTAGACCTTTTTTGTTAAAGATCCTTTCTGTTTAACCAGAAAACACCCCTCAAATCCACAGCGCCAAACTCACCAGACTCCATTTAAACAAACACTACTTCTAGCGTGTATTGAGCCAGCATATTTATTTCACATGTAAATATGTGAATTAAGGTTTTATTTCAATCAAACCAGAATGGTGATTTCCGGAACAGTAGAAAGACGAACCAAGAAAGCTTTTGATTTAGTTTCTGTCGACTTTGACTGAAGTGTATTTGTTTTACGACAATGACCGTTATTTAAATGGACTCTGGCCCGATTTGGCGATAGTGATTCCGTGGACGTTTCAAGATAAACTCAAAGATTACATAAGAAGATTAGATTCAACTTTATTGTCATTGTGCAGTGTACAAGTAAAAAGACCGCAAAATGCAGTTTGTGTGCAACTAGAAGTGCAAAAAAAAAGCAAAATGGTGCAATGTGATTATCAAATATAGACGAGTAGTGCATAGGCAGGACAAGAAATATATTGCAGTGTTATAAGAGCAGAATAAATATGGCTATGTAATATGAGCAGTGTGTGAACACCATGTACAGATATGTGCAATGTAGTAGTGACAAAATTATACTTGTAGTAAGAATAATATAGATATACGCAGTGTATTAACAGAATATATTATAAGAAAAGCATAATAAATATGGATATAATGAATGAGCCATATAGACAGATATGTACAGCTATGTGCAGTTTGGTAACATATGTAGAAAGAATAAGTATGTGCAGGATGAATAGTAAGAAGAGCAGTAGAATATATTGTACAAAGCTTTGTATTATTATAATGTATTATGCATAGGTGTAATTATACCTAAAAAGGACCTTACTCCTTAGGTCCCAGCTCTGTAGGGATCCTCTCCATCATGTTGTCAGTAGGGTTGGGTGCCGTTCGGTTAGGCTCTCTCGCTTTGTATACTGCTTGGTTGTAAGTTATTGTATCATCATTACCCCAGAGTACTTTACGTGAACTTCCACAATGAGAACCCTTTTGTAACCTTTTTTTATGATGTGATTGTTCGCTTTGGCTCGAAAGGTGCTTTGAAGGACCCGCGTTTACTTGACTCCGAGGCTTTATATTGATTGAGATAATCAAACAACAAACACTGGAGTAAGGAGGTTTCCAGAGGACAGCAGTGATAGCATTTTAGTGCAGCTTGTCACCACTTGACTTACAGTCGCCCTGTTTTAGGGTTGTACTTCATTGTGTCCTTTTCTCTTTGCGGATGGCACTATCTCAGGTCATACATATTCACACACACACACAAATAAAGTGGACACAACCTCATGGGAGCACACATGCTTTAATGCACAGACAGACACACACTGATGGCTTTCTTGGAGATTCACTGTTGCTGTAAAATGATCTTGTAAAAGAGTGGTGGGAGCCACCCGCTTCATCTCTAGAGGGTTCATTAACTCACACACACACACACACACACACACACACACACACACACACACACACACACACACATAAACATACATAAAGACATAGACAGACATAAAATCACCCCTGCAAGGAATTGATTCATTTTAAAGACCCTCTCACCTTATGGCTGTTTATTTGATTTCCGAACCATTAGGTTAGCAGATTTCCAAGACTCTTTATTTATTTATTTATTTATTTATTTTCTTTAGGGTCTCTCTCAGCTTAACTCACTGTAGCACTGACTATGTCCTGTGAAGAAACCCTGTCTGATGGTTTCCCCTAACACAAGTGTCACAGCAATTCTACAATTGAACTACAAACTATGGTTTTCTACAACCATGGTTTTAAACTACATTTTAAAATGACACCCGAAAGAGAAGTCCTCTAGCTCCTGAACCATCGGACTAAACAAGACCAAACAAGCTCTTACCAGAAATGACTTATCCGCTTATGGATGGGATCCAGATGTATATGGTGACCATGCTCAAAAATGACTTTTTATATTATAACCTCAAAAAAAATGAAACAAAAAAAGTCGCCACAAGATGAACAGAATCATAGAGAAAAGTGTAGCCGAAGCATTGCTTCTGTTGCTCTCCACAGTTATTTTTACTGAGACCGATGTGGTTTTAGACCAACCCTTCATCACAAACCATTCTGAAGTTGTTGTGAGCTGTTGGCTAAATCGCCCTTTGATGTGTTTAGCACCTTTAGCATCATTAGCATTAACGTTTAGCTTATACAGCCAGCTTGTACACGAGGCTTGTGTCTCCATGTGTAGGACATTATTCACTTCAGCTTAACATGCTAGATTTAGCTTTTTCTTACTCAACCTAAAGTGGACACTATTGCGACGAATATGAGGTTCATGAGTTCAACAACATGACAAGTGGCTTGGTTTGTTCTGAGGAAGTGCTGCTAGATCTTCTTGGAGCAGAATGAGTGCAGTACCATCAAAGTTCATGAGGTTAAAGACTCCATTCCCGTGTCATTTCTGCCTGAGTACTTTCTTCAGCCATGTGTATAACAACCACCAAACATAGTAATCACACTACATGACGCTTTATCTGTCTGCCTTCTATGTCTACCTCATACATCCACCATCATTTTTCCATTTTATTTTGTAACATCCAAACAGGTTTACAAGGAAAACATTGATTTGCATAATGTGTATGCGCTTTATTGGAGTTCAATAAAGCGCATACACATACAAATAAATGTTTTCCTTGTCAACATGTTTTGATTAAGGTAACTCATTAATGTGAGGATTTTTCTGCATTGAGTACTTTTAATAACCTTAAAGGTGCCTTGCAACACATATTTAATTACTTTGTGGTAATGTCTGACGTTCTACCATGGACTCTGTAACATTTTCTGGGGAAAAAATGCCGTGGTTACCTTGTTTCAAGCCAGTCTAGCGTTGTATAGAAAGCCTGCAGGACGATTTGTGCCACTTCTCATTAATCAGTCCCTCCAGGATTTCGCAGCCTTTTTTTGAGATTGTTGCAGCCCAAAATGCCTGATGTTGTGGGAGCTTTTGTTAAAAAAAATAAAATAAAAATTGCGATAAAAGTTGCAATGTTTTTTGTATATTTGCAATGAAGTTGCAGGAGACAGATAAAATTGTGACTTTTTTTTTATATAGTTCTTTAAAAATAAAAAACCTGTTTTTAAGGAGAATAAAATGACTTTAGGCTGAGTTTTCCTAGTAACCTTACCAATAAGGCTGAGGATGCTGCAAATGAAAATGGCTGGTGGATTTAAGACAAAAAATAAAACTTTATTGAATGAATCAAATTTGATTTAGCTTGTTGATCTTTAGATTATTAGTTCATTTCCTGTCCTGGGACGCACATTGATACGGTTTAATAAGGGACTTATTGGACTTTAACTTATTATTGCACTTACAATAACGAGTGTAGCTGTCCTCAATTTAGGTCATCCTGTACGTCTCATCTCAGTTTTTTTTGTACATCCACTGTGTGTTTGTGTGTGTGCGCGCATCAACATGAATCTCATGCTCATGAATATTAATGAGCTCAGGCTACATGACGTCAGACTGACCAGCTGTTGTAATTGATTTCTCCTCTTATTTATTTTCAGTGGCTAGAGCTGACAGAGGAGGTAGCAGTTCATTTTCACATTCATCACATAACACAAACACATATGACACATATACACATAACACATAATATATTTGAAGAAATGCAAGGCACCTTAAGTACATTTTCCTGATGATACTTTTACTGAAGCAACATTGTCAATGCAGGGCTTTGACTTGTAAGAGTATTTTTACAGTGTGGTATTAGTACTTTTACTTAAAAGTTCTGTTCTTCCAATACTGCATTAGTTGTTTTAGTCAAAAATACCAGCATTGCAGAACGAATTTACTTAATTTCATTATTATATGCCACATTTAGTAATAATAAGCAGATTAATCGGCAGTCAAAATAGCCGTTAGTTGCAGCCCTACAGTTATTGGTTGTCTGAGCAGCTGCTGTATGTTCTGTCAACGTTGTTCCTCAGGGTTTACAGTCTCCTCTTGTATATTCATGTCAGCATATTCATAGCTGGTAGTGAACCATCTGTGAACTTGGCCTGTGCCAGGGCAACTTTCTGCCCCGGTGATACGAGCCAAGTTTGACCCACATTGCGTCATTTTGCTAATGTATGTGTTAATATGGGGGGTGGGAACCATGTCTGACAAGACAGGTTACAGGGAAGATGAGCAGAATTAGTGTTAGTCAGACCAATATTTAACAATTATTCCAAATATGACTATATTTTTTTAATATTTGATACAGGTCATGTAAACAGGATTTTCTGGTTGGATATTCTGAAAGAGGGACGCTGTGTTTGCACGGTCCAACAAGTCTTTTGAAACTTTGAATGTTTTATTTATTTTGCACAGCTGCATGCAAACGGGAATATTAAGCCTTAATTATTTGATTAGGACAATGCACATCAATCATCATTTCTGTAAATGCGCTGTAAATCTGTAAATTAGTGGAATATTCACTTTCATTAGCCATGTAAACATTGTCTCTGTCTCCTAAGGGTGGGAATGACCAGACGCCTCCTGATACGATATCATCACGATACTTATGCCACAATACGATATTATTGCGATTTTAAACAAATTGCAATATTCTGCGATATATTGCAATTTTTAACCTTTTTTCCAACTTTTAATTTTTCCCAATTTCAAATGATGATGATCCCCAAAAGGAAACTTTGTCAACATCTGTTTTATCTAAAAAGAAACATTTCTCTGTTTGTTCATATCACTTCAATTTTATTGCTGCAAAATGGGATTGTCAAAACGTAAAGATCCATACTTGGCGCGTGTGTATTGATACAGTATTGCCACTGAAAATACCGCAATACTATGCTGTATCGTGTTTTTTTTCTCCCCCACCCCTACTGTCTCCCTGTATTAGAAATGAAAAGAAAGAAAACCAAAAGCTCTTCAAGATCATATATGATTAGTCATCCATCACTGGGTGAATAAAGGTTAATGGAAAAAATCTCTGTATAAATGCTCTAGCCGCGGCCGGTGAACAATGTAGGGATTCAATAAAAGCTGGATTCAGCAATCGGCAAGAAATAAAAGCAAAGCAGAACTGACAGTCAAGCTGTGACAGCTTTGAGGAAAACGGAGAGATCGAGGGCTCGTGGGTGCAGCAGCAGTTACACCCACTTAAACCCACTCAATTTAACCAGCGTTTCCAGCTGACTTAAATTTATTCAAATGAATGAAAACATTCAAGATGATTCTGTCTGAGCATTGGGCCGATCAGTGACAGAATCACTGAGTACAGCCCAGTTCAGACCAAAGATTCACGACGAGACTAAACATTGCAGGGAAACGTCTCAGCGGTTTGAACCGGCCTGTCTCAACTCGACTTAAACGAGCTGACGCTGGGACACAGCCGGTCACGTGGCCAGTGCTTTTAGAACCCAAGCGACTTATTTCGACAGCCAATAGAGAAGTCTGCTTGTAAAGTTAGCTACGAACAATACAATAAAACAAAATGACTGAATATGAGATGTGGTGATACATTAAATCTAGGGCTGGGCGATATGGAGAAAATCAAATATATCCCCCCCCACCCCCAATATACGGCCACGGCAACTATGGGGGGAGATTCCTCTTTTGGCATGGTTTTACCTCTTGAAAATCAGTGGCATTTTTTATCCATTTTCACAACATGCCAGCACCACTGTAAAGTGGGATTTTCTCATGACCACTTATCACTATATTCACACTTTTCTGCCCTTTCTCTGCAACACTTCCGGCCCATGGGGATGTCAAACGTGGGGGGGACCTTGTCCATGTTGATAATATGATCCGGTGACACGTTGTGATCAGTTACCCGCTTTTCAACGAACTTACGGAAACTGTCGATCTTGGCTTGGAAATCTGCAGGCAGTTTCTCACACAACGTTGTGTGTGTGTGCTCTGATAGAGAGGCGGTTGCATTGCATGAAGCGGTGACACCAAGTTAATGTCAAAGTAATTTATATTTATCTCCTTGGCAACTACCAGGGCGTGGAGACGTAACTGCACTATTGACAAGCCTCTCCCAGCACCCATCTGTGGACTCGTCCAGCTCTGGCCATCTTGCGTTTAGCCTGCAATTGGCTTTCTTTGTTTTCGTCAACGCAGTAAGAGTAACCTTTTCGCCTGTCCCTCACAAGTTTTGTGCATATTTTTCAATCTTTTTGGGGGCATTCTGTTTGTCTTTAGTCTTTCTCAGTTGTCACAAACCTAGAGCATCCTCTCAAGGCTGTAGACAGTAATGTTTAAAAACTTGTTAATATCTATCTATCTATCTATCTATCTATCTATCTATCTATCTATCTATCTATCTATCTATCTATCTATCTATCTATCTATCTATCTATCTATCTATTAACAAGTTTTTTTTCACCTGACTATAAGTCGCAGAACCAGCAAAACTATAAAGTGTGACTTATAGTCCAGAAAATACAGTAATGTTATAATTTCTTCCTGCTACATAGAATTGGTATCGTTTAGGAATCAGTATCAAAGTCACAGTATTGGTATCACTACTGGTTTATATGTTTGAACGATACCCAGCCGTAGTTATATATTTTTTTGTCCACAACTACAAGACAGCGGAAGAGAACAAATGTTTATAATCTACAATGTTCAGGGCAGAGAGGAGAATCCAGGAGAGGTTGCCAGAACACAAAGCCTTCATTGCCTCCTGCTCAGTTTAAAGTAGGAAGTAAAGAACAGGAGAAGAGTTGAAGAGACAAGGTGGTGGAGGTGATGAGACTAGAAGGGCCAAATGCTGTTGCTTTCTGATCTTTTCAGGAGGTGGAGACCGTAAGGTGTAATGTGAGACAAGGTAAGGTGAGAAAGCAATGTTTCTTTTTAAGGATAAAAAGGAAAAGGTGCCAAAGCCTTTGGGGCAAAAGGAGAGTGAGGTAGAGAAAAAGGACAACATGATGAAGAGTTTGGGGGCATTCCCAGATCCGCCAGCATGGCCTTCTGTCCCACCATCCATCACGTTGTCCGAGGCTGTATGGCCACATGCCATGATGACAAATCTGCCTGTCAGCCGAACACAGTCCGGCATGACAACTTGGTATTTTATCTTTCAAATGTAGACACTTCAGAAGAAGACGTTAAAATGACCAGCTGTGTACCGGAGGATCAGACATACAGGTGTCAACAACAAATAGAATAGATGTGTTTAATACAGATTATAAAAGGGTAGATGTGTGTCCTCTGAAATGTAACCCAATGAATAGAGTTTGGGTACTGAAACCCGGTTCCCCTATGGAACCGGTTCCTACGCAACCGGTAGGAATGAGACCGGATTAAAACGCAAATTTCGGTTCCTCATTCCAGTTCCACTTCATGTGTTGACTGAAATATTTCCCCTCTGTCGCTCCGAAACGAACGTAAAAATATCAGACTTCCCATGTAGTCTACCATTAGCTAGCTACCGTAAATGTATTTTACTTTTAAAATGCATATTTTTCCCTCTGGGCTCTGGTTAGCGTAGCAACTCAACATTTATTATGTTGGTACTTGTTAATAGTGAAATTGGTATTTATTGTTAAATTAGTGTAGTTTTGTGTTAGGTGACTTAGGTTTACTTATTACATATTTAAGTACTTTAAAATGTTAATATATTGTTACATTTAAATAATTTTCAATTTAAAAAGAGCCTTTCTTTGTCATTTTTCAATTTTCTAGAATCTGTTTAGGATTAGGAATTATTTTAAAAATATCGGTTCTGAATTGTAAAAAAACAAATGATACCCGACTCAACCGCCTCTGCCTGATTGGCAGTATATATCAAATATAGACTTTTACCAACATACAATCATTCAATTAAAAATAAAAGTTTTAATTGTATTCAGTGACGATTAGATCGTTACTCCATATCTTACCCAAATTTCCGGACCCACTGTGCTGGACGACAAAAAAAACTTCAGAAACGAACTCTCCTTGGCTCTCATTTCAGTCCCAATCACTTTGTTCGCATGTCACATTGTTTCAGCTGATAAGGTCATAAGAATAAATTGGATTTTGAATTTGTCAACAAACCCTAATGCCTGAAAATGAGTCATTATCATGACATTGTGATGTTCCCTAATCTTTATTTTCATATTTTCTGAATTTGTAATGCAAGAAAATAAAGATGAACAGACAGACTACGGCTTCATCCTCATTACAGGCACATAAGTACCTATGTGAATGATTCTGGTAATTGGGCTAATTAACCTCTTCATCCCCGCAGAGCTATCAGTGGATCCATCAGTATAAATGCATGCTGTTTAAACCCACCAAACTTAAATTCTTAAACGCATGTCTGCATTCATAATTACATATTAAAAGATACACAAACACTTATTATATTGCATTTGAAAAGTGCAGATCAATTTGAAAACTCATTATTTTACCTTGATGTAAAGTATGCAGCGCTTCTCTCTGTCTGTCCCTACCAGCTCAAATTTATTTGGTTTTTGAGTAGTGAACACTTAATGATTGAATTCATCACTCCAACTGAAGGATATGCTATTCTCATCTTAGTTTGTTCTTGGTCATATTTCTTACAATGGTGCAAAAATCATATTATTCAATATCACTCAGTATCACTCTTCTCAAGCGTTTCATTTCAAATAAAAAAGGTTTGCTTGATTTACTCTGATACGCTCATCTGACTTATTATTTCAATAGAGCACAACAGTGTGGATCTGGAAGGAAAAATCCTGTTCATTTAGAATATTATTATTATTATCATTATTATTCTGATTTAGGTTATTATCCATAATGTCTGAACCATCCGAGGTGTACTGACCACGAGCTCCAAAGGTTGCTCAATGATGGCTCATACAAGTCCATATGACGTCAACCTTGTTTTAATCCTTGTGTTGTTGTCACTTTTTCAATGTTGTGGGTGCTTTTTTTATGTTTTCGACATTTTCAGCACTTATTCCCACGGCCTATTTTTTGTGACCAAAAAAAAATAAAAATTAACTGAAAATGGGTCAATTGGACTGACCCAAGGGTAACATGAGGGTTCAGAAAAACGTGGAGAAATGGTACACTACCCACAATCCTAAGCGTAACAGCGACCTCTCTAATTGAAGGAACTCGCTGTTACCACGGAAATGTTTATCAAACCCGAACAACTAGAGCGGGCTGCTAACATTGAAGTTTCTATTATATTTATGTTATATTATAGTTTATCTACACAGTCTTGTACCTTTGCATTTTGAAAATGTTCTTTTACGCCAAATGAAATGTTTTATGGTTACAATTGATCTTGAAAGCTGGTTGGCTCGGTTCCAGACTTCCAGACTCTTTATATACGCATTTAATTATAAGCATTTAATGAAACAGGGAAAAACACTTCATGATCCAGAGCCTTTAAAAAACTTTATCTCAAAACATTCTGATATTTAGGTGCACTTTGAACATTGTAAAGACAACCTACGCCGACTCTCCATAAGTAGCAAATACAGCATTGTTCTAGCAGGGAGCCGGTGGCGTCTCATTACTTCACTACAGATTTGAATCCTGCTTGAGAAACCTAATTTGTTTCTGTCAACGGCATGTCTTTTTAATATTCTGTCAAGTTGCATCATCACTGTGTGGTAACGTCATTGAGTTCAGGTACACGAGAATCCTTATTAATGTTGCATTCAGGTGCCTGATGAAAGGTATTCGTTAGTCTTAAAAAAACAAACAAACAAACAAACACATACTGGTGCAAACAGCAGTCTCCATATCTGTATTGCACAAATTGCAGAGTCAGGCTTGAAAAAATCATCACATCATCATCACTTTTACATCTTTCTTCTCTTTTCTTCTTTCCATATCTTCTGTCAGGCCAAATATCTCAAAACATACTGATATTTGTATGCAAATTGAACATTGTAAAGGCAACCTATGCTGACTTTCCAAAAGAGGCAATCCAATCTTTGCTGGCAGGGAGCTTACGTCCCTTTATTTTACTACTTTGAAACCAGCTCGAGATACTTCAGTCGGACTCAGTGGGGAGTGAAACCAAAGCCGAGGGACAGACAGAGCTGGAGCCGAGCCAAAGGAGACCACTTTTTCATTCATCCACTTTTTATTATCACGCAAATGAAACGCTGATACAGATATTCTGCAAACTGCCAAAACGCGGCCCAATAATCAGCCAGGGCCCATAAACGGTCGAGCGTGACTGTGGCCACATTCGGACACGTATTCACTTTTAAGCGTTCTTATGTTTTTCCCTCATCAAAGTCACTTTCATATACTAATTAGACATCTAAATTTTACTTATTTACTTAGTAACAAACAGAGTCCATCCATCCATCCATCTTCATCCCTTATCCGGTATCGGGTCGCGGGGGCAGCAGCTCCAGTAGGGGACCCCAAACTTCCCTTTCCCAAGCCACATTAACCAGCTCCGACTGGGGGATCCCGAGGCGTTCCCAGGCCAGGTTGGAGATATAATCTCTCCACCTAGTCCTGGGTCTTCCCCGAGGCCTCCTCCCAGCTGGACGTGCCTGGACCACCTCCCTAGGGAGCCCCCCAGGAGGCATCCTCACCAGATGCCCGAACCACCTCAACTGGCTCCTTTCGACACAAAGGAACAGCGGCTCTACTCCGAGCTCCTCTCGGATGACTGAGCTTCTCAATCTCTGCAGCCCTCCTTAGAAACCCATTGACCCATCTTTCGGTCATGACCCAGCCTTCATGACCATAGGTGAGGGTAGGAACGAAAATTGCCCGGTAGATCGAAAGCTTTGCCTTCTGGCTCAGCTCTCTTTTTGTCAAAACGGTGCGATAATCTGAATGTAATACCGCACCAGCTGCTCCGATTCTCCGACCAATCTCACGCTCCATAGTCCCCTCACTCGCAAACAAGAACCCAAGGTACTTAAACTCCTTCACTTGGGGTTAGGACTCACTCCCTACCCGAAGAAAGCACTCCATCGGTTTCCTGCTGAGAACCATGGCCTCAGATTTAGAGGTGCTGATCCTCATCCCAGCCGCTTCACACTCGGCTGCGAACCGATCCAGTGAGTGCTGAAGGTCACAGGCCGATGACGCCATCAGGACCACATCATCTGCAAAAAGCAGTGATGAGATCCCGAGCCCACCGAACTGCAACCCCTCCCCGCCCCGACTACGCCTCGATATCCTGTCCATAAATACTACAAACAGGATTGGTGACAAAGCGGAGGCCAACCCTCACCTGGAACGAATCCGACTTACTGCCAAGAACCCGGACACAGCTCTCGCTTTGGTCATACAGAGATTGGATGGCCCTGAGAAGGGACCCCCTCACCCCATACTCCCACATCACCTCCCACAATTTCTCCCGGGGGAGAACAGAGTGTAAATTGTAATTTCCCCACTGGGGATCAAAAACAATATAAATTATTATTAAATTAAATGTCCATGTACCTAATAGGAAAACTCATACGTAGATTGTTAGATGGGTATAGATCAATTCTGCTAACATTTTGGTGATGATCGGAAAGGTAAAGTACCGCAAAAAGACCGGAAAGTGCAGGTTGGAAGTGTCCGGATATGGTCAATAGCCCTGAGTGGTGACGCTAGATAATTAAAAACACAGATGCATATTGCTTCTCTGTGACACTGGGCCATGTTGTACTAGTTACCCTCTAACACCAGCCCCACGCTGCCGAATGTCTCGTAACAGATGCCTGTTGTGGGCTCAGCAGCCACCTGGCTTGTTATTCTTGGTTTTCATTAGTCATGCAGGTTGTGGTGCGATGCAAGGCGGTTTAGGTCACGTCGGTCCCAGGAGAGTCCCATCATGCACCACGATAGTAGCATCGTGATGACGTCTGCGAACAAAGCTGCTGCGTCTGTTGCAGCCTGTCTTAGTCTCTGCTCAGGTTTAATCATTCGCTCATCCTAGATAAGTGTGCTAACGTGCAGTGGGTCTGTCTGTGTGATTGCTGCTTGTACTTTCCTTCAGAGTGTGCACAAGAAAAGAAAAGCTGTGATGACATCAGCTGGGTTTCTTGCAGCAGGAGGTGTCTCTTTAGATGATTTCAATTTTTTCACACTGCTTTTGAGCCCCAGGCGTTTTGCAGTCATGTGTCCAGTGTGCGTTGTGTTATTTGGAGAATTCCAAAAAATAAAACACACACACACACACACACACACACACACACAAAGGAAGGTGAAAAATGTTTTATCACTGTTTTCCTTTGCTGTCTAATACAGCAACCACAACAACAAATAATATATGAATTCACATTAAATATCAAGAATAGTTTATATTACTCACAATGCAATGCTCTAATTCTGTCTGTATCAGTAACTAATGATACGATTGCAAACGGTAAGAGTGAGTAGCTGTGTAGAAAAAACATATTTACACCTTTCACAGATTAAAAACCCCAAAGTGCTAACCAAAAAAATGAAATACAGTACATAAAAGAAATAAGAATACAAAGGAAAAACATAGGTACATAAAAACTGAGAACCATAAAAACCCTCGTTTGACCGACCGGATGAACAGTCGGTCACAACGCTTCGGGGCTAAGTTACGAGCTTCTGTATCGGTCCTCTGAATTCTACAACACTGAATACTAAAATATGTCACGGTTCAATGGTTGCTCCCAACAATTGTTTTTGCCTTTTGTTCAGACAACATAACCAGTGTCTCATTGGCAGACTTCACTATCCTACAGTCCACTGTGTGCCAGTCATTCCTGTAATGAGCATTCAGCAATCAGCTCCGTTCTTTTAGCGAATAAACAACAAACTTCGAGCTAGTGAGCTACACGCTGAAGATGTCAAGTTTTGAACAAAAAATTTGGATTGTGCAACGAGTCAGGCCTGCCTGGCTCTCTTAATAGTTTGGAGCCGATTGGCGTATATCACATGAACTACTTCGATGAAGAAGTCTCTACAGGATGTCAGGTATAGAAGTTAGGTTAGTAATAAGTTCCCGTATTTGTCCTGGTTCTTAATTGCAGGACATTAAAAGGATATAGAAGGTTATCTGGTATATTTTCCAGTAGTGCGTTGTGTGTAATGTGTTTGAGCAAAACATCATGGTTCACTCTGTGAACTTGGGTATCTGGGATCTTTTATTTGTTTGGTTGGACAACTGCCTGGTGAAAAAATGTGAATGTGCCTGAAAGCAGCACCAGTTTTGGGGTGAAGAGCAGGCTTCAGGTCCAATTGTCAGGGACCAAGCAGGCCAATAAAAGAAGTCAACAAAATATAACTTTACTCAAAACTACCAACAATAAAACAGGATATAAACTCAACAAACTGACCTAACTGACTGAGACAAGAGGGGACATGTACAGTATATAGTTATATAACTACAACTAATGCAAAGAAAACCAAACTAAACCAGATGGTACGGCCCATTTGGCAGGCCACAGGATATAACAGTCCATCACCCTTGGCCACGCCTTTACTGACCTAGGTACTCTGCTGTAGAACCCATTGTCATGGGTCATGTCTTTTGGTGGATCCAGCCCTTGAACTTAAACCTTCATGTTGACTTTGGGTCAGATTTGACTCGTTTTTCAAAGTTTTTTTATATCCAAAATAAAGGAAGTCAAAATAAGGGTGAAAAATGTTGTGAAAAGTGACAAAATCAATGAAAAAAAACAAAAAACAGAAGCGTCAAAAACGTTAAAGTGACAAAATGTAGGCAACGTTTTGTCGACATTTATGGCGCCATTTATCATTTTAGACACTTTCCCCCCGAAAGTGTCTAAAATGGTAAAGGGCGCCATAAATGTCGACAAAACGTAAAAAAAAAAGGGACAAAGACACAAAATTAACTTTGTAAAGAGCAACAAAAACATTGAGATCAGGGGAAAATTGTTTTTCATGGTCAAAGGGAAGACAACACAAGGGTTAAGCAAAGCTGGAGTGAAACATGGATAAGAAACATGGTTCATCCAAACGCCACTTGGTTCAAGATCCCAAACAGGCTTACACTTCTAAAAGCCTCATTGAACCCTGCTGCTCTCTTGTTTTTTCTTGGCTCTTCCCTACTTTGTGTCATTCTCCTAATCCATCTGTTCACCCAGCTGCTAGCAGTCAATTTCCTCCCACCTCTGAACAGTCTGACTGCTCTGTGTCCTTCCTCTGGCTCATCTTTGGCTGAAAGAAGTAATGAGAGAGGGTCAAATAGTGAGTGAGAGCTGGATGATAATAATAGGAGCAGAAGAAAATGGAGCTTAAATGGCTGTTGCTGCTAAAAAGTGCGTTTGTGTGTTTTGGGGAGAATGGTGTGTTTTAAATATTAATTTGCAGTTATGAATCATGGGCCATATTTTAATCTGAAACGCAAGTATCAAACGCCAAACACAAGTAGCTTTGTGGGTGGATCCCGGACGCTGTTACTATTATACCAGCGGGATAAATGACTCGCAAATCTAAAATGGGTTGATCTGAAGTAGCTACATTACTCATAGGTGTGGTTTGGGCGTAACATGCAATAAACCAATCAGAGCTTTATTTCATGTTCCCTTTAAAAACGGGCACGCTTGTACCGTAGCGGATTGCTATTATAACGGTGGATTTGCTCTTAATACATCCATGGGCGCACGCCAGGAGCGGTTCACAGCCGAGGAGACAGACGTTTGCTATTGATTTTTCTTTTTGACAAAATGTAAATAAAATGTCACAAAAACATACTTTGTGATGTTTTGGGCTCACTCTCGCTGAATCACGAGTTTATGAATGCCACGTGGTCAACATTAGACCGAGATCACCTCACTATAGACGATGCAGCTCTTCTGTCTCTCCTCTCCCGTGCTGCTGCTGCTGGGGCGTTGGGGGGTTAAGTGGCATCGGTGCATGCAGTTCAACATCACATCGCCTTAAGTCCTCTAACAGTTCATCTTTAATGTCATCAACATATCCACAATTCATGATAATGTAAAACAAGGTCATATTTTTCCTTGTGTTTACGTATGGTTTGCAAAAATGGGAACTGCTGGGTCCGTGTAGATGAGAGAAGCAAAGTGTATGCACGGTGTGTACAGTCTACATCACGGCCACGCATGCACCCTTAACCCTCCTGTTGTCCTTTTGGTCATATTTGACCCCTTTTAAAAATGTCTATATCAGAAATATGGCTTTCTTTTTAACCAAATTACCTCAAAAAAGGATGGATTCCATGCAACGCTCTTTGCAAATACAATTAATCACTTTCATTGAATTTTGGGTGTAAATTGAAATGGTTTCAAATCAGCATCCTGACCAAATTCATCCACTCAACATACGCTCCTCTGATCTTGTTAGTCAAAAATAATTCATAATTTCTGCTTTATTAGCTCAAATATTAGGTATAATTCTATGCAAATGAGGGTTATTGACCATTGATTCAAAAAAGTAGTGTAAAACTAGTGGCAGTAAGGTGGTGTTAGTGAAATAAAAAAAAAATAAGGCATTAAAAATGTCAAATGTTGAAAAAAAGTGTTAATCTTTTTGACCCGGGAGGACAACACAAGGGTTAAAGTAGCATCTGAATAACACACCACTGATGTTAGACTAGGTTTAGGTTAGAATTGTTTTCTGAAACGGCAAAATAGGATAACATTAATAACATAACATTGTGCCGGAACACGCTTCCTCTTTTTGCTCAACCGCCCACAGGAGCGCAAGTTCATTCCCTAATTTACCGACGTGAGTCTGTGGAGGGAAACGTCCGTGCGTTGGGTGCAAAATAGGATTTATACATGCATCGGTGTACAAAGTCTATTGCGCTTGGTGCAAGATAAGGCCCAATGTCTTGTCATGGTTACAGGATTGTGAGGCCTCTAGAAGCTGAAACTATCTTTACCTTCTATTTGTGTCAGAACCAAGTGTGCCGTGTGTGTTTTTTTTGTTTTTTTTATAAAAAACAAAAGAGTGTTCACCCTGACTATATGCCATTTTCATGTGGACTATGATTGCTTGCTTATAAGGAGATAACCTGAAGGGTGTTTTGCCCGTTAAACATGATGTTGGTATGTTAGCTGGAACACTCTCGGGAAGAGTTGTCCGACTTGTTGCTAAGCTGCAATGGGAGTGTTGGGTGCAAAGAATCGGTGCTTAGGATTGGTCATATCTATAGCCAATCTGGTGTGTCAATATACCTTTTGAGAAAAACAAAAGTACCTGAAATACTTGACTTGCTTGACGTTGCAGGCCAATTTCTAGAACAGTTGACCCAATCTATCGCACTGCTCGTAGTGTGAATGCAACAATGGCGGTTAGTTCTTTGCTCTACTTGTTGTGTTTCTTTTATGTATAAGCTTGTGTGTGTGTGTGTGTGTGTGTGTGTGTGTGTGTGTGTGTGTGTGTGTGTTTGCACATAGTTTGGCGTGTCCCTTGTCAGAAGGGGAGAGTGTTTAACAAATGACTGCCAGCACGGGGACACGGGGCCACAGACCTCTGCAAGGGAGTCGGCCAACAATAAATCTCAAAAATCAATATGACAGGGCCCGGGGTAATCAGTACCAATGATTTTAAACTGGAAGAAGTCCCTCGGGGAGAAGAATGATAAAATCCTCTGAGCTGGGAGTCTGAAAAACAACCCGAGGATGAAGGATGGAGACAAGGAAGAGAAAGAGAAGGGAGGGAAGCAAAGAAAGAGAAAGATTATTGATGCTTTTTTTTTAACCAAGAAACCCCTACAGCAGGGTTAGGATCTCTGTTGTGCTTTCTCTGTCTGTCACTTGTACTCTTTCCTTTCTTCCATCACTCATTCTTCTGCTGTCTCTTCCAGTCTTTCTCTCTTTCTCCTATGTTTACACTCCTCCACAGTTTCTATTTTCTTCAGCGTGTCATCTCGGTCATCACCGATACTCCGCCTCTTAGTCTATTTTTACTGTTTTGCTCCACCTGAGCCTCTCAGAAGGAAATTTTGATACCAGTATCTCCTTCCTTTTCTTCCCTCCGTTGCTGTTTTATTTCTCCGTCCCTCCTCGATCCTCGCGGCAGGAATGAGAGCTTTGAGAAGGCGTACCAGAACGACTTCCTGGTCAAGCGAGGATATATAAAATAAGAAAAGTGAAATCCAGCCATCTTATTCAACCAGAGCCAGAAAAATGGCGTTCAACGTGGGTGAGATGCAGCTGTAGAGGTCGCTCTCAATCAGAAAATAACAACTCATGAGTTGGAGCTTGGGTTGGACCACATCTGGAAGGCAAGGCTGCTTTATTTGTATGGCACATTTCAGCAACAGGGCAATTGAAAGTGCTTTACATAAAGACAATTAAAAAAATAAAAGACCATTTTTCTGCAGTTTTCTGGGAGTTTGTTCCAGATATGAGGAGCATAGAAACTGAACGCTGCTCCCCCCTGTTTAGTTAGAACTGGAGTAATGTGATCCAGTTTCTTGGTCTTAGTGAGGACTGGAGTGATGGGATCCAGTCTCTTGGTCTTAGTGAGGACTGGAGTGATGGGATCCAGTCTCTGGGTCTTAGTGAGAACTGGAGTGATGTGATGCAGTCCAGGACTCGAGCAGCAGCGTTCTGAATCAGCTGCAGCTGTCTGATTGATTTTTTAGGGAGACCTGTAAAGACCCCGTTACAGTAGTCAAGTCTACTGAAGATGAAAGCATGGACTAGTTTTTCCAAATCCTGTTGACACATAAGTCCTTTAACCCTTGATATATTCTTAAGGTGATAATAGGCTGACTTTGTAATTGTCTTAATGTGGCTGTTAAAATTGAGGTCAGAGTCCATGATTACACCAAGATTTCTGGCTTTGTCTGTTGTTTTTAACATTGTTGTTTGAAACTATGAGCCCACTTTTAAATTACAAAGGTTTCCTTTTCATTTTATCTTTTTATATTCTGTTCTTCATTCAAGACACATTGTTGGCTGGAAGAGTTGTCTGATTTTGGTTTCAAGCGCAGTACCGGCAGGTCCCTGAAACAGTGGCCTGTGCCCTTTGCTGAAGACGATATTTAATCACCCCCCCCTTCTCTTTGGCACTATAGTCAGAAATGTGTTGAATGCTACCCTGTCATGCTTAAAACATCTGGGGCTCGCTGTGGGTAAATGTCAACAAATAACACTCTGTCAGCGTTTTAAAAATGTATTTTCCCCCGAGTTTCTCTTTGCAAAGTCTCCCCCTCCCCCGCCTTCGCGGCTGCCCTGGATGTATTTTAAACTCAGATAACAGCCTAATACCCTTACACTCGCTGCAGTCAGAGCTCCACAGGCATTAATTTCAAATACATTTTGCCTCTTTTTTCCCCAGTAGATAAATGTTTGCATCCATGATAACTTGCATTCAAAAGAACGCAAAACCCCTGAATGCAGCACAGACGGGCCTCATTTTGGCTTTAGCTACTGAAGAAGGCCAGGCTGGAAACCCCCAGAGTACCAGCTGCACAGCGTGTTTCACTTGGTTGGTAAAGCATTAGCAGCTCTCTATTTTTCTGTTTTAAGGCTTATACGTTGGTACTCCCCCATCAATTGCACACCGATCGTTATTGGCTGACGTTTAGTAAAAATACGTGATTGTGAGATGGATAATCATTGCTGTGCTAGTCACTCACACTGGTGAGTGCAAATTAAATGGCGGAGCTGATAGCACTTAGCACCAGGAAAAGCTACTACTACTACAACACTAGCAGTAGTAGTCACTAGGGGGACAGTAGGTGAGCATCCGTCCTCCACTGCGCTGCCAAGGAGGGTCTGGTTAGTCCACACAGAATTCTGGGATGGGAGGAAAAACGTGCTCTGGTATATTTGCATTTCTTTAAACCAATCACAGTCGTCTGGGGCGGTTGTTCAGCGCCGGACGGAGCAACTGGAAGGAACTTGTTTTGGTGGAAAATGTGCTCGTTCCAGAGTTGTTTTAGTCGTGCAACAGAAAACTCTGATTGGACAGATAGTCTAGCTAGCTGTCTGGATTTACCCTGCAGAGATCTGAGGACCAGGTAACCATAGTCCTCAGATTGGACAGATAGTCTAGCTAGCTGTCTGGATTTACCCTGCAGAGATCTGAGGACCAGGTAACCATAGTCCTCAGATTGGACAGATAGTCTAGCTAGCTGTCTGGATTTACCCTGCAGAGATCTGAGGACCAGGTAACCATAGTCCTCAGAAATCCACTGGAGGTTAGAACGCCAACACGAAGAAAGAGGAATGTGCGATCCCCTAAATCAGTGGTTCCCAATCTTGTTCAGCTCAAGACCCAAAAGAGAAATTTGGTGTCTCCCCGGGACCCAAATTTACAAAAATACACCATGAATCATTGTAACATCTACATTTTTAAACTGTGGACAAAATACGGAGCAAACCATGAATTTAAATGTATATGAAGTATATTTATTCCATTATAAAAGTAATCAAAAACAGAAAAGGTCTCTATTGTCCTTTCTGTGTCTCTATCCCCTCCCATCGTCCCTCAGTACCGACACCAACATGTTTTTAATAATGCTGATTTGAATTTAATGAGATGTATGTGTCTGGTTGAAGATCTCAACCAGCTGATCTACTCTAGGTTCAGTTTTTGAAAGTGCCCTTCTGAGGTCATGCTGAGCATTTAGTCTGTTTCTGTATTAGTTTTTCAGGTACGCTAGAGTCGAAAAGCCAGATTCTCATTTTACTCTGCCAATTGGCGACCCAATAAAACGGGTCTGCGACCCATTTTGGGTCCCGACCCTAAGTTTGGGAAACATTGCCCTAAATGAATCGTCGATATAGACTAGGGGGACAGTAACTGCTTCTGGTAACAATGGGTAGTGCCAATACTGGCAGTGATCAGCAATTATATGGATTGAATATGTCTTAACAATAGAGTTGCCTACAATACTGCCTAAAGTGCTGAGTCTATGCACGATCCAATACTGAGTAATTTAGCCTCTAGCTCACCCAGTAAGAGCGTTGGCCCCACGTCGGCTGAGTCCGCCAGCAGCCCGGGTTTAAATCCGGCCTGCGGCCCTTTGCTGCATGTCATCCCTCATCTCTCTCACACTTTCATGTCTATCCACTGTCAGTATTCACTAATAAAGGAAAAAGCCCTAAAAAAAATGACCTTAAAGTAGTTTATAACCTTTTTCGTCTTTGACTGTCAAACTATATAAAAAAAGAAATTCTGTGGTTTTGATCTCTGAAATCTCTATGTATATATATATATATATAAGTATACTGTATATATAAGTATAAGTGTGTGTGTGTGTGTGTGTGTGTGTGTGTGTGTATATATATATATATATATATATATATATATATATATATATATATATATATATATATATATACACATAATATAAAAATGTATGTATGCATGTATGTATGTATGTTTTACAACAGGTTTAACCTGAACCAGACCATATATGGAACATCTTTACTTACATCTCCACAATGATGAGTGAAATAGAACGAAATAAGCCATTAATTAGCCTTGTATAACAATTGATATATCAGTTTAGCCATTTTGTGATTGTGTGACTGGATACCCCAATGTCCACCAGTGGGATTTAAAAAAATAAATAAAATACCTTACCTGAGTACCTGTTGACCTAGTGGCTTCACAATAGTCTCCCTGCTTCATATTGAACAGATGCAGTCTGATATGGAAATGTCACGTTGGATCAGAAGTGAAACAACAGTCCATCTGAAAGGTCACCGGGGGAGGACGAGGGTTGTCTGCACAATAAGTACACAATAACTTCCCCACAATGCTATGCAGGGCTTGGGACTGTTGAATGGTGAGGGAGATGAGATGGAAGAGAGCTTTTGCTATTATTTTTTTTTTTTAATCTCCTCGATGAAGCTTCATTTCATTTTATTCTCTGCTCACTCCACTCATGTCTCTTTCTAGCCTCCTCCGCTAACTCTAATCGATTCATTCGCTGGCGGGCCCTCATTATCTTTCTAGCCCCAAGCTCGTCATTTCGTCATGTCCTCCGTCATATCTCAGCTTTTACATTCCTTCCCTTCTCTCGGCCTGTCTGTCTCTGTCTATTCAGAGCAGATTAGCAGCCGTCAAACTGCCAGCCGACGCTGACTCATGGGCCTGCGAGTCTGTGTTTGTGTGTGAGAAGCTCGAGGAGCATCAAGGTTAATCTTTTGTAAAATCTTTGTATTTAACCTTTTGCTGTTGGCACTCAACTTACTTTCTTTGCCCTTCCAATCTTTATGCTTCTCTTGATCTCGCACACGCGCACGCACACACCTTATATGTACGCACATACTGAAACAGACATATACACCATGGACGTAGGCTCTGTGACACCACCCGTAGGTTTCTGTTGCTCCAATGGGATGGCACAGTGCTCTTAGTTTTAAGTCATGTTGTTACTCTTCATAAAGAATCGTCCCTAGTAGTGAGCGTACACCACCATCAGAAGTTACAGTACAGCATGTCCATTAGTAGTCAGATGATGGTTCATTGTTGCAGCCTGTGATCGGGGAGTCAGACATTAATTGAAATTAGCTTTCAATTCCAAAAACAAAAGCAGGATCTGTGATTTCCCCCAGTCTTCAACCCCCACCCGGCCTACTTGCATGCTTCCAAAGCAAAGTGGCAGCACGGTGGCTCACGGCAAGAAGGTTCTGGGTTTGAATCCGGTCCTTCAGGGCCTTTCTGTGTGGAGTTTGTATGTTCTCCCCATGGGTTTCCGCTGGGTGCTCCGGTTTCTTCCCACCATAAAGACACCCATGCTAGGTAGGACTATCGCGGAAAATTAGCCGACTGGCAAACACTGGCTCTTTTACAGAAATGTTGATTAATGTGCATATTCCTAATTAAATAAATAAAAATCTACAAAAGAGAAAGAAAAAAAAAAAAAACACAGCGTAGCTTACCGATACCTTGCGTCTGCACTTTTCCAGACAACATTGCCACTCTCGGAGGTGACTGAGAAACAACAGAAAACGTCATTCCTGCTTCACTGAAATCACTGAAGTCACTAGATTACGCCACCTCAGATACTAATTAACTAATCAACATGGCGGCCATTATAAATGCTGATACCGATAGATCGCCTAATATTGGCCCGCCGATAAATCGGTTGGGCTCTAGTGAGGATACTCAAGCTGTTTTTGTAAAGCAACTTTCTGCCATTTCAAGCAATAAGCAATTTCAAAATCTATCAGGCAATTTACATATATCACATTTCTGCTGCCCAGATGACTTTCTTCTAGCACCACCCTGAGGGCACCCTGTCAACGTTGTACTCAAGACATTTTATAATCTATAAAATAGACAGATTGCCTCAATATTCTTTCCAAGACCGTGTAATGAGGAAATATGGAGGCCTCTAGGGGCAACTGAAGGGACTTTGGAGTTTTAGTCTTGTTTACATAAATAAAAAACTAATCTTGTGCAGTTTAAAGTGTAGAAAATGGTAACAAAATCTGTAAAACATACTAAGGAATATTCTTTGTGGTATTATACCTCATCCCCAAGATGGTTTTACCTCGAGTAGAGAATAGACATGAGACCTTTTGCAGGGTGAATAAGTTCCCGACCATGCACATACACACATACATACAGACAAGCACACAATGTTAATAGGTTTTCTTTTTTTATGGGTATTTCCATTTCCAGCTAAAGGTCAAGGGAAAGCAGAATGGTCTCGCAAGTCCTCTACACCTCACGCCCTCTGTCCGTGAAGTAAGTGTATGTGTGTGTGTGGTGGAGTAAGACTTAAAACCCAAAATTGTTATGTGAATTCTTTGTGCCCATAGTTTCTCTTTAGACCTGTACTGTAGGCATTTGCAGAGACCAACACACACACAGACACACACATACACAGACACACTGCAGTCATAAACCCAGTCAAGCCTCCTCTCTGCGGAGCTGTAGCGCTGCGTTTAGCTTTGATACAGCTGGTAATAAGTCATCAGAGCTGTGAGAGCTGAAGGACCAGGAAGGTTTATTATTCATGTCTACACACAACAGGAGGATCACTGACGACTCACAATTTACACGATCACACACACATGTACTGCATGTCCCTGTGGTGACTGTCCAGGGGGCGTCATCAGGGCGTAGGGTTCAGTTCTGTGTCCCACTGGAGAGATGGGATTTGAGTATAACTCAGTTTTTAACACACACTGTGGGAACTCGGTCAGAAATGCAAAATTACAGCAAAAGCTACATTTAGTTAAAAAAAAAAAGAAACTGTATAAAGGGTGATAGACATCTAAAATAATGAACATAATGCTGGCATATCTATCAAATCTTCTGCCCATTAATAGGCTGTAAATCTGGTAGGGAGCCGGCTATTAATAACTCAACCACTGTTCCTTAAAGCTCCATGGACTAATTAGAAAATAGTGTGTGTGTGTGTGTGTGTGTGTGTGTGTAGACATATGCAAAGTGAGGACATTTCAGCAAATTGTTACCTCAAGAGTTGGTTCAGGTTAAACTGATGCATGGACAGTAGTGCTTAAATTCACATACACATGATGGTATACAGACATAAGGAGCAAATGTATAGCAGCCAATGATGACACAAAACATGTTTTTTACATAACACATTTTTTTTTTTAACATCAGAAGACATTTTTTTGTGTTGCAGATTGATTCTGCTCTCACTTCTCACCCCAGAGTCTCCGAACGGATGCAAATCCTAGTATCCCGCTTAGATGTACTGTTTATTGACAAAATCACATGTCATGACATTGTGGCTGTTCATTACCCTGTTCTTCTGTTTATGAAGAACATAAAATGCATCATTTCATGTGGCAATGAATTCAATGTCAACGTTACTTCAGGGAATGCAACGTCGGCATGGCGGTTGGCCTGTCCAATATTTAGATCCAGGCTGTACATCTCTGCTTTTACATGCACAAAACATTTGGTTAAGACGTTGATGATCCGTCAACGACGCGTTTGACTTGCTTCCAGGCAAGTCCCGCCCTACAAAGTAGCCCGATTGGTTGGGGTTAGGCATTGGCCTCGAGTAGTTAAGGTTAGGATAGCCAATTGGTCAGGGGATAGGACCTGTACACATCGGGTTACGTTACCTTGCTTAAGCACAAATGCCTGGCCAGTAGTAGCGTGTGAAAGCTATTGAAGGACGGGTCTTGCCTATAGGTTCCAAAATAACGCCTCAAAGACCCCTTAAATCTTAATGTGATGTAGGATCATAAATTAATATACAGGTGTGTGTGTGTGAGAGTGTGTGTGTGTGTGTGTGTGTGTGAGGTTAATTGCCCGAGTTTCGCCTCTCGACTAATTAAGCAAGTAGGCGGTGCAGACGGGGAAGTGCCTGCACAGGATGAGCTGATGGCCATTAACACGACTTCTGCCTCCACTTTAATCTTTCTTAGCTGGAGAGAGATGGATGTAGAGAGAGAGAGAGAGAGAGAGAGAGATGGAGAGAAAGAGGAAAGTCTGTGGAGCTGAGAAAGTGAGGGAGAGAGAGAGAGTGACCTAGAAATTGAGACTGCAGGGAAGGGAATAAAGGTTTAGATGGAGAAAACAGATGGGATGCTGTTAGTTGGAGTAACAAGGATGGAAATCTGAGCAAAGAAAAGATTGGGGGGGGATGAAAGGAGCAAAACAAGGGTTACATCACAGCACGTCAGTGATATTCCAGCATGGACGACTTAGTCTTAGTGTCAAAGAAAAACACAACATCTTATATTTGGGCATATTATGAGTTTTACCCAGATGCAAAAAGCGAGCCGAAGGATATTACACATATTACACAGCCTATGTGCAACAGAGGTGTGCCAGCAAAGGACATGCAGACATTTATTTGCACATGTTCACCATCCCTCTGAGGCTGCAAAACGGTTTGCAACATTTATATTAAATAGAGTGCGAACATTTTATTTCACCATTACTTTTTTTTTAATAAATGCAAAAGCAGTGTCTCTTAACTATTCCATACAACGGCTTCCTTTTAAAAACCTGTCACAAATCACCGCATTATGTCCCATTATTTATCTATCTATCTATCTATCTATCTATCTATCTATCTATCTATCTATCTATCTATCTATCTATCTATCTATCTATCTATCTATCTATCTATCTATCTATCTATCTATTCATCTATCTATCTATCTATTCATCTATCTCATCTATCTATCTCATCTTCAATGTCACAATCCAAATCATTTCCATGCCGTTAACTACTCTTATGGAGCCCATATAGAGAACTGAGATGCTGGGTGTTGTATCCATGGAAAAGAGATGGCAAACTGGTTTATAATTCAGGTTTGAAAATTCACTCGTGTTGATTAACAGGGGCTCAGTGTATGGCCAATGCTGCTCTACCAGGAACATCTTTAAAGCGCCCATATTATGCTCATTTTCAGGTTCATAATTATATTTTGAGGTTTACCGGAATATGTTCCCATGGTTTCATTTTCAAAAAACACCATATTTTTGTTGGGCGGCAGAGCCCCTTTTCACCCTGAGTATTTAGGTCTCTGTTTTAGCCACAGAGTGAGACATCTCACTTCTATACTATCTTTGTTGGGAGTTGCACGCTAGGTAAGAGCACATCAGCCAGATACCTTTCTCCAGCTTTGGTCAGTCCAAGGCAGGATTAGCTGGGAGACTTCTTCTAGACAAGGGCCATTTGTAGAATACCTGCAGAACAGGGACAGGAAGTAGTTCTTTTGGAGGTTATGGTCAACTAGTGGGTGTTGTAGCAGTGTTTTGCCGTTGAGAACGAGCATGTTACGGTTAGCCGTCTCGGCTAGTGACGTAGAAAGCCATGGAGATTTTGAACAGCTCACCCGGAGACATTCAGAAATTGTATCTCACTCAAAACAGCATGGGTAGTTGTTTTTTTTCCCAAGTTTGTATGCGTGTGGAAGCACCAGAGACATAAAATAACACCCCAAATCCTAGAAAAAAGGGATTTTTTTAGAATATGGGCACTTAAAGCAACACCAAAGATTCTTTTGGTACCCTAAAACAACGTTTCCAAAAACGTTTCAGTGGTTCTTCAACTGGTAACGGGGTGAACGGCACTACTGCATTCACTTTGTGGCTCTCTACCGGCTATAACTCTGCAAACTGCAAGTTTGCCAGATCAGGCTGTAGTTCCAGGGAGACATAATGGGACAAATCCACTTCCAACCTGTAGGGGGGCCAAAGAGGAAAAGTGCTTTAGTCTTGCTTTACAATACACAGTAGTGTGCAGATTATTGAGATTTTTTTAAACAATTACTTGTTATAGTAAGTTAAATCACTGTCTGTCCCACACAGCCGGCTTAAGACCACAATCGAGCATTTGAGTCCGTAGCACCTAAACTATGGAGTAGTCCAGCTACCAAAACTAAGAACAGAATTTCTTAAATCTTTGCTGAGGATGCCATTTTGGCACCACATCTTTACAGAGCAAATGTTCTTTTGTTTTAATGTTCTGAAAGTTATGTACTGTACACGGACACTCTTGCCTTCCTATTAAGGGCACATCTTTTGGCTGCCACAAACATCTGGACCAGTACAACATGTAATCATTAAAATCTCATTTCAACCACACATATTCATTACTTTAATGCACCCTTGATGCCCCATTTAGTAATTAATAAAGTCAGTCAACATGAAAATGAAAAATAAATTGGATCTTTTGGTGCTGAGGGTGAAGTTTGTGAACCGTACTACAGTATGATCCCCCTGAGTAGGGCTGGGTAGATTCAAAATGATTCAATTCCCGATCTGATACCAATACCATGACTTAGATACAGGTTCCTAAACCATTACGCCACAAATCTTTACATTTATCTTTCATCTCCTACTACGCGAGCCCCATCCCTGTGTAACGTAGAGTTTTTCTTGCGTGTCTCTGCCACGTAAAACACTAGACAGCCAATCACAGACGTTATTTTTTGCATGCTGAATGCTTATTGGCTCACTGACGCTGATGATATTTACTCGTGGCATTTTGCAATACACAATACTTTTTTTAGGCAATAGCCTAAAAAGTGTCAGTACCCACCCAACCCTACCACAGAGTGTTGCAATCCTAATGTCTGAGTTGTGATTCCAGTCTGAAATTGTATAGAAAAGCAATGGCGGCCCTACCCTAAACACATGGATGGAAATTACAATGGACATTTACAAATTGGAGAAGATAACAGCATTTCTAAATTATAATCTGGAACAATTTGCTTTGTGTTGGGAAAAATGGACCAAATATGCAACATCTCAAAGACCTGACTTTATTTTCTAATCAATATACAGAATGCCCAGGAAAACTACTCCCTACATGTACATAGTTCTTTCTCTCTTTTCTCTTTTTTTTATTGTTTACAAAAAAGAAAAGTTTGCATCTCTGATGAATAGATGTACAGCAAACACATCTGTATGGTGTAGGTATGGGCATACATTTGTATGCTGTGTATGTTTCTGATATGAAGATACTCGACATAATGTCTGATGTACATCTGACTGAAGTGTAATGTTTATATGTGAAAAAGTAAATAAAAAATAAAAATAAAAAAGAAAAGCAATGGCGGCGGGGTCGTTTCATGTGCGTGCCGCAGACATGACGGCCTCCCCTCTCCTCTTGGGGGGCTCAGAGCATGTTGGGTCGGTGTAGCTTGATTGGTTTGCAGTAGCTCTCCTACGCGCTCGCTGGATGTTTGCAGTGTTCAGACTTTCTGAGTCCTTTGAGCCCTTCTGCTTCTGCAGGCTGCCCAGGAAATGAAGTCTTCCTTTTTCCCCCCAAAGAGTCTGTTTTTTTTTTTGTTGTTGTGGTTTTTGTTGTTGTTAATCAACCCTTTGTCAGTTAGAATCACATCCGTCCCTGCAGATGCAGAGTCTCCCGCTAGAAACATTTTCTCTTTTAGCTCGTTAGGTTTGCAGGTTTGTTTCTGTTATGTAGTTGTTTATCTGTCAAGCGAGTCTTTACCCTCTTTACAAATCACTTGAAAATACATGCTTTTCTCGCCTAAATTTTTCCCCAAAAAAAAGTGATGCAGTTCCCCCATACTTTGGCCCTCTGGGATGATCCTGAGGTCATTAGGAAGTTAACACTCTCAATGTGTTGTTTCTAGTGTCAGTGTGACACTAGGCCTTACTGACACAGAGCTAAAGAGGTTAGAATAGAGAATTTCTATTTCCGTCCAAGTAAATCATCTGTAAAATGATTAAAAAACACTACTGTAAGCATATTACATGGGCTAGATACAAAAATAGTACCCTAGCCACATGTCCTAACTTAATACAGAAAAAATCCAGAAGAAAATGACTCAGGAAATGGCTATTTTATGAAGTTATTTCTACAGACATGTTTACAGACGCGTTTTTCTCATTTCCTTTCAGAAAAAAAGCCCAAAAAGTGCCAAATACAAAACTTCTCAAATTAAAAAACACATCCACATCACTCAGACACATCCCTGAAATAACTACATGCATAAATGTATAGAAATAAATAATTATGATGAAATGGTGAAATGCAATAACTAAGGCCCTATTTTTGCTTTGACACAGCTGGAGCCATCACAGGGTTAAAATTTTCTGGTCAAGTGTGGTATCAATCAACTCGTCTTCTTATTGGCTACACAGGGAGGCCGGGTTCATAGCATTTGGTTCTAACTGGTTGGAATACCTGTCAATCTTTCCCACTTTTCCCCTCTGTAAATCCTGCGACTTGATTGGCGGGGCAAGGTGGAGGCTGGGGGGTGCGGCCTTGACCAACTGCCACTTTGCTCGTTTGAAAGCCATGATGTCTCTCTCCCATGGGGGGGCCAAATTCTCTGGGCGGTCAAAGCAGAGAAAGGGGAGGTAACCTTGCCCCTTATGACCTCATAAGATTGTTCTGCGTACTTGCAAGATTTGTCGCTAGTTACTTTTGTGCAAAAAGTCACGAAGGGGGTCTGAAACACTGTAAGACAGACGTTGTGTGCACGGGGGCTGTGGTGTGTAGAGTGAGAGCAGGGAAAGGAAATGCAGCACAACGAATGCGTGTTTTTAAATTGAAAAAAATAAATAATAACGAAGCTCAATGCGTGGCGGCCGGTGTCGATTGTGTGGCACACCGCCACAAATTAGTCTGTGTAGGAAACCCTGATTTAGTAATTTAGTTTTTTCTGTGAAAGCTCCAGCGTGTCAAAAAGAGATCCTGGGCCAGCTGCCTCTGTTACCAACACAAAGTCTGCTTTAGCGTCTCAGTCTAATTCACTTAGACTTCAACTTATTTGCGCTTGGTCGTGACTCTTGGCTTTTTCCCACACGTTTGATATTAAAATGACATTGTTAGGATGGAGTTATTTTATTTTCAGATGATCTCAAAGGGATTATGGGTTTTCCCCCTATGCTGACATAGCAGCATTAGATTACTCATAAAAACCCATAAAACTTTTAAAAAGAAACACATAAATTTCTAATTATTCGGACCATTACATGCTTACTCATTTCTGTGTCTTCTCTTCCTGCTGGAACTGGTTTATTTCAAATACTACAAAGTCAGTAGTGGACGGCCCCCAACGGCTAACAGCAGCCTATAAAACATGAGGCGTCAGCGGACGCCAGTACAGCGCTGCATGCACTAACATGATAATAGAGAGTCAGAGGGAGCAGCTGCCTCTGTGAAACTGTTCGGACAGAGGATACCGTTTTTAATTTCAGCCCTCAGCAGATCAGCGCCACCCTTCATTAACCTGCCTTGACCCGCTCATTAATTCCCCTTCGTACCCTAATTGGGCGGCGGTGTGTGTAACGGGCGCTGTATTCTTGTGCTCTCCATGTAGAATTGAAAAAATTTGCAACAAAAGTGACATTGGTGAGAGTGTCCTGCATTCCTAACTCGACCCTGTCAGCAGGACGGCCGTGAGCCACATGTAAATGAATACTTTTTTTTTTTTTTAGATGACACGCCGCTCTATGAATGCTTTTATATAGACCTTAGTGGTCCCCTAATACTGTATCTGAAGTCTTTTATATAGACCTTAGTGGTCCCCTAATACTGTATCTGAAGTCTCTTTTATATAGACCTTAGTGGTCCCTAATACTGTATCTGAAGTCTCTTTTATATAGACCTTAGTGGTCCCCTAATACTGTATCTGAAGTCTTTTATATAGACCTTAGTGGTCCCCTAATACTGTATCTGAAGTCTCTTTTATATAGACCTTAGTGGTCCCTAATACTGTATCTGAAGTCTCTTTTATTTAGACCTTCGTGGTCCCCTAATACTGTATCTGAAGTCTCTTTTATTTAGACCTTAGTGGTCCCTAATACTGTATCTGAAGTCTCTTTTATATAGACCTTCGTGGTCCCCTAATACTGTATCTGAAGTCTCTTTATTTAGACCTTAGTGGTCCCTAATACTGTATCTGAAGTCTCTTTATATAGACCTTAGTGGTCCCCTAATACTGTATCTGAAGTCTTTTATATAGACCTTAGTGGTCCCTAATACTGTATCTGAAGTCTCTTTATATAGACCTTAGTGGTCCCCTAATACTGTATCTGAAGTCTCTTTATATAGACCTTAGTGGTCCCCTAATACTGTATCTGAAGTCTCTTTTATATAGACCTTAGTGGTCCCCTAATACTGAATATCTGATCTCTCTTTCCCAAAATTCAGCCTTGGTGCAGAATTTCAGCCACTAGAGCCAGTACCAATACTATGGTTAATAATTAAATATTAATAAGTTAATATGGAGTTTTATATACTGTGTATATATATTCTCACTTATGCAAATACACACAGACTGCTGTACACATTCTCCAGTTTTCACACTCGATAACATTCAAAGTGTTTGCATGAGTTGCCTTTAAGTAAAAGCTGCTGATTCGTCCACATTTTTAAACCTCCATATGCTCCATGGCTCCTCTCCACTGAGCCACTAATTCCTCTCACTGTATTTTTATTCCCCAGACTAAAAGGGAATCATTAAAGGCTCAGTCCAGGTGTGTCACCTGTGTCAATAACACTCCATACACTGACACTGGATTTGCTGATGGAAAATGTTTCTGCCGCCCTAAGCTTCACTACTTCATCTTACAGTGCTATAGTGCTTCTGTTGATACTTTCACATGGACAGTTTGTCCCTTACCTAGCTGCTTGCCTATCTGTTAACTTATCTATTAACATACACACAGCTGCATGCATGGCTCAATCTGCCAGAGGCAAAAACAAACCAAGAATCATGGATATTTCCTATATTTCAACATAACATAGACCTATTTAGTGCAATGGCAGTGCAGAGACTCAGAGAGCACTGATGCGGAAGACCAGCATGACTGGTCTTTTTCAGGAGGGGGGCCGCTAAAACTGAGCATTTCAAACACATGTTGAATCCAGCTAAATTCAGACAGACGTATGAGAAAAATAATGTGTTTCTTGAACATTAAAGGTCCAATATGTAAAATTTTAACCCAGCGTACTTCAGCTGTAATGTTAGGACAGCCATGAAAGCAGCAAACAAACGAACAGGATCATCAGAGATAGATTGCACTTAACTTAAAAAAACAAACACGTTTTTAACTGTTGCGTGACCAGAGACGTAACAAACCCCGGGTAAATATTGGAGATGTATTTGAAAGATGGAGATAGCTTAGAGCCCAAAAGGGACGCAGAGTTGGCAAATTTCCTCCTGAACAGGTAAGCATTAGCTTCCGGCCAATCCATCACGTCGTTTCAACATGTGTGTACTCACATTGGATTACATAGCCGAGTTGGTTACTCGCAAAAATTTACAACACAGCCAGTAAAGTGATCCCAACTGGTCCTGGCTAACGCTGCCATGCTAACCCTGCTAACGTTACCGGTGGACCAGGCCAAGCGGGCCACGGCTTGAGAGGTTGTGGTTTTAGCGGTTCCTACTGTAATTCTTAGCCGTAAAAGTGTGTCTATCAGTTGGGTACAGAGCTCCGCGTGAGCACGGGCTTGTATGGCTGTCAATATAGCCAGCATCTAACGTTAGCTACTCCGCTGTGCTGTGAAGTAACGTCCTATGTGAGACAAGCGTCTAGCAACATTGCTGTGGATGCTGCGGTGTCAGGCTGGCAACCTCCGTGAACGTGGCGTCTGGAGAGGAGGGGGCGGGGCAGATGACTCTCTCCCGTAGTTTGAATTTGTCCTGCAAGTAACAATTTTAAGCACTAGCTGTCACTATTACATACTGCACCATATTGCACGTTAAAAGAATTTCCTATGAAGGGACATCAGGTGATGAATGGGGTTTTTAACTTTTTTTAATATGCACTCGCTGGCTGCAACGTTGCTAAACAACTAAACCACAGCAATTTAACATGAAAACACAACAAAAGGCCACACAGCACAACGTTACCTGAAACGAGAGCTCCGAGAGTTGAAACGACCTCCAGAGCTCCGCGAAGCTTCATTTGAAAAGGATTTTTTTTTGTTTTTTTTAAGGAATTGTGCTGATCCAGTCCCCTCGGTTCTTTCCCGGTTCAGCCTTTTCCTCTCTGTAATGAAATCGATGACTGTGGGAGATTTGTGTACTGATCCCACATCAGCACACTCTAATTGGAGAAATAATATTGGCCTGGGAGGAGATGATCAGCTTAGAGGCGGCCCATCCTTCACATGCTGACCGTATCTTTCTACCTCCTCATCTCAGGTGATTAGAGAAATCCCCCGGACCCTGTCAGAAACCCCGCATCAGCACACTCATACACTGAGGTGAGTGTGTGTGTGTGTGTGTGTGTGTGTGTGTGTGTGTGTGTTTGTGTTTCAGTCTGCAATCTGTGCCTGCATGAACAGCAGTGTGTCTGTCTGTCTGCAGATAAAATGGTGAAGTATTTACAAGTAGACGTCCTGCATTAAACTTTAATGCTTTAGTGTGTAACTTTTTGGTATTAATGAACGTCCGTTACGTTCAAGCCATCAACAAATAAGTTGCTACAAAGCTAATTAAGACCATCAGCTCCACATAACTCTCTCTCTGTATCTCTCAGTAGGACTATGTTCACAAGATTTTGGCGTCCGGCGACATTTTTGCGCCAAAAATTGAGTCAAGATAATGACCTCTTCTGATCATCATGTCTTTTTAATCCTCCGTGTCCTCCTTGGCTACAAGCAACTGCGTGGAGGAGGGCTGAGAGGGGTGCGTGATCACGGAAGGCTTGTATCATGTGGACGCACCGACAGTTTTGTTGTCATTACTTAGACGTCCTCATGGGGGCAACAGAAGCTACTCACTTTAGCTTTAAAGCTATAGTTTGTTTTTGTTTATATGTACTGTATATTAAAAGATCTATTTCAGAATTTAAAAAATCTATATCAGAACAGTCAACTACGGGAGGGAGTTGGAGGGGACGGGGTGAGGAGGGGGGAGTGGCGAGATTCTCTCCTTTTGTTTGAAAATACTTGAAAACAAGAAGTAGTGTCACCCTATATCACTTAGAGCACCTTTAAACAAGTTCATGAAGCCAGTTTCTGAAACATGGCGGATTTTATGTTCTTCAGTCCTTAATGATGAGGTGTTTTTTGCCACAACCATGCCCATCAATAAAGCTTGTTGAGTGTGAGGAGGGAGGATTAAAGAGTCCTCTTAGCATCCAAAAAGGGCCAATTCTTTGTTCCAGCCTTTTACTTTAACAGCATCTCAAATGCTGAGTCCAAAGAAAATGTAGGTTTGTATTTGCTACGTACACAATATTCTGTCAGATGTGATTTCCTGGCACTCTATCAAGTAAAACGTTAGTAAAAAAAGTCTTTATCGTGGCAGTTGATGAAAAGTGCTCACAGTCTATCTTTAATTTTGGAATTAAGAAACTTACTGATATTACCCATCTTCTCTCTTGCTCTCACAACTTTATAATGGACACAAAGCATCACACTCAGCTCAGTAAACGAGTGTGAATACACACATTGCCAAATACCACAAGTACTCCCCTGAAGTATAGAAGAAGTATTACAGAAAAGTATCCAGTAACCATAGCTGTTTGATAAATATAGTGGAAGAAAAATTAAAAAAAATAAAAATCCCCCAAACATGGTGAAAAAGTATAGTGCAAAATAAAATGTAGACACTCATAGCACATCACAAGTGTACTAGAATACTTGGCTGCACAATAAATTGATTTCTTTTTTTATTGTGAGGGCAATATTAACTCTTTTTTTAGTTAAAGTGCTCATATTGTGCTCATTTTCAGGTTCATAATTTAGAGGTTATTTCATAATAGGATTACGTGGTTTAATTTTCAGAAAACACCATATTGTTGTTGTACTTCACGTTGCTGCAGCTCCTCTTTTCACCCTGTGTGTTGAGCTCTCTGTTTTAGCTACAGAGTGAGGCATCTCACTTCTGTTCTGTCTTTGTTGGGAGTCACACATGCGCAGTAAGGACTACTAGCCAGTCAGAAGCAGAGTATTAGGGCGCGCCACACTAGCAGCTAGGTGAGCATTATAACATGCTGTATGTTACAATGTGTGTACAATTTTGTCTCTGACGTAAAGGCGGGACTACAATAGAGCTGTTTGGAGCAGTTGGTGAACAGTGTTTTCTGTTAAAGATGGTAAGTTCCTGGGTTGGGGGGGGCGACTTTGGGCATTTTCACTTTGTAAACCTAAAACGTGCATAAAAAAAGATATATAACACAATAAAGCACAGGGAAAAAGCATAATATGAGCACTTGAATTCAAAGAGTGTCTGTAGAAAACGGCACTTTAAAATGTAACTGTCAGTGGAGCCTTTTATGTTTATTTCAAGGTTCAATTCGTTCAATAAAAGAATGTTGGAAATGTTGAATACTGAAAGCAGCAGACCTGAGAACCCTTTAATATCTATTTAGAGTAATATTGATATCCTGATATTCAACACAGTTACCACATATTTGTCTCATATGGTGCAGCCCTACTACAATACAGTACTTCAGTAAATGCACTTAGATACTTCCCACTTCTGGTGATGCAGTGTTTTCTAAAAAGTGAAGCGGAGCAGAAGAGCACAGGTGTCTCTACTCAGCATCTGCTTCAGGGTGTGATGGGAGCCACTCGCCTCTTTCAGCTGGCTCCGTTTCACCGGTGCGGATGGATACAAAGGCAGAGCGCAGTCAGCTTCAGTCTGCCACATACTGTCATGTTGCCAGAGGAGCGGTTAGATGGATTTCACAGGTGTTTCCTAAGGCATGAAAACAGAAAATGGCTTCATTAAAATCACATAAAAGCACAGCGAGAGTCAGTGCCAGGAACAACAACAAATGCTGTCCTGTAACGAGACTTGCAATGTGTTGACGTGCTTGGCTTATTTTTCTGCCAATGGGCTGTAACATAAAAGAAGAAGGTCTTTAACAGGAAAGAGGTTTGGTAGCAAGCATGTCTGCATGTCTGCAGTGTGCATGTGATGTGGGCCCATTTGCAGACATGTCCCCAACGAAATTCGTCAACTCAGTAGGGCTGGGACGTCCCGATGTGATTCTTTCGCGATGCATGGGTGCCGGTTTTATTTTTACTGCAATTTTCATTTATTGCGATTCTAGAAGTATTGCGATGTTCTTTTCCTTTGCTAATAAAAACAAAAGTTGAGGAAAACACTTCTAGAGACAATATATCATGAGACATATCTAACAGCTAATTCGTTTCTAAGAAGAATGCACATCACATGTCAGTTAGGGGGGGAATCAGCAGACGCCTCCCATCACGATACTTATGCCACGATACGATATTATTGCGATTTTAAATATATTGCAATATTCTGCCATATATTGCAATTTATCACCTTATTTCCAACTTCTAATTTTTCCCAATTTCCAATAATGTTCCCAAAAGGAAACTTTGTTTTAACAAAAAAAAAAAAATGTCTCTGTTTGTTCATCTCACATCACTTTTATTGCTATAATGGGACAAACTGACCA
The DNA here is from genome assembly GCA_013375575.1 of Percina caprodes. Classification (NCBI taxonomy): domain Eukaryota; kingdom Metazoa; phylum Chordata; class Actinopteri; order Perciformes; family Percidae; genus Percina; species Percina caprodes. The sequence continues at coordinate 405,162 of JABXJD010000330.1, read as the reverse complement.
ACACTTAATATATACAGTACATATAATAAAAAATCGATACTTGGCTCCTGTGTATCAATACAGTATTGACACTAAAAATATCGCGATACTAGGCTGTATCAATTTTTTTTCTTTTTTCCCCCCACCCCTAATGTCATACAGTCAGCCACTATGACATTTATTGAATTTGTAAAGAAGAACATAACATGGATTTTCTGTTTTGGTCCTGTCTCTTCTTACTGCCAATTCATCAAATACTGCCGCTTGGTCAGTGTCTCTGAGCGTCAGATACCGACGCGAAAATCTCACTTTAGTGTCTGTATGGGACGCACCGTGGCGCTGGAAGATGACATTGTGTTAAGAGGGACAACGTTAGCGAATAGTATGAAAGACTGAAAACCCACTAAGTAGGCAGGTTGGGGGTGGATGGGTCAAACAACACAGCAGTTTTCCCCAGGAGACTGGGGATTGTGTCCTGTTTTTGTCCGCCGTGTCACTGAAATGTACGTTATGTAACCCCACCCACCAAACGTGCATCTTTTTATGTGGTTTATAGTTTTGTTGAATGTTGAATGAGCTGCTCACATACACAAAGACATTTCTTTATAAGTTTACTTTCCCCAGAACTTGGAAACATGATTCTCCCCAGGAATGGAAATATTGTAAACTTACTCTTGATTTCATATTCACCTTGAATGACTGTGCACATTCACCGGATCATCCATGTATTATTTGGCTTTATTCTCCCAGGACGTTGACTGAGCACTCTGTTTGGTGTTCCCAGCAAGAAATATTTCATCAGTTTTCACAAAAAAAAGCAAAGCTTTCTTAGAAAGTCAAACAAGAAAAAAGAATCACATTAAAGGCTGGGTTGTTAACTATTTCCAACACTTTTTTATATATATTGTTTTAAATTTTCCTTTACACTCCGACAGCAATAAATAACTATTTGGCTCTGGAAAAAGAAGCGCTAAAGATCTGTAGCTGCTATAATCCTGTAACAAAGCCTACCAATCATTGCCTCGCGGTCCGCTCTGAGAGAACCAATGAAATGCCTCCGTGCCCCGCTGGGCGTACTCTACCCGTCTCGTGTACGAGTCTGAGCAATCAATGCTCAGTTTTCTTCTTTCTTCTCTTCTCAGTGACAGAAAACGGAATATCTTTTGAGTTGTGGACCAAACAAGACATCTGAGGATATCTTTCTGGGCTTTTGGGAAACGCAGATCCACATTTTGGGACATTTTGGAGACCAAACAACTAATCGATTACTCAAAGTAAAAAAAAAATCGACAGATTAATTGACAATGAAGATAATCGTCAATTTACCCCTTTGTACCATGGCATCATTTCACTTGCTGTGAGAATTGTTTGACAGAACATATTGTATGTTACATGCCATGAATTAAAGGAGGTGGAGTTTCTCACGAGTCCAAGAGTTTGGACCTGATCCAAAACCTACCTGAAACAGATGTGCATGGGTACATATTTTTTGAATAGAGCCGGAAGGCACCCAAGGGCAGTCGAACCCGGTTGGAAAGAGACCTAGACCCAAAGCAGTGTTTTCCCTGGGTTCATCCAAGACTTAGGTGCTCAAATGTGATGTTTTTTATTAAATGAAATATGCGATTCAACATCATTTTGGCTCAATATTATCACCAAACCTGTGTCTAAACCTTTGGAAAAGCTAGAGCAGATCAAAAATACTCAAGAAGCTTGAAGACAAAGCTGGCTACAGAAGTCCAACTACAGTCATCAGACCTGAGAAAAGTATTTTCATTAGTTGTATGCTGTTTGGTTTGCTGTTTTTTTGGTGTTTTTTTTGGCGCATTTGACATTCATTCAGCTTAGTTGTTGACAAAAGTGGCTCGGGTGCTGCACCTAAAACTTCTAATGGTGGGGAATACCCTGCAAAGATACACCTGATACCAACTGTGGCTGACCCAAATAGACATGCGGTTGTAAAAGATCCAAAGCTGAACAACTTCTAAAAAGCTACTTGGTCTGCTCTCCCCTGGGAGTCTTGTTTAGAAAAGAGGGAGAAAAAAAAAAAAACAGGTTGTCAAAAGTTATAAGTAATAGTTTGGAGAGCAGCTAGTACAGAGCTATTACAGCTTAGCTTCATGAAATCCCAATTTAGTTTCTGACAGGATAATGGCCGAGAAAGATTGAACAGTGATTTTACTGCACGATAGATTGTGGAGGAAAAAAGAACGAGAGATGAAAAGATGTGAGCCGGGAGGGAGGAGGGGGTGGCGGCTGACAAGACGAAGAGATGCAGACGACCGAGGAGGAGAGATAAAAGAACTAGGCTGAGGGAGGGAGAGGGGGAGGATGGATGGATGGATGAATGCTGGCAATGAGAAAAATGAAGAGATTAAAGTGTGTAGAGGAGGAGAAGCAACGACGGTGGTGGCAGGCGGTGGAGGATAAAGCGGAGAGGGGCATATGGCGGTCCGGTCAGGTCTCCAAAGGTCACCCAGCGGTGATCTAGCAGGGGGTCAGGGAAAAACAAAACAATGCTTTTAAAACGGTGGCAGGTGGATGGCAGCTGCACACGATTGTACGTCCTGGTGTTGGGAACCTCTGCAGTGAAATACAGTCAAACGTTACACCGCTATACTATGCATCCTGATAAAGTTCCCTTGGCCTTTGGAATTAAAATATATAATTCCAAAGGCCAAGGGAACTTTATCAGGATGCATAGTATCCTGATACATGAAATAACTGGTCTATAATGATACAAACCTGTCTGTCTCAATGGGAATTTAACATGGGGGTGTATACTTATGCCCCTGTATTTTAACATAGGGTTGTGTATACTTATGCCCCCTGTATTTTAACATAGGGGGGTGTATACTTATGCCCCTGTATTTTAACATAGGGGGTGTGTATTTTAACTACTTATGCCCCTGTATTATAACATAGGGGTGTATACTTATGCCCCTGTATTTTAACATAGGGGGGTGTATACTTATGCCCCTGTATTTTAACATAGGGGGGTGTATACTTATGCCCCTGTATTTTAACATAGGGGGTGTATACTTATGCCCTGTATTTTAACATAGGGGGTGTATACTTATGCCCCTGTATTTTAACATAGGGGGGTGTATACTTATGCCCCTGTATTTTAACATAGGGGGGTGTATACTTATGCCCCTGTATTTTAACATAGGGGGGTGTATACTTATGCCCCTGTATTTTAACATAGGGGGGTGTATACTTATGCCCCTGTATTTTAACATAGGGGGGTGTATACTTATGCACCTGTATTTTAAGGAAGAATATTTATTTATTTATTTACAATACATTATTCATTCACAAAGAAAATTGGTGTCCTTAAAAAGTTGGATTTTCCTATTTTTTTTAATGAAGGCGTTAAGATCAGTTTCCAAAAGATGTTTTATTTTTAATCAACTTTAGCATGAATGTGTAAACTTTCTCAAGCTGTGTGTGTGTGTGTGTGTGTGTGTGTGTGTGTGTGTGTGTGTGTGTGAATGTATTTTCTCTTTTTATACTTTCTGTTTAATTGATTTAAGAACCCCTTAGAAAATGAGATGCTTTATCTCAAGGGATTGTCCTTCTAACAAATACTTTAAAACTGAACGTCATCAAATATCTGCGTTGCTACTCGGACCGGTAGATACCCGTTGTTTTGGTGCCGTATTAGTACCGGGTCTCAGTACCCAACTCTACTGAGAACAAGAGAGAGACCACGAGAGAGTGAGAAATGAAATATGGAAAGGAAAAGAGAGTGCAGTGCAAAAAGAGAGATGCTCAGCCGGGACACAGGGGGGATGCCGAGAAAAAGGCAACAAAGTGGAACGAGAAACAAATACATGAACTCCAAATTGTCTCCGCCGCCACTCCTGTGACAAACACAGAAAATACTAAATCATTTAAATGGAGCAGAAAAGTGGTGAATTCTGGGAGTTCAGCTGGAAAAAATGCTCAATTTGCAGGGATCGCATCAAATTAAAAGTACCCCTGATCCCTCGGTGTTTCATGTAAGACATTTAAACATAAATGTAATATCCTGTAAAAATTGCATGGACCCCCAGTGTCTGGCTACCGCTGTTTAAAGCCCAGTTTTATTTCAGAGTATGACTTTGCACACTGAAGTCTGCACTCATCCAGAGGAAAATTATGCCCAAAAGAAATTGATTTCAGCCAGAGTAAGTATCAGGGGACTCTTACCTTAACCAAAATCTGTCAAGACATCAGTGCTTAAGCTTAGACTCTACAGCTGGCATATTCTCAGGGCGACTGCAGCAATCAACAATTATCTCCCCAGGTAATAATCATTCTTGTTGGACTTGAGGCACACGTCGGGTACGTTACAGTCTGGGCCTCCATTTGCTGATAGAGATTCAAAGAGTGTTTTCTAAGTTGGATTTTAGGAACACTTTAACATTTTTTACATCTCTTAAAAGAGCAAGACCAAGCGCTCGATCACGTCTGTTCAGTGAATGCCAGTGTCGCTGTCCCTGGTGCTGAAAAAGGTTGACAGATTGATTTTGAAGTGACTTGGCAAATGTAACTGTCTGCAAGCCTTTTGCAGATCTAAAATACATTGACTTCTACGTGCTCTTATGCAGTCAACAGTGAGATCAGGCAGCATGTTTTTTTTGTATTTTTTTAAAGGGTGGTGATGGCACAGTAGATATGACACATGGCTTTGCTAAGATTTATTTATTAGATTAGGACAACGCACATTAAAGGAGAATTCCAGTCAATTTTAACATGTGGCTCTGTTGTTTGTAAATGTGTAGTGCTGTCAGTAGCGAGAAAAATGAAAAAATCAGTGCTGTCTACACTGTGTTATCCCCCTGCTAGCTTTAGCACCCAACAGGCTTAAACAGGGCAAGTTTTAAATGTGTTTTTAGCCTCTAAACATGTTCAAAAGGTCATTACCAGCGTCTAGCCATGTGCAGTTATTCCTTCAGAGTGAACACAGCAAATGTGACTGATGTAGATGTGACGGAAAGTTGTGTTTTGACTAGTGTGGACTTCACCAGAAAACAGGAAATAACCAGAGTTATGTGCACTGGCTGAATGAACACAACTTGTATGCCTGTCTGTCACATCTACTGCAGTCATATTTGCTGTGTTTCCTTAGTAGGAATAATTGCACATGGCAAGGTACTTGTAATGACATTTTGAACATGTCTAGAGGCTAAAGACAAGTTTAAAACTTGCCCTGTTCAAGCCTGTTGGGTGGTAATGTTAGCAGGAGGATACCACGGTGTAGACAGCACCTATTGTCTCTCTACTGACATCACTACACATTTACAACCAACAGAGCTACCTATGGAAATTGAGCGGAATGCTCCTTTAATTAACATTTCTATAAATGCGCCAGTGTTAGCCAGTTGGCTCATTTTCAACTGTAGTCCTAGTTACCTAGCATGCATGTCTTTATGGTGGGAGGGAACCGGAGCACAAACGCTTCTTAATCTACGATCTTCTTCAAGGTGTCTTTTCTTTACCGGACTGCTTAGGAACATGCTGTGAATGTAAATTAAAAGAATGAAATTGCTTCAACATCATCTAAGACTCGAGGGTACGTCCTCCCATCTTCTCCTTTACATCCGTCTTTACTGTATTTGTAAAGCAGACATGTTGTTCAAAACTAGCCAACAAACCCAATCTGCTCGTCTCTGAGCTGACTAAAGGAGCAACAAAAGAGTGAAATAAAAGCCTGTTGGCATTTAAACCGTTCCCTGTCACTTCCCACAGAATAATGGCTGCAGGAAATATCCTCCCATGAGACCTTATGATAATAGGCCCATATGTGCCGGCCCGGCTGACTGTAATTAATTGCTACAGAAAACTTGTGAGGTCGCTCCGTGGCGTTCAGTGACCGCCAGACATGAGTGCAATGACACAGCAGGATTTTTACAGAGTGGAGAGCAGCGTCGGGGGACAACTGGGAGAGGGTTAGTTAGAGGTTTGACCTTTCCCATAAGGCACCAGCTCATCGCCTTGTTCCTGTTGTCACTAGATTAGAGAATGTAAATGCAGTAGGCGGCAAGCGGGGGATTTACTGCACAGCACTGTCGCCCAGGCACTAACTCTTCTCTTTATTAAAAAAATAAAAACAGACTGTCAACCATGTTATGAGCGTTGGCGTTGCATAGTCTGTCCACCAGAGGACGCTCTACAACGTCCCTGTTAGTGATGGCGTTGCATAGTCTGTCCACCAGAGGACGCTCTACAACGTCCCTGTTAGTGATGGCGTTGCATAGTCTGTCCACCAGAGGACGCTCTACAATGTCCCTGTTAGTGATGGCGTTGCATAGTCTGTCCACCAGAGGACGCTCTACAACGTCCCTGTTAGTGATGGCGTTGCATAGTCTGTCCACCAGAGGACGCTCTACAACGTCCCTGTTAGTGATGGCGTTGCATAGTCTGTCCACCAGAGGACGCTCTACAACGTCCCTGTTGGCAACACAGATTTTTTTTGTGTTTTTGTATTTTTATACATTTTATTTATCAGAACTAAAATATATATTTGATGTTCCTCTGTTCTGTTGTGACAATAATTAGAATCAGAAATACTTTATTGATCCCCAAAGGGAAATTCTGTGTTGCACAGAACTTCCTGTAGCGCTCTGTGGTCCCATTTTGGGAGATTTTGTATTTATATAGCGCTTTTCTAGTCTTAACGACTACTCAAAGCGCTTTATTACAGGATACATTCACCATCACACACATTCATACACTGTGGCCGAGGCTGCCGAACAAGGTGCCACCTGCTCATCAGATAAACACACAAATTTACACTCTGATGCACAGCATCGGGGGCAACTTGGGGTTCAGTGTCTTGCCCAAGGACACTTCGACAAGGGACTGCAGGGTCAGGGATTGAACCACCAACCTTCCAATTGGCAGGCAAACCGCTCTACCACTGAGCCACAGCCACCCCATGTGGGTCTTTCACTGAAAGTGCTCCTGTGATTGAGCAGCAGTTGTCATATTTCAGTGAGAACTCATGAATACACACTACAAATAACTAATGTTAGGGAAATCTGTTTGTTTTGTTACACTTTTCTGGATTTTTTTTTTATAAACACATATCGGCCGATATATCGGCATATCAAATTTTTAAATAACCAAAAATTAATATTCGTATCGGCCTTAAAAATCCTTTAACGGTCGGACTCTAACCGTGACTTGATCCCTAGAGACTAAACAAAGAGTCAAAGGACTTGCACAGATATTGTTATAAATAAATATATATATATGTATATATATATATTACCACTCTACCACGTAAGATCGTTATTGAGTCTGCCAAGAGAGTCTTAGTGATCAGTTGCCAGAAGAGTTCGGATCTTTCAGCTTTGAATGAATTTTTTAGGACCTGTGCTGTGTAATAATAATAATAATAATACATTCTGAATTTTATGATAGAATACTTGTAAATAGACTTGTGATGATTAAATTGAGTACTCATGCAAAATATTGTGGTTTGGAAGTTATAAAGCTTCTCAGTAGAGTTTTATCTTGGCAGGCCACACATTTCTCTATTGCTAAAAAACTAAATAAAATAAAGTGAGATGATCACAGAAGGCTTTGCAAACAGCACTGGCGAGACAACAGAACTGTGGAGTGCAGCAGGGAGCTGTGTGTCTGTGCAGCCATTAGGCTGAACACTAGCTGCAATGGGCTCTGCGAGACATCAACATTACTTCACACAAGATGCTGAACAGGAAAACCTCTTCACTGAGTTTTTGATCTTTGTTTCTGTTCTGTTGGAGCACCAAGAAGAAGAAGAACTGCTGCTGCTCTGTGGGCAATCAGCTGCTCTGAAATCTGCCAGGGACGCGTTAGTGGTTGACTCATTGGCAATGACCGTTGTTTTTCAGGAAAGAAGGCTAGGCGTGCGTTAGTCGTGTGAGGGGGGGGACTAAGCAGCCCCGCCCGCTGTAGAGAGTCGACAGGATGGAAACAGCAGCCGCTTTCAGCGACATCAAAGTGAAAATCGTACATTGATGTTAACCCTTGTATGGTATTCGGGTCAAATTAACCCATTTCAAATTTTTCCAAGAAGATAAATGGTACAAGTTAAATTTTTTTCTACTTGAAAATCAACGGCCTTACCTTATTTTCTGTGATAAACATGTATTCCTGACTCAATACAGAAATTATTCTGGATATGACCACTTATGTTTTTTCCATAGCGGAATTGTGACAAAAAAACGAACCCCACTTCCATCTTTAATTGTGTTCTAGTAGAGACTGATTGCATTCCCTAAACATATATGTTATCTCAATTGTTGGAAATTGACATAAAGACAATATTTGTTAATAGATTACGAAGTAAAAAAAAAAGTCACGGGTGAATTTGACGAGGGGATCCCGAAACTGAAGACAACGCCAGGGTTAAAATGTATACAGGTTGGCAGGACGGTCTGACATGTTTTTGCAGTCTTTGGCTGTGCGTTGTTGGTAAATGTGAGATGTTCGAGTCACACACGTCTCGTCTTCATATTAAAAACTAGGAAATAAATTTGGCGATGTACGTGTGACATCAACCCGTTCTCACTCCCTCCCCGTCAGTGGCTCTCAGAGTAGATACTGACGCAAAGTCTAGCACGTGGGACTGCTGGGATTGGTTGAAGTCGTGGAGAAACTCCGGATATTTTTCAAATTTGCGGTGTGTGGTCAAATGTGCGAGTCAGTGCTTGGTTAAATTTGCGTGAACTGTTGTGATTGCGACATCACGTAATCCTGGAGGGACTGATAGACGATACAGCTGCATACGTCCACTGAGTGAAGGAGTTTGAATCGATCCATTAGCGTGGTTTCGTATTTACAGTAGTGCACGGTTGGTCTTGGTGAGCTTCCAAATAAGCGCTGAAAATGTCAACACTAAAAATATCAAAAAACTCACCCACAACATTGATAAAGTGACAAAAATGTGGAAAAAAGCGATAATGTTGAAAAAAAAATTTTTTTTTCATGGTTGACGGGGAGACAACACAAGGAATTAAACACCCCAAAATTAATGAAAGTAGAGATTTGCCAAAGAGCGAATCAATCATTTTATTTTGGGTAATACCAATTGAGTAATTAAAAAGAACATTGATATAGGAAAATGGGTCAATTTGACCCGAGGACAACATCAGGGTTAAAAATGAAATGGTTAAAAGGAGGAGCAAGCCAGCGAGAGTCCAAAATGGTGGAAGCTATGAAATTTGCCATGTTGCTGCCATCTAATCTTATATCAACCTGCTCCGTTGGAGGAGAAATTGCTTTACAAAGAGGCAAAAAGTAGTGAGATAGAAGTCAATGGTACAAATATGTCCCTTGTATAAAAAAAAAAAAAAAGTCCAATTAGTATCTTGGCAGGCTATATTGGTTGGCTATCGCTAGCATGTTATCGGTTAGTTCATGCACATAATGACCTTAGCAACAAAATGAATTGCTTAAATTAAATGACTTAAGAGTAAATGTTTCAGTCTAACGAACAGGCATGGTCCCATTCAGTTCCATTCAAGTTCACCACCATGTGTGTGTTATGTGTTTGCTAGGTTAGCCATAGCACCTTTTATCAGGTGATATGTCAGGTTGGTTTGCCCATCAGCTTCTTGGGTTCTTCTACCACCTAGTGACCACAAAAGGTAATGTAGCTTTCAGTTGTGTGAGTAAATGTGGTCTCATTAGATGTATAAATACTTTAATCAAACCGTCTGATGTTTTTCCAAAAATAACTATTCAACATGACTTTGGTCTATATTTTATTATTTTTTTGTTGATAGTCACATCATCTTCTGTCAGTGCCTTTTTGTGCATAGTCACAAAATTGTTGCTCTACTTGTTTTTATGTTATATCCAGGTAATTACAGTAAAAAAACTAATGGATAGGCAAGTGACTTTTATACAATATCCACGTTAGAAGAGTCAAACATTGTATAAGCAAGGGAATTTCCACCGACCGCGATTCCCAATGTATTCATCCAATTGCCCAATGCTATTACTCACACAGGAGCAGTGTACTCCACTCAGTATTATCAACATCCTCCAGACTTGACTTCGGCAGCTGTAGTCTCAGGGAAGAGAGAAGCAGCAGTTGAATTATTAAACAAATCAAGGTCCCAGGCTATGTATTTATATGATACTCGTAATGAGGCCGCTGGAGATTGTGCCTTAAGTTATAGAGAGAAATAAGATCTTCATAAGCTCTGCGGTGTGTCTCTACTACGCTGAACCTCTGCACAGATGATGACTTTACTGAGCGCACTATGCTCTTCTTTCTTCCCTCTGGACCTGCTGCGCAATCACCATATTTATTATCTGTAATATCTCGAGATGCTCAAGTGGAGCACCTTCTAAAAGTTTATCTATGTTTCTTGGTCTGAAAGGATCTTTTCCGGTGTTGTAATGCAAGCACATTAGCAAACGGTGGCTTTGGGAGTAATGCTCAGTTAGTCTAGAGCCTGGCATGAAGTTATCAGTTGCTCAAAGTACCAGGATGTTGCCTGATTTAAAAAAAACAACAAAAAAAACAATCTCACCTCAAGGTCCACTTGGTACCAGATTGGACCTTTTGACCATATCACACGGTCCTAATCAACATTGAGTGTCCTCTATTGTCATCAATTCTAGGTTCAAAATTTCCGTGATTCGAGCACCGCCGGGGCCTCCCATTCATTTGAATTTATGTTTTCAAGGTAAAGAATGGACTTCCAAACTCAAGATGTATTTGGCGGTCTGAATAGCAATGTTATACTTTAAAATATGTGTGCATTTAAAGTTGGGCTGCACTATTAATTGCAATTTCACCAAAATCGCAACATGGACTAGTGCAATGTCAAAATTGCAGGTGGGGAGGCGCATCATTTGTTAAAAGCCAAATATGTGTTGAACCGTTCTGGATTAATTATTGTGGTGCTTCAGAAACGTCCCGGCCTACAAATCCTGTCCTACAGTTTGAAGGTATACCGCGCTTTGAAAAAGTCAAGGTTTCAAAACCAATAACATTTTCCGTCGTACCGTTCCTCAAGTATGAGCGGTTATTGATCAGTCTTCAAAGAGAGAAACTGCAGTTTAGTAATCCATCTCCCTGACAGAAATAAAAATAAAATACATTGTTTTTTACCCAGACATTTTAAAAAAATAATACATTTTAAAGCTGTAATGTGAAACTGATATTTTTGCGGAAGGTTATCATGCCGTCAGAATCATATACCGGCCCATGCCTACCTTCGGTCTAAAGAAAAAATCTTTGTTTGGTACAGATCCTCGCAAAAATTCATTGAAAATGTTCCTATTTTTCAATGGCAATTTTGATAAACAAAAATGATCTTTCCCTCCGATATGGTGACGCACATTGCAATCGCAATATCAGTGAAAATAATCTCAATTAGATATTTTCCTCATATTGTGCAGCCCTATTTTAAAGGGGAATTTAAGAAAAAGTGCGTTTTGTTCAGAGAGTTAAGATATGTTTCTTGCCAAACATGATCTTCTAATTATTGCCCTGCAACTTCAGATTAATGGGTCTCTGCAAACACACAAAGAGAACACAGTATATTCAATAATATATCAAACTATAATTACGTGGGAGTTCAGTCTATCAGGTTGCTACGTGATAACGTGAGTCTTGGGGACCAATTTGGTGCACTGGGTGAGAGCTGTGTACATAAAAGACAGAGGCCCCTGAAGAAATTAAGCCCTACAACTGAAAGAACAAAGGAAAAGAAAAATGAGGATCCTTGGTGAATAAAGGCAGGCAGCGATCGATTCAACAATACGCTAAAAAAACCTGTAAAATCAACAGTCGGTCTGGTTCAGTACGGCCTTTACATGTAGCGTTGCTTGTTTTTCCTTGTGTCATAGAGTTGTTGGTAGCCTTTTAATTCTGCTTCAGTGTCAACATATGTATGAATAATCAATCATATCACCTCATTTCCACAATATGGTGCAATGATTTAGTTTTTCTGTATCCAATTCAATATGTTATACTTTTCAACTGACTACTACTACTACTTACTATCAGTTATCCTGCTCCATAATTAAAATAATTTATCATAAAAATAATTTACTCCTGCACACTTTGCACTCTTCATTGCACTATTGCCTCAACCTGTCTATATTGTTTCTGTTTATAATGTGTATTTATTGTTTGTTTTTGTTGTTTGGTTTGTATAAGTAAGCGCATTGTGTATAAGCGCAATATATAATCCAAAAAGCAAAATCCCTCTATGTATGTGTCCTCATACCTGGTAAATAAAGCGGAGTCTGATTAATGGTTCCCCTGTTTATTTCACTGGGTAGACATAACAGAGCTCAGTGTCGTTTGTCCAAACACTAGATTGAAAAGATTACAATGAAAATATCAATGCAAACATTGACAAAATGGCTTAATAAATGTTTCGTAGGGATCTGGAGTTCCAGTTCAAATGGCTATTACCTATCTTGACTGTCTCCAAAGCTCATATTTCAATGCTCCGCTAATTTCTCTGTGATCTATTAAAGCACTTCCTCTTGCTGTGGATCACAAAGTTAAACACAGCTGCAGAGCGAAACGAGCCACTGCAGTCCTTCAAACTCGGCCTTTACTTCACTCTCTCCTCTGCAGGACACAAGCACCAGGTTAGAAAATGCATGATTATAGGCACACGCACACATTCTCTCTGAGGCACACACTCCTCTCGATACACTTGAGTGGTTGGACGTGACATGACTTTTCTCTGCACTCCCATCGTCTCGCCTGGTTGTCCATAAAATCCCCGTTTCACTTTCGCTGGAAGTTTCATCCCTGATAATTTTCTGCTGACGGGCAACGGCTCACTTATCAGATCCTACCTCTCCCTAACCACGGCCCTCATACATCAATCCCTGCTTCATCATTTAAACTGTGGTTTAAATGTTAAATAACAGAACTGCAGAGTGCAATCTCTGTCGAGTATTTAATTTAATGTCTGCACTAAACTGTAGCCGAGGAATGCTATCACAGTGAGAACGTGCAGGATTAGTCAGCCCATGGCAGAGATGGTTGCAAGTTCTCAAGATGTTTATTTGTCAGTACAATAACAAGTGCAATGAAATGCTTGTATCCCACCCTCCCCAACTGTGCAACAATAATAATAATATAAAGGAAACTATGTAATAAATACAAATAAAACAAACTATAATCATGTAAATAACAGTTAACCAAAGTCCAATAGTAGCTATGAAGCTATGTACAGTGCAAAGTGGTAATGTGCATAAAAATAACAATAGGGAAAGTCCAGGGTAGCTATGAACAACTATACAGTATAGCTGTACAGTGTAAAGTTTATTGTTGTGAGTTGAGTAGCCTGACAACTCGTGGGAAGAAGCTATCCCTTAATCTTGGTCTTGGACTGGATGCTTCTGAGCCTTCGGCCCGATGGCAGCTTGCTGAACAGTCCATGGCATGGGTGACTGGGATCAGAAAGGATCCTCTTGGCTCTCTTCCTGCACCTGTCAGTGTGGGGATCCTGCAGGGACGGCAGGTTAGTCCCCGTGATGCGCTCCGCTGTTTTAATCACTCTGTAGTGCCTACAGGGCGGTACAGCTGCCACACCAGGTGATGACACATCCAGGACACTCTCAATAGCGCATCTATAGAAGGTGGAGAGTATCCTTGCGTCTATGCCAAATCTCCTTAGCCGTCGGAGGAAGAAGAGCAGTTTCCTGTCCTCCTTTACCCCAGTGTTGGAGTGGAGAGACCAGGTCAGGTCATCGCTGATGTAGACCTCAAGGAACTTTAGGTTACTGACTCTCTTGATTACAGACCCGTTGATGAGAATGGGGTCGTGGTCTCCCCACTGCTGTTTCCTTTAGTCCACAATCCTCTCCGTTGAGTTGGAGGTTGTTATCCTGGCACCACCAAGACAGTGATCATTTCTGGTCTCTGTAGGCCGTCTCGTCGTTATCAGAGATCCAGCCTATGACGGTGGTGTCGTCAGCAAACTTTATGATAGTGTTGGAAGTGTGAGTTGCTACGCAGTCGTGGGAAAAAAGACCGTACAGGAGTGGGCTCAGCACACAGCCCTGGGGGGATCCAGTGCTGAGGATCAGTTTGGTAGATGTGATGTTGCCCATTAGCACCATCTGGGGTCTGCCAGTCAGGAAGTTCAGGATCCATCCGCACAGGCAGGGTCGAGACACAATAGTGTTGAATGCTGAGCTGTAGTTTATGAACACCATTCTCACATATGTGTTATTTTTGTCCAGGTGAGAGAGTGTAGAATGGAGGGACAGAGCGATGGCATCCTCTGTGGACCTGGTCTGTGATGTGGGCTTTGACTAGCTGCTCAAAGCACTTCATGATGGTGGATGTTATTGCTACTGGGCGGTATTTGTTCATACAGAGGACTTCTAGCTTCTTAGGAACAGGAACAATGGTGGACTTCTTGAAGCAGGTGGGGGCCACTGACTGATGTAGCGATAGATTGAATATGTCAGTGAATACATCTGCCAGTTGGTCAGCACATACTGTACCTTGAGGTACAGCTTTGGAGGTGGGGTTTTAAGACTTAGACTTCTCTTTATTAATCCTTTTGAAATTTCAAACATCAGTTTTTAGCAAGAAGAATACAGTACAGAAAAAAAGACAGTATAAAGATAACAATGATAAAATTATAACAATAATACAAATAATAAAAATCTTTGACTATAAAAAAGACGCAAATAAATGCATCTAAAGCCGTTTATTTTTTTCATTTTTTTTATACGTGCCTGTTCATGTATGTTTAATTTCAAATACTTACTAATTATTTGCCACCCTCTCATAGACTGAAAACACAAAGTTTTGGCGTTTTGAGGCAGAACTAGATCATAACTGTATTGGCCTTACTCTGATTAAATTTTCTCTGTTTTTGAGGCCGAGTGCTGATCATTTATGTCTTATGCATTTGTCTTGTCTTCTTCAGAGAGGAACAGCCTATGTCTGATATCCATAAAATTAAATATTAAACATTAGAATGTTTTTACTGACAAAATTCTTAATTAGTTTTTATTTAGTTTTCCAAATCTGCTAACTTTCAACCATTTTCTGAAAAACAAGAGCAGTCGTACAGTCGTCGTACAGTCTTGCAAAAAAATCAATCTTCTCTCAACTAGTCTTAGCAACTGCTAGTTTAAGAAGGTCGAATGTGGTTTCCAATTAGATTCCAACATCTTGATCTGACCCATTGCTCATCATGGAGTGCCACATGGTTCAATTCTGGGTCCACTTATTTTTTGTTTTGTTTTAAATGCTAACACCACAGATAATAAATCATTCATGAGCTATTGCTATGCAATACACCCAACTCTATATTGCCGTGGATACTGTTATCGGTGTATTTATGACCCCAATTTCTATCCAACTCAACCCAAAAAAGTACTTGAAAGTATTGTACTCACAGTTAAATATATGTGAGCACATTACTTCACTTACTGGGAGTTATCATTCACTTTTATCTAACTTTTCAGTTGCATATAAGGAACACCGTTTATGCCGCAGTCCATTATTCAAAGAACAGATCAGTCCTGTTATAAATGAATGCAATCACATTAAGTCCTTGTTCTGACTTCCAGTCAGTCTTAGGATATATTTTATCTTCCTATTCCTTGTTCATAAATCTTTCCATGGACTTGTCCCTGACTGTCGTTGATATACTTTATAGATATATCACTACAAGATTCCTTAGATCCATTAACTTTTCTGCTTAGTAGCAAAAACTGAAACCCCCATGGGCAACTATCATCTGCAATTATGGAACACAATTCTGGTATATTATCCATTTGGACTCAAGGAGAGAAACAAAAATGGAAGCTGCCTGCTAAAATCTTAGCCTTGCATTTACCCTCAATTTGTTGATCAGCTCCACTGTCTTTTCTCTTTTTGTAACCTTATGGATTAAGAACTATGTTAGATCCTAAGCTACTTGAGCCATATGCACTCTTTAAAATTTCTTTTATCATAGTTTTGAGCACTTTATGCAAAATGTTATTAATGATTAATTGGTGCTCTATAAATAAGTTTGAATTTACCTTTTTTCTTTTAAAAACACATCTGGGAATGTCTGTTTGTTTCTTACTAATGTTCCACAATCTATATTTTAGCAATTAACTTATCAGCTGTTGTTCACCACCTTCACGTAAAAAGGTCCTGTCTTTCTTTCACATTAGCAGCTTCTTTGCTAATGAGATGCTTCTCTGATTGGCAGCTATACCGGAGCAGCGTGGAGTCTGGTTGTCATAGAGTACAATTCTTAATTAGTGCAAATTCTTAACTGAGCCCGTATAATGGTTCAAGGCATGGTTGCTAGGAGATTTGTGACACGACTCCCAAGCTTTTATCAGGGTGACGGAAAGGCGTTGCTGTCATAACAGAATCTCTCCTCTTCACTCTCTGACATATTGTTTAAGGATATAAAAGAAAAAATCCAAGAAAAGTTTTTTATATATATATATATATATAGATATAGATATATATATATATATATATATATATATATAGATATATATAGATATATATAGATATATATATAGATATATATAGATATATATAGATATATATAGATATATATATAGATATATATAGATATATATATAGATATATATATAGATATATATATAGATATATATATATATAGATATATATATATATAGATAGATATATATAGATAGATATATATAGATAGATATATATAGATAGATATATATAGATAGATAGATATAGATAGATAGATAGATATATAGATATAGATAGATATATAGATATAGATAGATAGATATAGATAGATATAGATAGATATAGATAGATAGATAGATATATATAGATATATATAGATATATATAGATATAGATATAGATAGATATAGAGATATATAGATATATAGAGATATATATAGATATAGATATAGATATATAGATATATAGATATATATAGATATATATAGATATATAGACAGACAGACAAAAATCTGAATATAAAGCCCTAAAGTATACGGCCAAAATTACATAGGCAGCCCAGTTTACAGTGGCTTGAGAAAGTTTACCCCCAGGCTAAAGTTAGTTAAAAAGAAGAATGAAAAAACATCTTTTGGAAATTGATCTTAATGCCTTAATTAAAAGAATTTAGGAAAATCCAACATTTGGGGCCACAATTTTCTTTGTGAAGGAATAATGTAATGTAAATAAATGTTCTAGTAAAAGTATACACCCCCCCATGTTAAAATACAGGGGGCATAAGTATACACCCCCCTATGTTAAAATACAGGGGGCATAAGTATACACCCCCCTATGTTAAAATACAGGGGGCATAAGTACACACCCCCCTATGTTAAAATACAGGGGCATAAGTATACACCCCCCCATGTTAAAATACAGGGGGCATAAGTATACACCCCCCCATGTTAAAATACAGGGGGCATAAGTATACACCCCCCCATGTTAAAATACAGGGGGCATAAGTATACACCCCCTATGTTAAAATACAGGGGCATAAGTATACACCCCCATGTTAAAATACAGGGGCATAAGTATACACCCCTATGTTAAAATACAGGGGCATAAGTATACACCCCTATGTTAAAATACAGGGGCATAAGTATACACCCCCTATGTTAA
Organism: Percina caprodes; assembly: GCA_013375575.1. NCBI lineage: Eukaryota > Metazoa > Chordata > Actinopteri > Perciformes > Percidae > Percina > Percina caprodes. Next base: position 387,591 of record JABXJD010000330.1, on the reverse strand, counting down.
AATAGGGGCATAAGTATACACCCCTATGTTAAAATACAGGGGCATAAGTATACACCCCCTATGTTAAAATACAGGGGCATAAGTATACACCCCCTATGTTAAAATACAGGGGCATAAGTATAAACCCCTATGTTAAAATACAGGGCATAAGTATACACCCCTATGTTAAAATACAGGGGCATAAGTATACACCCCCTATGTTAAAATACAGGGGCATAAGTATACACCCCTATGTTAAAATACAGGGGCATAAGTATACACCCCCCTATGTTAAAATACAGGGGGCATAAGTATACACCCCCCTATGTTAAAATACAGGGGCATAAGTATACACCCCCTATGTTAAAATACAGGGGGCATAAGTATACACCCCCCTATGTTAAATTCCCATAGAGGCAGGTTTGTATTATTAAAGGCCAGTTATTTCATGGATCAGGATACTATTCATCCTGATGAAATTTCCTTGCCCCCACGTCATCACGTACCCTTCACCATACCTAGAGATAGGCATGGGGAGCTTTGTGGATACGTATACTTATGCCTCCTGTATTTTAAGGATGAACATTTATTTACAATACATTATTCCTTCACAAAGAAAACTGAGAAAATTTCCTAAATAATTAAGGCATTAAGATCAATTTCCAAAAGATGTTTTTTTAATTCCTCTTTTTAATCAACTTTAGCCTGGGGGGTAAACTTTCTCAAGCCACTGCATATACTTTTGTGTACATTTGTACAGGCTTTGGGAACATGTGAGAGGGATTTCTTTATATATATATATATATATATATATATATATATATATATATATATTTTAATTTTAGTAAACATGTGTGCCACAAACATACACAAGATGTGGTCACACAATGTATTTGTAAAAACTAGATAAATGTGTGTATTCCATGTTTTCCAGATGACGTTATCAATGCTGTTTTTTTTTTTTTGTGCACATTATATGCAAAAGTATGAAAGCATTGTATTCACACACACATGCAGATACCTATTCAGTCTCTCTTTGTCTGTTAGATGCTCTCTCACTTCCATACGACTCACAGCTCAGCTGTATAACTGCCAGCGCTGACACGTTGATCAGTCTGTATCTGCCAAACAGTTCATCGCATGGAAGTGTCTGGCATTCAGTAGCAACAATCCCAACAACGCTAATCAAACAGCAGATACGAGGCTTACACACACACACACCACAGCGCTTTGCTTATCAGCTGCCGACAGCACAGGTCTGTGCTCTTTCTATGTTAAGTTCATTTCAACAGATGGCGAAGAATTCAACGACACTTTACTCACCAAGTAAGTTTGGCTTGATTCCATTTGACTCACTTCACTTTAGCTTAATGCAATGCATTCAATGTGATTCTCAGTTTTTCATAAATGAGTCGTGAAATGTATTCTTGCAATTGTGGCCTGATCTCTGCAACCTGATCTCAGATCTGTTCTCAGAGAAGAATCTGTGTCCCTTTTAAATCCCATCTGGAGACAAAGCTGATATGAAATGCATGTTAATGCGTGGTCTGACATGTAAAGGCAGCAATCCTTGAAATCATTTCTACATTTGCATAGAAATGAGCTAATTTTGTCACTTTGTATAGATAAAACGCAAAAAGGAACAGCCCTTAATAACAGCTTTAAATCATTTATGTCCCTTTTCCTGTTACTCACTGGTAGAGCTAGACAGGAGAGACTATCTTACATAGAAATTATGACTACAGCCACAACAGTCCTTCTTCCAGCCCCATATCCTCACGAATTACGCCCTAATTGGACGATTCCACACCACAATTTGCAATCAATACAACCTTCAGTACTAATGTAAGAAGCAGGGAGTGCCTTTTAATGTAGCAGGGCGGAAAGTGGGTGGTGGATAGGCGTGTAGCACGTCTGACTTTCATGCAGCAGACTGGATTTTGCGTCACATCACTTAACCTTAAAAATGACATTTGCATTTTTATTAATTAAAACCTCGACTCAACTTTCTTTACCTTAACACAGGAATGTAGCTGCCTTACTTGGACTGGGTACCACATTTAATACTTAGTATTGAGAAAAATAATATCGAAAAATGCCTCGTCATTCAATATCCAATTTCAATACAGTAGGAGTAAGTCTCATCAGTCAGTGAGCCAATAAGCATGCAGCATGCTTCTACTATACTAAGATCTAAAAATGCTTGTGATTGGCTGTCTCACGTTACACATCGTAGAGACAGGCAGAGACGGGGCTCACGTAGTAGGAGCTGAGATATAAATAGATTGGTGCCTTGTTGTCTAATGTTGTAATTTTGTTGTAATTTAGCTGGGAGACTTCTTCTAGATGAGGTCCACTTGTGGAATACCTGCAGAACAGGGACATGGAAGTAGTAGTAGGAACTAGTGTGTGTTGTAGCAGTGTTTTGAGCTAACATGCTACGATTAGCCACCTTGTCTCGGCTAGTGACGTGGAAAGCCGTGCAAATGTTGAACAACTCCCCCGGAGACTGAAGGCAGAGGACATCCAGAAACTGGATCTCACTCTAAACAGCATGGGTAGTTTTTTTCCAAGTTTGTATGTATGTGGAAGCACCAGAGACACGAAATAACACCCCAAATCCCAGAAAAATATGGGCACTTTAAAGTACTTTATATTGGACCAAATGGCCTTTGGTCTCAAATGGTAGAGAAAGGGTGCTCATATCTACTTTGTGATCGTGGCAGATGAGATGTGGTGTAGCTTTAAACTCTTTCTCTCCGTGCTCTAGAATCACTTTCCTGTATGGTGAGAAGTTAGAGCATCACGGGATCGTCTCAGGAAACCAATGGGAAGTGTCAGCGTCCTCTCTAAGCCGTTCAATAAGCCGTTTGTAGAACAAGGATATCCATTTGCATTTGGAAGCAAGAAGGAAAAGATCCTGAGATCATGAGTGGCTCGCCTGGCTTTGGTTTTGAGGGGAAGAATTAAAAAGAGGGGTTTTGGGAGCTTTACGGGGCAAATGGAATTTAAATGTGTGTGTGTGTGTGTGTGTGTGTGTGTGTGTGTGTGTGTGTGTGTGTGTGTGTGTGTGTGTGTGTGTGTGCGTGTGCACGAGAACAGGTGACAACCTCCAGTAGTCTTTCTGCAGTGCCTCCAATTAAATTTGAAATGTGAAAACCATGGAAATGAAATGCAAAGTAAAAGATTAGAAGATTTAATTTGTTGGACTACAACCATACACAGCAGTTTGTTGTTATATTTTCTGAAGCTGTATGTGAAGTCTGAAGGTCGCTTCACAATCAGTCTTTATGGTTTGAAGAGCTCTGTCACTGTACACACAAGGCATGTTGAACTATCGTCTCACACTCAGCCGCCCTTTTTGTGATTAAATCACACGTATCTATGAAAATGTTCACTGTTACATTGGGGGTTACATCTGAATATTTTCTGTAAAAAGCAAGGCTATATGTTGAATAATATTAATTTATTTCATTGCATGTTTTTTTATCTGCACAATGTCTTCTTTTGCCGCTTTTCAGACTCAGCCTTTTAGTACATTTCACACAAAAGTCTGAGAAGGGTTTTTTAACATAACTGTGCAATGCAAAGAATGTTTGCCAGCGGTCAAAATGCTATCAACGTCGGAAATGCCGATGTCCTAGTGCAAGAAACATCTGCAGGTATGTAAGTGAAGTTAGCTTACAGTAACTGCAATCAGTCATAATAAATAAAGCGAGGAAGACACGCCTACCTTCTAACACTGGGCTTCTGTATTTTAGCACCATGTTTTGCTTGGTACATATAAAGAGGAGCTGAAGTCTGACTTTGTAGTGGCTGTTCTTGAAAATGAAAGCATAGTCTACATAGCCCCCGATGCTACTTGTGCTAACGTTGGCACAAGTTGGGTTCACCTGCTAACTATAGTCAACAAACTGCAGCGCAATCACCCAGGGGGGAAACATATTGTAGCAGGGGACTTTAACAAGGCCTCCTTAAAGTCTGTACGCCCCAGCTTTTTCCAGCATGTAGATTGTGCTTCTAGAGGGAAGAACACACTAGACTATATATACTCTAACATCACGAAAGCATACAGAACTGCGCCTCTCCCTCACCTGGGCCAGTCAGATCACATCCAACTACTCCTGATCCCAGCATACATACTGGTCAGAAGGACTATCAAAACCTGGCCTGACCCGCCCTCTCCCAGCTCCAGGACTGCTTCCAATAAGGACAGAAGTTACAGAACAGAGCCCTTTATTATTTCATCTTGTTTTGATGCTGCACAATTTACATTACAGCTGAGTTCAATGTTTCTACACTAGGTCAATTAGTATTGTGTGTCTTTGAATTGTTTTTACTTGAATACTTAAAATAAAAATAACTGTTTTCATTCAAGACTGTTCCCATTATTATCATCAGAAATTAAGTAACTCAGACTTTTAAAAACACATTTTATAGGATATCGTCTAATTATCGTTATGTCAAAATCACCAAAAATATCGATATTAGTGTTTGTCTGTATCACCCACCCCTAATACGGGGGATTTTGTACACAGCCAATAACTCATTCCATCCATCTTTTGACTTGTATCCCTCACAGTAACTAGCAGCAGGCTGTGATGGCACTTAAGGCAGCTTTGGAGCTGTTACCAGACCGGGGACACACTAGGTCTGGTCTGTGCCCCAGCACAGTTAGACATGGATGTGGGACCTAGGCAAGCTATTTGTTGTTAAGCAGTATTTAACAATTGCTGATAGTTAGAACAGCAACCGCTCTGGTTTTTAAACCAAAAGCAAAGATGTGTGTTTCTATGTTTTCATGCATATAGTGACTCTGACTCTGGAATTGGGCTGGGCAATATATCAATATTATATTCATATTGAGATATGAGATAAGTTTACGTCTTAGATTTTGGAAATTGTAATATAAGTTTTGTCTTTTTCCTGGTTCCAAAGGCAACATTACACCAAAGTGACTGAGACTCTTTTGGCTGTTATATTATTTGACTTTACCCAATTTTTCATCATATCCACGTTACTGATGATTATTTAGCTGAAATATAATTGCGGAAATATTTTGTGAAAGTGCCAATTGTCAACCCTGTAATCTCGTCAATGAGGTTTAAAATTTTGGGCATCTGGAAAACCTTATGAGGTTTTTGAACATTAATATGAGTTCCCCCAGCCTGCCCATGGTCCCCCAGTGGCTAGAAATGGTGATAGGTGTGAACCGAGTCCCGGGTATCCTGCTCTGCCTTTGAGAACATGAAAGCTCAGATGGACAAAAGGTTACCTCCCCTTTCTCTGCTTTGACTGCGCAGAGAATTTCAGATACAGTATTAGGGGACCACTAAGGTCTATATGAAAGAGACTTCAGATACAGTATTAGGGGACCACTAAGGTCTATATGAAAGAGACTTCAGATACAGTATTAGGGGACCACTAAGGTCTATATGAAAGAGACTTCAGATACAGTATTAGGGGACCACTAAGGTCTATATAAAAGAGACTTCAGATACAGTATTAGGGGACCACTAAGGTCTATATAAAGAGACTTCAGATACAGTATTAGGGGACCACGAAGGTCTATATAAAAGATACTTCAGATACATTATTAGGGACCACTAAGGTCTATATAAAAGAGACTTCAGATACAGTATTAGGGGACCACTAAGGTCTATATAAAAGCATCCAAAAAGCACCACGTCATGGGACCTTTAAACACACGTCAATCCTCATTTTCCGTGTTGAACCTTTCCATTACCCCCACCTGCACTGTGTCTGTGGCAAACTAAATGTAGCTTAGAGAAATCCGAACAATAAATGGCCCGCGTGCTGTTTAACGACCGTTTACTGTTGGCACTGTTGTGGCCCCGTACGGCTGTGATGTGGAACACTGTGTGCTCTGTAACGAGGAGAGAGGTGGGGAATCTAGCTGAGGGCAAAATGCTCTGAAATAGATCCCACACGTTCAAGGAAGCTTTTTCATGCTCCTGTTTATGTTCTCGTCCTTGTCCTTGCAGCGTTCAGTGTCTAATTTAGTGTCTTGTTCCATTTGTTCCACAGAAACACTGCAATGCAACTTCCAATGCTTTGCTACGGTCGCCACTCAAAGCTTTCTGCTAATACACTCTTTGAGTGTGTCTAGACAGCAGAGGATCAGTGGGTTTTCATCACTGAGCTATGAATTGAAGCAGGCTGATAAGATAGGACAGAAAGTTTGCTTTCATTTCATGCTTTTTCTTCATTTTTTCTCCCTCCTCCCATGTCCTTCCACCTTGTTTGAATGATTTAGACAAACTCTGACAATTGTCGGAGTCATTTTGCTTCATCGGGAGGTTCTTAAGAATCACGACTACCTTCAGAGCAGCTTAGGATATTCCCGTTGATGCAGATAACTGTTAGCTACATTTAAATTGCTACGTTTTGGTTTTGAAGCAGAGTTTTGAGCCATAAGTGATCTTCATGCACACGTGTTTTTAGCTCCAGAAGAAAAACTAACATTCGCCAGAAATAAAATATCTCACGAGCATTCTCGTAAACTGGGCGTGAACAGGAGGAAACACGTAAACTCCACCAGTTGCTAAGTAGCTTAGTGTCAGAGAACGAGACGTTGTGACTAGAGATGGTTCGATACTAAATTTTGCGTCCTGATACCGATTCTGATACCTGAACTTGCGTATTGACCGATAAGAGTACTGATCCTATACCAGTGTGTTTATTATATATATATATATATTTTAACAGCTGTGTACTACCATCCCTGTATGGATGTGATATGATTTCTATCTTTGTCGGTCTGGCTCAGGTTAAACTCTTTGTGAAACATGAACAAACACAAATGAACGCCACAGAACTTTGTTTTATCGTCCAGTTTGACAGTCACTTATAACAGAAAAAGAACATAAATAAACTACTTTAACATAGATTTTCTTTAGGGCTGTTATGGGTTCAGTTTAGTTCCTGCTTCTGTTTCTGCATTTGTTGCTGTCTGTTATTCTCCGTGTTTTCTCCCTGGTCTTGTGTTGTAGTTTTTGTCCTGTGTTCCCTTGTGAGTGTCTGTATGTTCTGTTTCCTGTTTTATTTTGATAGTCTGGTTTTCTATGCTGTCTTGTCTTTAGTTTCACTTCCTGTTTTTTTTTTCCCGCTCCTGTGATTACCTGATGCCTTCCACCTGTTTCCCAGCCCTTTTGTGTTCCAGTTTTTTTGGGGTATTTTCTTTCCTTGCACATTTTTGGGAGTTTTTTGAGATTTTGGATTTTGTCTTGGATCCTTTTGTTCTTTGGACTCTTTGTGACAATAAATCTTAGAACAAACAGTCTCCTGCCTGCTTTGGGTCCTAATTCCGCTACAAGGGCTTTATTATGAGGTATCGGATCGGTGCATGAACTCCAGTACTTCCCGATACCAGCATTTTAGGCAGTATCAGATGCGATATCGGAACATCTCATGTCGTGACTCAATCAGGAGGCGAAACATTGGCGTCTGTGTTACAAAAGGTCTCCGTTTGAGGCCGTTGAGACTGCAACACAACCCCACTTGTTTTTAAACCTCTCGTTCCCTGTTCTGTCTTTGCTCCTTACTTAAGCTTTGCAACCCTTATTTACCCAGTCAAGATGAATAGGAATGGCTAAGTAAGGGTCAACTCACATGCAGGTCTTAGAGCTGCAAGAGTCAAAGTTATATTACACATAAATATCGTTTTTCTCTCATCATCGCAATATCAACTGGCGCAAGAAACATATCACGGAAGACACCCAGAGATTTTTTATTCGTTAAAAGACAGTACCATTAGAAAACTGCACATATTTTATTTTAGTGGTGCCTTGTTATATTTAATTCAATGTTTAATTTGTTCAATAAAAGAATGCTAGATGATGTATGTATGAAATGATGTACTTTTATTTGTTTTAAATTCAACAAGCAATTTGTTTTGTTTTAGCAGAATACTGAAAGCAGCAGAAATGCAGAACTGAGTGAACGTTAATATCTGTTTATTTATCGCAAGTAATATCGTTATTGGACATTGCCCTCGTATCGTGCAGCCCTGAAGGTAAGAAAGATTTGCAGTTTGCATGGGAATGCAATTGGCCTTGTGTATGACCTTGCTAAGAGTAGCCCCAAACTCTAGATTTTGATCAACTTATATTAAGCTATGATTGGCTCAGAGCTGCTGGCAGTTTTCCTGTGATGCTACGATCATCATTGGAGGAAAATGACTGCAGGGAATGTGTGATAGTGAAGAGATTAACCACTTCACCAGTTTGTCTTACTGCAGGGCAAACCCAACATCTTTTACTGTATATATACAGCCGGTCCTGCTTTTTACTGCTTAATTATTTTGCCTTTAGCCTGGGGAAGAAGTGTTCAGAGAATAGTATATTAACCCTTCGGGTCAAATTGACCCATTTCAAATTTTTACAAAAAGAAAAATGGTACAAGTTACATTTTTTCTACCTGAAAATCAACAGCCTTGCCTTATTTTCGGTGTTAACATGTATTCCTGACTCAATTCAGAAAATTGTTCTGCATATGACCACTTATGTTTCTTCCATAGTGGATTTTTAACATTAATTATATAACGAATCACACTTCCATTTTTAATTGTGTTCTAGTAGAGACTGATTGCATTCCCTAAACATGTTCTCTCAATTGTTTGAAATTGAGATAAAGACAATATTTGTTAATAGATTATGAAGTAAAATTTTATTTCAGAATTGATTTTAAAACCCCAAATAAGTCCATATAAGACGGATACGAGAGGGTCCATAAAAGTGAAGACAATACGAGGGTTAAAGCGCCTATATTATGCTCAATTTCAGGGTCATTATTGCATTTTGAGGTTGACCCAGAATAGGGTTACATGGTTTCATTTTCAAAAAACACCATATTTTTCACCCTGTGTGTTTTAGCTACAGAGTGAGACATCGCACTTCTATACTATCTTTGTTGGGAGTGACACATGCTCAGTAGCTCGGTAAGATCCCATCAGCTAGATAACAGGCAGGATCAGCTGGGAGACTTCTTCTAGACGATGTGTGTATCTCCACTGACTGCAGAACGGCAGTCTCAATACACGCATTGACTTTAAGGAAATCTAATAAACTCCGGGGCGGATCCGCAGCCGTTCTGCACCCGCTGGAAATTGGGGGTAATTCTCAGTTCTTGTCATTTCGGTGCTGGTGATTTTCCTTTGGGGCTGACTCAAACCTCTTTTTGGGGGGCACCAGGGAAAAAAACCTGGTTATAATGAACTTACTGTATAACATTTATTTAAGGAATTGGTGGCCAACCACAGGAGAACAGACTGAGGTAAATGTTTTGATCTCGTTTACGATAGCTGTGACTCCCAAGATCGAAATGTATTGATTTGAAAGTACCGCTCAGCTCAACTGACAAATCCCCTCTGATGACAAGACAATTAGATGAGGGAATTAACAGCAATCACGTAATGTCCCAGTGTGAGGGAGGAAGCACTGTCTGGCCCCTTGTGGAAACCATTTTATTGACTTCTTAAGGCCAGATTGTCAGCTTCTTACATAAAGTGCCAAGCAGCGATGTTTCATGCCAAAAATGCCATTTGCCTACAGATCAATACAGCTTTTCAAAAACAATATGTTCAGTTATGTGAGGGTGAAAATGTGACATTTCTCTTTTGGTTGCAGTTTTTGTAGTGTAGTTGAATATTTTACCTTAAACTGGCAGTTTATGTCACAATATTTTGTCTGTTTCCACAGTTTGGGAGACTTTTATTTCTCAACCATTACCTCATTCTCTTGTGCTTCTCTCGGAGGACCCAGAATGCAATCTGTCATCCGACAGTGACAGTCACACCCCACAAAGACGGCCTCGTTGCTTCTGACTCAATGAACCCGCGGCAGCGGTGCCAAGCGACGCTAAACGCTGCATCATTTTTCATGCCTTTTCTGGTCCCATTCTCCTCCAGCCGAGTGTTCGCTCATCAGAAGAGCAGGCCTGTCTGCCGCCTGCCAAAGCCATCATCTACAGTACATCACCGCGCTCCAATGGAAACACACTCACTGCTTTCTATGGAAAACCCAAACGCCGGTGTTTAATAGGAGCAATATGTTTCTCTTCTGTCTCTGTTCAGATAATGTGCGGTGGACTAGCCTGAGGAAGGCTGATGAGGGAGAGAGAGGGTAGTGTTTGAATCAGAACAAGATCAACTGCGGGGTACAATGCAATTTTTTTCTTCTTCACTCTGGTTTACCAACATCAATTATAAGTGGACCCTATACAAAGAAAAATTAAATCATCAAAATCGTCAAAAAAACATTGAAAGAAGCATTAAAAAGCTTAAAAGATACACAGAAAAATATGTCAAATGTCAACAAAGTGTCAGAAACAAAAATAAATTGCATAAAGTCAAAAAACCCTGTCAAAAGCGTTAACCCTCGTGTTATTAAGTATTTTATCAATGTTTTTAACTTTTTTAACGTTTTTGTCCCTTTTTTCAACACTTGACGCATTTTTTCAATGTTTGTCACTTTTTTGACGTTTTCAACACTACCTAACACTAACTTATTAACTGGTTTTACAGTTATTTTTGGAATTTATGGTCAATAAACCTTATTTATAGGAAATTATACCTAATGTTTTAGTTAGAAAAGCAGAAATTAGGAATTATTTAGACTAAAATTAAAGGAATGGATGTTGATGATAATCACAGACTGGAATATGTCAACTTTTACTCTCAATACTATTTCAAAAACACTTGAAAAATTGAATAAGACGCCCCAAAATTAATGAAAGTAGAGATTTGTACTTGCCAAAGAGCGTTGTGTGGAATCAATCATGTTATTTTGGGGAATTAAAAAGAACATTGATATAGGAAAATGGATCAATTTGACCCGAGGACAACATGAGGGTTAAGCACCAACTCCATCCTTGATTGGCCAACGGCACATTCAAATCATTCAACAAGCATTTTCTGACTGATGGCGAGCGAACAATAACGTCATTTATGTTCTATTTATCTCCCTGACGTGGTGTTTAGCTGGTCCCGGGCCATCGGGCAGCCCTTACTGTTGAACCCTGGACTGATAGGATGGGAAATGACGATAAAATAACGCAGCTGCTTTTCCAGAGGCTTTGAAGATCTGTTTTAGAATACAAAAATACAAAAAGAGTCACATCTCCATGCTAATTTTAAATAATTAGTCTGATTCATTTGCAAGTGACTCTAAGTTGATGCCAGAGCTGTAGGAGTGGAGTAAATGGAACGTCTTATTGGTCAAGTTTTTTTCTTATTGGTCAAAGAGGTCTAGGTACCAGCTTTTTGCAGAGATTTCAAACACATCTTCCATCCTGTTGCAAGTGGAAATGTTTTTATGTTCACCTTGGCATTTTTCCTGTATTGAATAGGGTGTTCCAGGGAGTTGAATTAGGGTAATTAAAATGTTACGTGATTACATGGCTTCAAGACTTCAATGTGTGTATTTGGCAGAGGGTTTTGGCGTCCTCCCTCTAGGAATTATGGCATTTTTCCATTAAAAAAAATATGCAATTTCCCCATACATTTAATGTCTCATTATGGGGGTTTGCATCTTTGTAGCCACATTGGTATCTTTGGTAGTTTTTTGGTAAAGTAGCTTTGTGTCTTTTTGGGTCATTTGGCGTCTCTTTGTCGTCTGTTTGTGTCCCTTTGTGGTAGTTTTGCGTCTCTTTTCCACATCATTTTGTACCGATATTACCATATCTGTCTTAAATGTTGGAAAAGCTACAGCAGTTCATAACTTACTAACACTCAAAAAGCTTAAAGACAAAACTTCAACTACAGTCATTTCAATCAGGACAGACTTGTTTGCAGATATGCAGATATAAGATTTATTGTACATAAGCATAATAAAATGTACAGTCTTTGGAGCTTAGACTCCATCGTTATAGAATAAGGAAGCCAATGGAGTCTAGACACTGGTGGGGGCAACAAAGGTGCCCGAAGACCAGAAAGAAGGATTCAACGGAGCGTCCATCAGGAGGAAGACCCAGGATGCCTTTGGGTGATGATGACTGGCAGCACCCGAGTGGTTTTGGGCAGCACTTAAGCCGAATGAGGTTTGTGTGTTGCACATAAACCTTCCAGTGGCGGAGAAAACCCTGCAAGAGGTTTAAAAAGACCTTCCTGTAACAAATTCTCGCCATTTCCTTTTCTACATTGTGACAGAGGTTGCAGGAGACAACAGGACGTGAACATGCAGCATATGTCGCGTAATGTCTGTATCCTTGAACTTACAACAAATGGACGTGTCACCATTTACAGGAAAAAATGTACAAGTCCCACCTGCTGTCAAATAATTAGTTCTTGTTATCTTCTTTTGTGACATCCCCAAAGGTGAACTCTGTGTCTCAGACTGTTATTCTATCACTTTTAATGAAGTCTTGGATACCATAAGGACGACCCTGGAAAAGACCCGCGGTCCGTCATGCTGGCAGGCTCTGCTCCCGGCGAGGCATAAGATGCCACCATCCTTGTTAGCGTCACTGTCAGCAAGCACTGTACTGTTCTGTCACCGACTGGCCCTGCAATCCCCCAACCCCCCCCAAAAACTCCCACCCCCAACCCCCTTCCCCCTTCCCTATAGCTTGATTTGTGTTGAGCAGGAACAGCTTCTCTTACAAGCCAACCAGATGGCAGGAGCCTGGCGGTGGCACAGTGATCATTAACCTGTCGGGCTTGTCTCTATGTGAACCTTGTCTCTTTTAATTCCACTCTCACCTCTTGACTCCCAAATGTCAAAAAAAAAAAAATAAACTCTCCCAGACTCTCAAACTCTGAGGCCTTGGAGACCTGCTGTCTTTACAGGTCAGTTAGCAAGGCTTCACAATGCTGGAGAAAAACTGACATTGCGATATATTTGTTTCCTGTGATATATATTGCGATATGAAAAAAGACAAGGCAGCTGCAGTACTTTTCTACACACGGGAGGGCTTTACTTCCCAATAATATAATTCTCATATAGTCTATATCTAAGTGTATACAATAACTAAGTGCAGCCTGCACAACTGGTTTATTTACATATTTATCATACTATTTAAGCAGTTGCACATTTTTGTAATCACATTTTTGTGAATATATTCAAATATTTGTAATAGTCCTATTATTATTTCATGTATATTGTATGTATTTTGTATCCTAGCATTTCATTTATATTTATATTCTGTGCTGTGTGACTGATTTTGCTGCTTTAACACTATAATTTCCCATTTTATTGGGATCAATACTTATCTATCTATCTATCTATCTATCTATGATTGGTTCAGAATCGACTCAACATGATGATTAAACTTTTTATTCTTTTCAAATTGGAGAGATTTTATTAGCTATTTGTCTGATTTAAAGGCATATTCTGTACAGAACACATGTTGTGTGGCTGATAGGGAGTTTAGAAGTCAGAGAGACTGAATCCGTTCGGATCACGGCTCATCTACAGTCTGTTTATTAACATCAGTAACACATCGCATGTAGAGCATTTTAACAGCTACTCTGTCTCAAACACAACTGGAGACTGTACAAGCTGATACATGAGCCTGATAACTGTTATCATGTCAGAATCGGACCTAGTGGGATGTGGGTGTTTCTGTGACTTCCTGTTCAGCATGGAGGCTGCTGGAAACGGCTGGAAACCGCCCGTCTCAGCTCATCTCAAACGAGCCTATTACTTCTCCAGCTCAGATTCTACAGCAGGGAAACGTCTCTGCGCTCATCGTAGCTTTGCTGCCAATTTGAATTTAATGGGAAACAGTCCCATATTTATATCTGCTTTTGAAATTGCTCCCCATCTTACTGTATGTTTACAGATTACCCAACTACACACAAGAAAGGTCATCGTATATAATTTAATAGTAAAATTGAGTCCATTCCTGGCTTAGTTCATTAAAAGGCCCCGTTCACCTCTTGTCAGTGAAGTTGTATGGGTGTGACTGTTCGCTGGAGCATTCGTGGCAGAAACCTTATTATGAGGATGATATTATGCTTATGACTTACTGAGCATTTCTGCTTAAACTGCACATCCAGGAAAAGGGCCATTGTTACTTATTAAAATTGCATGTGGAGAAACTTTACTGATGCAATCCTGTAAAATGCGTTTGTTGCACACAGCAGTTTTTTCAAGAATGGATACGAGTGGCATCTGTCGAGTTGCGATACAGCAAAATCTCCTCTGAGCCATATAAATGACTGTAACTTTCTTTAGGGGGAAAAAAAATCACAGTGTTGGAGAAAATTGAAGGCGAGTTACCGGGTAAGGAATACATGTAGACTGTAAGTGCTTTGAATGGGCCGGTTGGTGACTGACAGTTTCATTGACTGCTAGTGATTTCAGATTGCTTCTCAGCAGCGAGTTCACTTCCTCTGATGGAAAAAGAAGTGCCTCCTGGCAAAAAGGAAGGCATGAAAGAACCAAAGATGAGAGCACACAGCCATGAAAACTGAGAAGAAGGAATATATAGGTGGCATACAGTGGCATAATAATAGATGTCAAGAGTAAATACTGAGAGAGAATTATATTGAGAATGATACTGAGAAAGTGTAATAGTCAGACAATTCCTGGAAAAAGACCTCATGTGGCTTCTGTTTCCTGTAGCTAATGCATGTAGCAACAGCCATACAAAGGGTCCAAAACCACTGTATTATCCCTGTGTTGTCTTCCTATCGACCACAAACTTATTGTCCTGCTGGGTAAAAATTGAAAATTGAATGCTTTTGACACAGTTTGTCACATATGACACTAAGTTGTTAAAGGTCCCATGACATGGTGCTCTTTGGATGCTTTTATATAGACCTTAGTGGTCCCCTAATACTGTATCTGAAGTCTCTCATATAGACCTTAGTGGTCCCCTAATACTGTATCTGAAGTCTCTTTATATAGACCTCAGTGGTCCCTAATACTGTATCTGAAGTCTCTTTTATATAGACCTTAGTGGTCCCCTAATACTGTATCTGAAGTCTCTTTTATATAGACCTTAGTGGTCCCCTAATACTGTATCTGAAGTCTCTTTTATATAGACCTTAGTGGTCCCCTAATACTGTATCTGAAGTCTCTTTATATAGACCTCAGTGGTCCCTAATACTGTATCTGAAGTCTCTTTATATAGACCTTAGTGGTCCCCTAATACTGTATCTGAAGTCTCTTTTATATAGACCTTAGCGGTCCCCTAATACTGTATCTGAAGTCTCTTTTATATAGACCTTAGTGGTCCCCTAATACTGTATCTGAAGTCTCTTTTATATAGACCTTAGTGGTCCCTAATACTGTCTCTGAAGTCTCTTTCCCAAAATTCAGCCACTAGAGCCAGTCCCACAATGACTTTTCCTTAGGATGTGCCATTTGAAAGCCATGATGTGTCTCTCTCATGGGTGGGCCAGATTATTTTTGGAAAGACTCTCGTCATTCTCGGCCGTGCTGAGCTCGGTGTGTTTCTTAGTGCAGAGTGACAAGATTAAAGCCGTTAGACCAGAAATCACTTCCGTACAACTCTGCATTCACAAAAGAATTTCACACGGTTGCTCACTGAAATCATTTTATGGTCATGGATTGGAGTGTTTTATTGCCGTTTTGGATCCTCCTTTATTTAGAAAAAAATAATTTGTTTAGAATCATAAAATTTATGGAGCGAGGGCTATGAGATAATGATTAAACGGTAAAACTGCAGGGCCCCACAAGAGATGTTTGGGCTGCTGAGTCAATTACCACATACCGCTTGAATATGAATATGATTATGATAATCGACACAACAGCCACGCGAGAATAGGTCTTCAGCCTCGCGGTTGTTGTTGATTTGGCCACATATGATTCTTGTGATTTTGCGAATGATACCGCCACCATTGTTTTATCACAATGTGTGACAGGCATAGGCCTGATTTAAATCAGAAAGTAGAATCTGACTCACAGCTGGAGGAGGAAGACAACAAGAGTCCCGTAATTGGCTGTATTTATACACAGAGTAAAGCATGCTGGGAATGAGCTAGACACCCTGAGAAGGGGTAGATTGGGGATGTTTCTTCCATAGGTATGATTCACACAAGAGCACAATACAAACAGCAACCTCCGGGCTGTATCGCTGCAGGAATGACGTACAGAGACAAACATGGAGGGACAAGCTGACAGATGGTGGGTAAAGAAAATAGAAAGTGGAGAGGAATGGCCCAATGGTTAGCACTGTGGCCTCACAGCAAGAAGGTATGGGGTTTGATCCCTGGTCGTCACCCAGGTGGGTGCTACACATCAGAATCAGCTTTATTTGCCAGGTATGAGGACACATACGAGGAATTTTGCTTTGGATCATCATTGCTCACAATGCGCTTACACATACAAAACAAGTCACAAAATATACACACTAATATATCCACTCTCTAAACAGAAACAATAGAGATGCAATGGTGCAATGATAAAAGCATAGTGTAAAGGGTGCTGGAATAAATAGTATTATGTTATTATATTACAATATGACAATACAAATAACAGAGTACAACATTGGTGGTGTTTGAGAGTAATGTGTGTGTCCCCTCCCCCCGAAGCGCTCTATGTGAGTGTCTATGATAAAGCGCTATATAAATGTAATTGATTATTAGTCTCTGTATGTTCTCTCACCCCCATCGACCGACGCAAATTTACACACAGGCAGTCCGAGTCCTGACTGAAAATAAAAGTAAATTGGGAGTTTTTTTTCTTTTTATTTGCGAAACAAATGGAACAAGTCACATGTGTAACCCGGAAGTGAAGTAACCTATCAAATGTCTATCTTTTTGTCCAATTTAAAGCTTTAGTGCCTAATTTTTTGATATGGCTACATGTCTGTTACATTCAAGCCATTGTCACATGAGTAGCTACAAAGCTAATTAAGACTATCAGCTCCACACAACTCTCTCTGTATCTCTCAGGATGACTATGTTCAGAAGATTGGGGCGTCCGGTGACTTTCCCGCGCAGAAACCTGAGTGAGGATAACGACTTCTTCTGTCATGTTTCTTTAGTCCTCCGTGTCCTCATGTTTCTTTAGTCCTCACTCTAAAGTGTACCTTTATTTTACATTGAAAAAGCCTGGGGAAACTGTAAATCCCCATTTCTACTCCACCCCTCAAAGAATTGAGAATCGATAAGAACCGGAATTAAAAGGAAGAATCAGAATTGGAATCAAACCCAAACTAGGCTGTTTTACAACGTCAACGACAATGATTAATGACTCCGCCTACCGAGACCTGGATCTGTCCCAGGTTTCTTCCTAAAAGGGAGTTTTTCCTTGCCACTGTCGCACTAGTTACTTGTTTTGGGGGGAATTACGAGAGTTGTTGGGGCTTTGTAAATTACAGAGTGTGGTCTCTAGACCAACTATCTGTAAAGTGTCTCGGGATAACTTTAAGATATAAGTTATGAGATAATAACACATTAAGTCAGACTCAGTAGTGAGTGAAACCGGAGCAGCCGAGCCAAAGTAGTGTACTTTTTAATTTATTAACTTTATCAGTAATTAGGCAAATAAAACGCAGATACAGATAATAAAAAAACAGTTATTGGCTGCAAACAGGACACATTTGAAGCTGTGGTGAACAAGCTGTTATCTATCATGGATAACCCCGGCCACCCTCTCCACCCCCACACTGGTCCAACAGAGTAGCACCTTCTCTAAGAGGCTTCGACAGCTTCCTACCACAGGCAGTAAAACGTTTTCACACCTCATCACTGAGTGCTAGATAAGACTCACAGACATCACAACTGCACTAAGTGTAACTTGCACTATAGGTTTATGTACATCATTACCATTACTAGTTAAGTGGGTGTACTTTTTTTTTTTTTAATTCCCAACTCATCCATCCATCCATCCATCCATCCATCCATCCTACCCTATGGAGGCTGGGTCATGACCCAAAGAACCAGATCCAAGGTACAAGCGGCCGTAATGGGTTTCCTCAGGAGGGGGGCTGGCGTCCCCCCAACTTGTGTATATATATATGTTAAATATTGTTCTTGTATTCTGTCATATTTATTATTTCATATGCATTGTATCCTATTATATGTATGTATTGTTGTATGCTCTGTATGTGTGCTGTGTGTCTGATATTTTGCTGCTGTAATGCTGTAATTTCCCATTTTTTGGGATCAATAAAAATCCATATCTTTCTATAATCTGAAAAAACTGCCCGATAATCAGCCAGTGCCGATAATGGGCCTATCCCTAGTGATGAGAAAGTAAAAACTATCTACAGACTGTAGAAAGTGGGAATGTACAATAAGTTGTGTAGAGGTTCAAATCTCCCACAAGTTCCACATTTTTATGTTAGAAGTTACAAGTCTGAATGTCATAACATAGCTGTCTGGTCAGCCATATTTAGAGTTTGAAAGCGGTTCCATTTTACTTAAAAACCAGTCGAGAATCACACAACTTTGTGAAAGTGAAGGGGAAAAAATCAAAACTGGCTGTTTTTTTAGATGTTTTTAGACTTGCATCAATGCTCCGCCCACTGACATTTAACTCCAACAATGAGTCTTTTTTTTCCCTCTCTGCCCTCTCTATGTCCTCCAACTCAGACTCCTTGCCGTCGCCTCCATTTTTTCAACAGTTTAAAAATCTGTCTGTGTGGGAAATCCTCCGCCTCTTCCCTTCCCCGTGTGTATTTGCCTACACTACGTCTTCATTACGAGACGGAGTCTCGCCATGTTCCTCCTCCCTTTTAACAGAGGCCTATTAGGGAATTCCCCTTTCATGTATTGATTAATGCATCATCAAGTGGATCCTCAGTTGCAGCCACTGCAAACAACAGAGAGCCCCCTTGTCTCGGCTGACCCCTGGAGATTAAGGCCTCTACTGTTAGACAATGATTGCTGTTGTTCTTTTTTTAATATTCTTTTTCTTTGAGCTACTGCTGCTAGTTGAGACAGTGGCCGCATTTCCATCGTGGCTCATAGGAAAGAAATTATGTGGCTTAAAAAAAAATGTTGGTTGAATTCGTGGGGGGCGCGGACATATCAGCAGCTTAACCTGTTTTTATGGGCACATAAGAGGATTTTTTTTAACCTCTTTTAGTAATAAAGCACCTTGCTTTTTCTTATCAAAGGCGCAGCGCTGTGAAACTGCTGGATGTAACATCAAAGCATGAAGTATTCCCCTAACCTACGAAATCAGTCTCACCGCAAACAAGCAGGCAGGGAGAATGGGATCAGTGTGGCTGTGAAGAGAGGAGAAGAGGGCAGCGGAGAGAAAAGAAAGTGGAGCTTTGTAGGAGAAGCTTTGTGAGGCTTTTTTCCTCCCTCTCTGTCAGGCCGCACAACATTCAAGTGGAGGAGAGAAATTTGCATTCTTTAAATCGCTTCTTTCTCTCTGTCCTGAGCACGTGCACTCACACATGCATGCTCTCACACATTCAATTCAGTTCAATCTTATTTATAGTCTCATGACAAGAGTTATCTGATGACACTTTATAAATAGAGTAGGTCTAGACCACACTCTGACTTACGAAGACCCAACAATTCTAGTTATTCCCCCATGAGCAAGTGTGACAGTGGAGATGAAAAACTCGCTTTTAGGAGAAACCTCGGCCAGACCCAGGCTCTTGGTGGGTGGTGTCTGACGATGCTGGTTGGGGGTGTGATGAACAGTGGCAATAATAGTCACAATACAGATAATAGAACTATGATTAGCAATAGCAGTTGTAGTTGTATGGCGTAGCAGGGCACTGCAGGGCGTAGCAGGATGTAGCAGGGCGTCGTTAATATCTCTGAAGCTTTACTTCAACAATGTTTTCATCCAGAACATGTTGCTAAAGAAAAGCGAGTGACCGCAATGCACTCGACGCGACTCTTTGTTCTTCTGTCCTAACTTCCGGTAGACTGGTTAAACCCCGCCCCCTCTGCAGCTCGGTCTGGAAACCTGCACGTTTAATTCTCCTGCTTCAGTTCACAATTTTGCGGGAACCAATCACAAACTGGCTACTGGCGGGTTTGACACAGTGACGATAGAGAAGCGACCAAGCAGCTTCTTGTTTACAGTCAACACAGCGGCCAGCGAACGCCACCGAAGCGCAGCAAACCCGTTGATGCCGCTGTTGCTTCTACGTCACCCGGATCGTTGGTCTGATTGGTTGAAGGACCATCCAACTGCGTACAGAGTCATTTGAACGATGCCCGGTGGTCCCGCCTCTTGTGCAGAGTAAATACAGAGCAGACTCCCCAGACCAACGCTCAATCTCAAATTTGGATAAGGTTAGTGATAGTGAGATGCTTGCTAGAGTTACATTTCTAGTGATGAATCGGTGAAAAACCTGTTTTATTTCTCTGATTCAGGGCTTTGTCCTAGGCCCCCTCTCTTCAGTCACTCTCTAGCTCGCTCCACAGTACGTGGTTGCGGTATCACGTTGAGGCTCCGTTAATAGTTTGTAACAGAACTAAAATTAATTATGGATCATTTTATTTTTTTAGTTTATAGCTGACTTTACCAGCTGATTTCCTCCATTGGCTATTGAAACAGGTGACGTCTCTCATGTTCTAAAACCGGCCTCTGGAGACCAGCTGAGTCGCAGCGACACCATCAGCTGGCTTGAGTTGAGCTGAGACGAGCCAGTTCTGACCGCTGCAACTTTTCTCTGCGACGTTCTAAAACTGTTTTGTCTCATCGCGAATCTTTGATCCGAACTGGGCTTAAGCTCTGGATGCAGCACAGTGGCTCTGCAAAGTAGTCTGGGAAAGGAACTAGCCATGATGAAACATTTGCACCCCGCAAAAGAAAACGCCACACATTAAGTCCAGTAGACTTTCTGTATGACTCTGTAATGTTGTCCCTAGGGTTGAAAAAAATGTTTTGGTCTTCAAAAAATAAGACGTCAACTGGGGACCAACTACAACCATCAGATCTGAGACAATTCCTTCAGTTAAGTTACATTCATTTAACATTCATTTGGCTTAAGTTGTCCCCACAATGGCTTGGGTGCTGCGCCTAACACTTATAATGGTATGGAAAACCCTTCATGTTGGGGGAAAGCCAATCCATATCCGCATATGCACTTCTTCCCAAAACTGAGGAGGGATCTGACTGCTAAAGGAGGAGGGGTTGTCATGACAACACAACACTCTCAGTCCCCGCCTCTTTAAACTTCAAACCAGAGGCCCACATGTGTCTATAGTTCTAAATTTAGGTAGGAAGGCAGGGCTACAACTCCGAGAGACAGAGGGCTGGATCAACAAGACCGTCCACAGCAGAGCCTTCAAAACAGGGGAAAAAAAAGAAGAGGGAGACAGGCGGGCCACAGTAGTCCACCAAGCGTCCAGGATACAGACTTGGCCAAAAGAGGCGGGGGAGCAGTTTGTTGTTGAAAAAGCTGACACGAGTGCAAGGCAGCAGGGAGGGGGAGAGAAAGAGAGAGGTGGCTGCCTGACTTTGACTTTGGTCAGTGAAGGCCTCACACAGCTTCTTAACAGCAACTCAATCTATCTGCCTGACACACGTCGACTCTGAGCAGAGCTCACCGGGAGCCCAGAACTAAGGGAAAGAGGGGAAGTCAAGAGAGGAATTAGGAGGAAACGGGAAGAGAAAAGAAGAAAAGAAAGCATGGTAAGTTTGTTTTCTCTGCTCATGAAGTGTGGCTGTGGTGGGCGGGGGAGGTGGGCCGAGCTTTGACTTGTGCTACTTTATTCCTTCAGAAACGTGGACAAAATCAATGCTGTGGTTCTTATTCTTAGTTCGCAGTTCCCCACCCTCCCCAATTTGTGTTCATCAGCCTGGGGGAAAATACATTATTACCACTTTATAAATGCAGAGCCCCCCGAGACTAAAGCAGTTGGATTCATTTATTTGTTGTGAACTTGTGGAGAAGTTTGGGAGGAAAGGAAGCTCGGGAACTTTTCTCTTCCTTTCAAAAAATGAAATTGCAAGGGAAGTGATTTCCAAGGCTGCTTGCTCTAAATCTCTCTCCCACTCTTTTCTACAATTGTTGTGTATAGAGGGAGGAGAAGGGTGGGTGGGCTTACCGCACTACTTCCCCATATCAGTCCCGGCAACACATTTGGTTTCAATTACTTTGTTCCTCTGGGGAACAAGCTGCTATAAATAAGTAACAAGCAGCTGAGCGTGGACAGACGGCAGCCTACTGTCGGGGTCCGACGCATGCCTCGACACTCTCTGGGTGGGAGGGATCAGCGGTGGTGAAGGGGCGTGCGTTGTTTGTTTGTTTGGGGGTATTTAGTGTGTGTCTGTGTCACCCAGTGGGTAGAATGAACCCTGTTTTTAAATCTATTTGGACAAATTCAAGTAATGTCTCAAGTGAGGGGCTTTACAGTATTATTTTTGACTGATATTGCGATGTGATTCATAATATTGGAAGGAATGATCGTTTTTCTATCATTATTCTCATTTTCATTCATTATTAACATTGAAAGAAATTTAAATGATCATAGTGTGATTTTTGGGAGGATCTGTACCAAACCAAGATTTTTTTTCTTTAGTCTGTAGGACAGGATTTGGAGGCCGGGACGTTTCTGCAGCGCTAACACTTCATTCAGAATAGTTTGACACATATTTTGCCTTTAACAAATCTTGCGCTCTCCCCCCCCCGCGATTTGGATATTGCTCTAGTCCATGTTGCAATTTCGATACAATTGCAATTAATTGTGCAGCCCTAATCAAGTGAACGATAAATTTGAGCACAATACTTTATATGAAATCTTAAAGGGTAACTTTACATTCTTACTTAATCTTTGTGTCTAAGTGACACAATAATCAGTAATATTCTAATCAATACCAATAATCTTTGACATGGTTCCAGTAGGCTTTTAAGCGAGATCTCTGCAGTCGGCAGCGGTGAAAAAAGCTACAGTGGAAGTTAATCTTCATTTTACGTCCACAACAGTGCACGTTTTGCCACTGACTGGTTCCGGTTATTGTTCTGAATGTCTGACATTATGGAAAAGATTTCTAGGTCTACCATTCTTTAAAGCGTTCATCCTTTTATTAAACATAAAAAAACATCTGTGAATTTGCGTTCACTAAATCCACCAGACTCCATGTAAATTAACATTTTGGCATTGTAAAATACACTTCATTCCGAGTCAACAGTAAAATAAAACTGCTGTTATTGTTTGCTTTTCCACTTTTCCAACTAGTTGAAATAGAAATAAACACATAGTTTACCGATTTCCAAGTGAGAAGAGAGGCCAAATCATTAAAGAGCCAGATGTTGGCCATGCAACGTCTATGTTTTACTCCTCTGGGGTTTTCTCTGGTCACTTCCTGGAGAAGCAACCTGACTTTTACACTTAAAACATTCAAGTCTTACTTCTTTAGTCTTTCAGAAGTCAAGTAAACAAGTCTTCATTTTTTTTGATTTGGCGAGCCCAACTCTCAAGTCTGGAACTGGGAGGATCTCTGTGGTTTCACTACTGTTAAATTATTTACTCATTTTTTTACTAAGGGATTAGTGTTTTAGAAATCTTGTTTGTTCAATAACGTCTTTGTATACATGTTATGTGAATGTGTGTCTGTATGTATGTTTGGAATAGTAAGGGCAGCAGCATCAGGGTTGGACCAAGACAAATGTTCCACATTGTGGAACAATACATTTGATCTTATTCTAAGTATAGTATAGCTCTGGTTGAATGTTGATTTACACAGGGAACCGTGGCTGTGCTCATCTCCTTCAGCGTAATCTACTGTCCATCCGTTGGATCAGTTTGATCCATATATGTCTACATTGGCCAAGCTGTGGCTTCATACACTGTTTCTGTCTCATTTCACATGCATAACCTGCCCAGGTCATTCGTATCAACGTGCTTTTGTGTGTGCACTTAAGAGTACCCCCTTCCTACTCTTAGCTCATCTTAAAGGTCCCATGACATGCTGCTTTTTTATGCTTTTATATAGACCTTAGTGGTCCCCTAATACTGTATCTGAAGTCTCTTTTATATAGACCTTAGTGGTCCCCTAATACTGTATCTGAAGTCTCTTTTATATAGACCTTAGTGGTCCCCTAATACTGTATCTGAAGTCTCTTTTATATAGACCTTAGTGGTCCCCTAATACTGTATCTGAAGTCTCTTTTATATAGACCTTAGTGGTCCCTAATACTATATCTGAAATCTGGGGGTGTGGCCTTGCCCCTTCATAAGGGACAAGATTCCAGCTCGGCCCATCTGAGTTTTCATTTTCACAAAGGTGGAGCAGGATACCCAGGGCTCATAAAGTGAATTTTTTATGCAAAGGGACCTTTAAACAAACCTGATTTAGAGTTGAATTACTTGTTTTGTTATAATTGCACCAGTGAGAACTTGTTTATATCCAGAGAGAAAGCCAATGAGTGCCTTTTCCAGAAGACTTTTCAAACTCAAAATTGCTCCCACTGGTGTTATTGCAAAGGTCTCATTATCCCAATTTCTTTGGCCGGGCGTGATGAGACAGAAGTCTGGCCACGCTTGATTACACTGACTGAGATGCAACAGCTTTGACCATTTTTTTAGCTGAGGATGGTCACAGACGTATAAATTACACATCAGAACTCCATACTGTGTCCTGACTGAGCTGACAAAGCTTTGCATTCCTGATCGCCTTTAGGTTTAACACAGAATCATTGCTTACCACTTTTTCCTGTTTTTGGAAATTTGTTTAATTTAAACAAGTCAAGTCTTCCATTTGAAGCTCACATCAAAGTTAGCGCCAAGTAAAGTGACACCATAACATTAGCTTTCCCTGCAACATGTCTGTCCGTGCATGGACCCTTTCCTTCTTGGATGTCATGTACATGGAACTGTCAACGGAAAGGACCCTGGACACATGGCGCAGCATCGCTGGCTCCTTGAGGTCCAAGCTGTAGCCTCGTGCTGCAGCCTGGACCTCAACCTGCATGTGATTGGTCCTTTGTCTTGTGTGTGTGTCTGTTTCTGCATGTGTTGTTTTGTCTACCTCCCTCCCCCCCCAGTATTGATTGTAATTGTTTGTAGGGTTAGGGTTAGTTAGTGGTCCCCTAATACTGTATCTGAAGTCTCTTTTATATAGACCTTAGTGGTCCCCTAATACTGTATCTGAAGTGTCTTTATATAGACCTTAGTGGTCCCCTAATACTGTATCTGAAGTCTCTTTTATATAGACCTTAGTGGTCCCCTAATACTGTATCTGAAGTCTCTTTTATATAGACCTTAGTGGTCCCCTAATACTGTATCTGAAGTCTCTTTTATATAGACCTTAGTGGTCCCCTAATACTGTATCTGAAGTCTCTTTTATATAGACCTTAGTGGTCCCCTAATACTGTATCTGAAGTCTCTTTTATATAGACCTTAGTGGTCCCCTAATACTGTATCTGAAGTCTCTTTATATAGACCTTAGTGGTCCCCTAATACTGTATCTGAAGTCTCTTTTATATAGACCTTAGTGGTCCCCTAATACTGTATCTGAAGTCTCTTTTATATAGACCTTAGTGGTCCCTAATACTGTATCTGAAGTCTCTTTTATATAGACCTTAGTGGTCCCCTAATACTGTACATACTGTTTTTAAAGTACATTTATATCAGATAAAAAATGTGTAACTTTAATCGTGATTTAATCGTGATTAATAAGAATGTATCTTCCCTCAACCCAAACGTGCTGCCACTTGTCTCAGCTGTATCAATGTGTAGTATGTGTGTATATATATATATATATATATTTTTTTTTTTACCCTAATGTCTGTATTAGCAAACTTGTACACTGTATTTATCAACTGGATCTGAAGAGTTTTTATGTTTGTACTGTTCACTGTAATCTTCTTATTGTTGTTTTTTAGGTAGACAATTTTAAGATCTGTCCAGGGACAATGGATGAAAAATAGCCTTTTGGCTAATTCGGTGCATATACAGCGATGTTAATTAATATACACTGTCCCTGTCAAATAAATTAACAAATTAAATTAAAAAATGTAATCCATTGACAGCCCTAGTTTCCAACCAAGAGTTTTTCCTGCCTCTGTAACAATAGATACAAATCGACGGGTAGAGTTAAAGGTGCGTTAGGACCTGCACGGTCACGTCTGTTGACAGAGCAACCTCGCCCCTCCCCCATGTTTCTATAACTGTCATGACAAACTGTCTAACTGTCTCTAAGTCCCACCCCCTCCCCCAGCCATCTTGTGATTGGCTGGACTGGTTTGTTGTATTTTGGTGCCTATCCTGTGCCTCTAGTGTTTTTTGACATGTACGCCCCCTGTGTTGTCCCCCGAGACCGGGCTCTTTCACAGTGTATTCAGGGGGCAGGCAGGCAGCTAGCGGATCAAGGAGAGACGCCTACGCTTTGAGACAACAATGAAATTGCACTGAAACCATGCAGGAACTCATAGTGCACCTTTCTAAAGGAAGTCAGCAGCAACGGCAGTGTCTTACCGACAGCCGGCGGCTGTTTTCCAGTCTCTGCACTTGTTTATACATCGATCACATGTGTCTGAAGTAGCCTCTGCCACCGGCAAGCTTTCCCACCATTCCCTCCGACTGTGACTCAGGCATGTAGTACAGCCCACCTGCTTCAGGACACACAGCAGCTGTCGCTCCACACACGGTTATATTGGGAAACAAGAGTCAGAGCTCCAAATACCCGCTGACCTCCCAGGCCCCCGACTCTCTGTCTCTGTCTCCTTATGGGCTATTTACTGCCGGTTTGCATGTCGCTTCCAACTGTCTACTGTTACCTCTTACTAGAGTCAGGCATACACGATTCCATGTCTACCCCAAGTCCGGCGGTTGTTTCCTGCCGCAAACGTATGCGTGCCCATATATAGAGGTTTACTCCTTGATGCAGCGGCCGCGGGTTTGACTCCGACCCACGGCCCTTTGCTGCATGTCATTTCCCCCCACTCTCTCCCCTTTTGTTTTCAGCTGTCATATAAAAGTAAAGGCCTAAAATGCCCAATAAGTTATCTAAAAGGTCCCATGACGTAATGCTCTTTGGATGCTTTTATATAGACCTTAGTGGTCCCCTAATACTGTATCTGAAGTCTCTTTTATATAGACCTTAGTGGTCCCCTAATACTGTATCTGAAGTCTCTTTTATATAGACCTTAGTGGTCCCCTAATACTGTATCTGAAGTCTCTTTTATATAGACCTTAGTGGTCCCCTAATACTGTATCTGAAGTCTTTTATATAGACCTTAGTGGTCCCCTAATACTGTATCTGAAGTCTCTTTTATATAGACCTTAGTGGTCCCCTAATACTGTATCTGAAGTCTCTTTCCCAAAATTCAGGCTTGGTGCAGAATTCCAGCCACTAGAGCCAGTCCCACAATGAGCTTTCCTTAGTATGTGTCATTTCTGTGTCTGTAGTTTTGAGGAGGAAAGAGGGGGGGCAAGGAGGATTGCAGCTCATTGCAGCTCTGCAATGAGGTTTTCACTGCTCTGATGAACAGGAAGGAGACTATGATTATTAGCGTTCCTAAAATGTTCTAAGTCATTACTGTTACCATAGAAGCGCACGCTTTTTGCAACTTGCTAAATGCTTTGAAAAAACATGGCACTTTTGATAGAATGAAGAAAGCAAGAGAGAAAGTTAAAGAGGGATCAATCCATATGTTTTACAGTACAACCAACAAGACAAAAAAAGTAACATTTTGCTTTTGTTAAGGAAACTTCAGGTAATTAGCCAGAATAAAATCAGTTAATGCAGCTTTTAAGGAACAAGTTTTTTTTACATTTTGGGAAATAATCTCATGCCTTACTTGCTTTTGTGATAGATAATGCAGTAGTTTATCTGAAGAAATAGATGTACAACACGAGTGTTTGCTGCTAGTTTTTCACCCCTCACAGTCCCACTGAACAGCAGAGGCCACACATAGATGTCAGTAACCCATCACTTACTTGCACCGGCTGTTCTTACAAACCAGTAACCCTCATGTTGTCCTCATGTTGTCCTCATGTTGTCCTACATCAATGTTCTTTTTAATTACCCAAAATAACATGATTGATTCCACACAACGCTCTATGGGGTGCTTTAGATTGGTAATTTTGGGGTGTCTTATTCAATTTTATAGCATTTGAAAAACAAATTGAAGTGTTTTTGAAATAGTATTGAGTAAAAGTTGACATATTCCAGTCTGTGATTATCATCAACATCCATTCCTTTAATTTTAGTCTCAATAATTCCTAATTACTACTTCTCTAACTCAAACGTCATAACGGTATGATTTCCTTATTTATTGTACATAAATCCGAAAAATAACTGTTAAACTAAAGTTAATAAGTTAGTGTTATGTAATGTTGAAAACGTCAAAAAAAGTGACAAACTTTGAAAAAAAAGCATCAAAAAGTGTTGAAAAAAGGGACAAAAATGTAAGAAAAAGTCAAAAACATTGATAAAAGCATCAACAAAATTGTTGATTTTCAGTTTTGACGGGAAGACAACATGGGGATTTAAAAGTACACAGCAGATATGTTGCTGTATGCGCCACACTGACTGTATGA
Source organism: Percina caprodes (assembly GCA_013375575.1). Lineage (NCBI taxonomy): Eukaryota > Metazoa > Chordata > Actinopteri > Perciformes > Percidae > Percina > Percina caprodes. The sequence continues at coordinate 359,216 of JABXJD010000330.1, read as the reverse complement.
GAGTGCTCTAATCGGCATAGTGAGGAAGTGGGAGTGAATGTTTGGGTACTAAAAGACAGGAAACGGGTGTTCTGAGAGTTGGTTACTAAAGACTATTAAGGACCGCCAGACTTACACCAAGGAAACAGGTTCCAAATGTAAATGGTCCAATTCACACACATTCACACACATTCACACACTGTGGCCGAGGCTGCCGTACAAGGTGCCACCTGCTCATCAGATAAACACTCACACACATTCACACTCCGATGGCCACGTGTCCCGAGAGTACTACAGTAGCAGTAGGGTTTGTCAGCTCAGTGTTTCCTCTGTTTTGATTTTATAGTGGCGGCTCGCCACGGAAAAATATCTGCCGCCACGGTATCAGAAATGGGTCGCCTTTTAAAATCATCCTGTCGACAGGGGGTTGGCTGCCACTCACATTGCAATTTAACAACAAAGTAGACCTATTCAGACATTATTGGGCCCGTCCTGTTTAACTCCACATACTGTTGATGTAGTTTAGTATTAAAAACCTTCGCTTTCTTCCGAGTCGATTATGAAACTAACTGCTTCACAAAAAAAAATCACCGCGGTGGGTCCGTTGTAATTGGACAACGTTCAACTTGTCAGTGCTGTCAGCTCATCGCCTTCAGTTTTTCAAAAAATCTGTTCAATCACAACTGAAAATATGCCTCATTGTACACATGTATACTGTATATGTGCACACACATATATATATATATATATATATATATATATATATATATATATATATATTCGGACAGACCTAAAAGAAATCCTAAAGGAAACACTGCAGCTCTGTTAAGTGCACAGCGTCAGTTCTTTTGTATTGTAGACACACGATGTCTGTGGATTATAAATAACTTTGTTACAGTGTGTCTCTACAAACATCAAGCCAGCAGAGCTTCCCACACCTCTCTGCAGAGATATAAACAGCACCTTAGACTGTGTGACTCTGTTCAAGGACACCGTTCATCTTCAGAACAGCTTTTAGTCAGTATGGCTGCCCATAGACAGCACTATATTTAACAGCTGGCAACATGCCTTCAGGACTCATACTTCAGTTTTCTGCACCCATAAAACCACCCAAGTCTGGGAAATTGTGAGGAATGACTCATCAGACCTTTACTTTTTTGTGCTACTGAGAATCCAAGCAACATCTTTGCTTCTTGACATGGGACCAAAATGGCGGTGCTACCACAGAGACCAGCAGTGTCAGACTGTCCTGAGGTGTTGATTCAACTTACTTCTGGTTGCTAATTGATTGCTAATGCTTTCGCCATAAGCTTATTAGGCTGTTTGGCATTTCCCTTTCCTTTATGGTGTTATTAATCTTTTTTGTGCATGTTATAGGTTTACAAAGTGAAAGGGACTTACCATCTCCAACAGAAAACACTGTTCACCAACTGCTCCAAACAGCTCTACTGTAGTCCAGCCTTTACTTCAGAGACAAATGTGCGTCACGTTGTTACACACGTTATAAGGCTCGCCCTCATACTGTGCTTCTGACTGGCTAGTAGTCCTAACCTAGATACTGCTCATGTATGACTCCCAACAAAGATGGAACAGAAGCGAGATGCCTCACTCTGTAGCTAAAACAGAGAGCTCAAAACACAGGGTGAAAAGAGGAGCTGCAGCAATAGGCACTACAACAAATATATGGTGTTTTCTGAAAATTGTGAAACTGGTGGATGAGTGAGGAGAGGAGGCGCAAAGTTATTCAGGGAAAGGAGAGAAAAGGAGACGGGGGATTTGCTGAGTGAGTGATAATTTGAGGATTAGACTTTGGAGCAGGAATCGAGTTGTGTCGAGCCAACCTCTTCCCACATCCGCTTGGCATGGTTGCCGCAAAGTCATTTCCATGGAAATTATGACCCCACCCCCCTGTTGTTTGTGGCTATTTCGCTGCAGGGTAAATAGCGCCTAAACCCGTCCAAAAGCAGAGTGAAATTTAAAAAGGACAGGCACAGCGATTACACAATTATATCCGTGTATCTATGTGTTGTTCTTTCCTCACTGTTTCATGTTTTTTTTAAGTGAGAACCAGCCATCAGGCAGGTCAATTAGGAAGGGAAGTTCTTATTGGCTGTGACGGACTGGCAGAGCCCGCTGTCTTTTCTCATCATTACAGCCTCCTCTGACCTCAGCCAAACGGAGACAAATATAATTAGACTCCCCTTCGTCAATCAGTGTTTGTCGTTTTAAACAGACAGCGTGCCTGTAACAAATACAAAAAAAAGAAGCCAATCAATACTGAAAGTCGAACACTTGAAGTTTTGACTTTTTCTTCCTGCAGCACCGAACGCTAACACAGTTCATTCTAGTGTTGAGTGTGTTTCATTTTGCCATAACGGCTTCATAAGGTTATTATAAACAGATGACACTTAATCTGTTCTATTTTAAGAGAAAAAGCTCCTGTTTTTTATCACCTCGCTGATTGTGCAGAGTTCTGTGACCGGAAACACACATTTGAAATATAAAAATCATGTATTTAACAAAACAAAATATCCTTTTAAAGGCGTCCATCAGCCTCTCCAGTCATCACAATTGAGATGTTATCTTGAGATGTGTATACCTTCTTTTTTTTTTTTTTATTGTTACCTCAACAGTAAAGATCTGATTGGTTGCCACAACAAGATACATATGTGTTGGATGGAAATGGACTTGTTCTGCTGGTTTTAATGGTAATTGATGGTGTTGAACAGGAAGTCAGGACTTGGGTTTGATCAGCAGTCCGTTTTGTTCAGATACGATAATGCTACAAGAACATTTCCTCTATGATTTACATAACAAATATTGCGAGTAAAAGATTTACCCTCAGTAAATACTTAATGCCAAATACACAGTCAGCACAGTGTTGTGGGGATGGATGACGTCATTCCCGCCATTTGCATATTTGTGACGTCATTACGCAATCATTTGCATAATGTTTAGTGGTTGGGTAAGCAAGGTAGATAGAAAGAAATACAAATCTTTAGCCAAATAATCACAAATTATATACAGGAATTTATTTGACCTTATAAGTATTACTTAGGTAGCCTATCTTTGAAGTAAAAAAGGAAATTGTACAAAGGGAGGGAAAAAGCTCAATAAAGAATTCATAAAGAAGACTGGCTTGCCCAGGGCCAGGCCAGCTCAGCGGTGTCTTCCTCTTGTCACGTCCTGCTGTCTCGCTTACCTACCCCGGTTCCCCGCACCGTGTCCCTTCTCCCCTTTCTACCTGCCTGTGTGCTGTGCTGGCGCACATGAGGAGAAAGGGGAGGGGAGGGGCTGCTCCTCACCAAACACATTCAGAGAGAAGGGACTGTTTTGGCGGCCACAGGAGAGATACCTAGCGTTCTCGCTGGACAATAATGGCGACCTTTTTTACAGAAAGTTGCCAGATTTGTTGCAAAGGGGGTCTGAAAAGTGACAAAATCTATTGCTAAGTTGGTGTATTTATGCTGCATCGCTTACAAAGAAAGAGCTGAACAGCGGGCTGGGTCTAACGTTAGCGGTCCGCTGCCCTCCTGTCGCTAGGTCTAACGTTAGCGGTCCGCTGTCCTGCTGTCGCTAGGTCTAACGTTAGCAGTCCGCTGACCCGCTGCCGCTGGGTCTAACGTTAGCGGTCCGCTGCCCTCCTGTCGCTAGGTCTAACGTTAGCAGTCCGCTGACCCGCTGCCGCTGGGTCTAACGTTAGCGGTCCGCTGGGTCTAACGTTAGCGGTCCGCTGGGTCTAACGTTAGCGGTCCGCTGGGTCTAACGTTAGCGGTCCGCTGCCCTGCTGTTGCTAGGTCTAACGTTAGCAGTCCGCTGACCCGCTGCCGCTGGGTCTAACGTTAGCGGTCCGCTGGGTCTAACGTTAGCGGTCCGCTGGGTCTAACGTTAGCGGTCCGCTGGGTCTAATGTTAGCGGTCCGCTGGGTCTAACGTTAGCGGTCCGCTGACCCACTGCTGCTGGGTCTAACGTTAAAGGTCCGCTGGCCCATTGCTGCTGGGTCTAACGTTAGCGGTCCACTGCTCCCTCACGTGCCCCCTGCTTATATAGTGGCAGTGACAATGCAGAAGCCTGAGGAGTGTAGTTCATATTAATAAAAGGCTGCATTTGAGCATTAAATATTCAAATATTATTTGAAATGTGAATGGTATAATAAAGGAAGCTTGACAGCTCTAGTTGGTTAGGGTAGATAGTGGATGTACAGGCGGGGCTCCGTTACCTGCGGACGGGGGTTCACGTTCGTCATGTTAGGCTTAGGCAGCAACTCCCCTCCGGTTACGGAAGAGATCCTGGTTTTAGGTGATAAAGTGAACACACCCTTTCTTGTGTTTCAAATCACGGCTGGCGTTTCCAGCATTTAAGCTGTCCTGTTTCACATTCACAGATTTCTCTTTCTCTCCTCTACCTCTACCTCTATATCTCCCTCTTTGTCTCTTTCAGTTTGTCTCGTGGTTTCTCCTCCCATGCACACCTCCTCAAATCCTCTCCATACCGTTTGGGTTTTATTTATTTATTTCATTCTGCAAGTTCTTTCTCTTTCTGTTTAGCTTTCTCTGTCTCTTCCACTTTTGTCTCTCATTTCTCTGTTTTTCCCTCTCTGTATATTTATCCGTCCTATTCTTTTCTTCTTTTTTTTTCACTCCGTCACATCCCTGAGAGAGTACAGCATGACCGATTGGCACTTACCATAAAAATTGCTGTTCTAAATAGTCCCAGACTCCCAAACAACGCAGGGCCTTGCATATCAATGAGTGTTTAGTATGCATCAGAGAAATTGGACAACGGCAGCCGAGCACCTATAATGATGATGCTGTGGATGAGCGCCGTGTACGGTAAATACCACAGATGTTTACCAGAAACCACGTTTAAAGTGCAGAGGAGTCAACGCCGCCATCAGTCAGCTCGTGAGTTGAATAAAATCAATGAAAAGAGGTTCAGTCCCAAAGGAAATTATATAGATATCATGGATGTTGACCTATTTTATGGGTGCTTTTTAAATGTATTCCCAGTCCCTTAACCCTCATGTTGTCCTGCAGTCAAATTAGACCCCTTTGATCAGAAATATGGGCGGTCGAACCAGGCGACAAAACATGGGGGGGAAAAAGCGTAAAAAATATTGGAAAAAGTGACAAAAACTATGAAAGTAAGCATCAAAAACTTTGGAAAAAACGGCTAAAATGTCGAAGAAGGGACAAAACGTGAACAAAAGACATTAGGGGAAAAAACTATAAAAATGTTACAAAAAAAACAACAAAAAAAAAACACATTGAGATAGGGACAGCAAAAGTGTTTTTTCATGTTGAGGGAAAGTCAACACATTGTCAAAAAGAGACCCATGCTCAGGTGTCTTTGGTGCTTGTTACTAACATAAAAAGTCTCCTTTAGAGTCCAGTTCTTTGGCGTCATATTTAGACGGGTCAGGTTGTATGTTAACTGACATGCGGCACAGAAACGGGACAGTTAGTTTTAGGAAACAAATGTATTTTTCAGTGACATGGTGGACAAGAACGGGACAGGAACCCTGGTCTCCTGGGGGAAAGTGCTGCGTATGACCCATCCACCCCCCACCCCAACCTGCCTCCTTACTCGGTTGCACGGAAACGCGAGTGACCGCAGTCTATTTCTGTGAGAGAAACACTGCGAGCACAGATGGAGTACACATACTTGGTGCGGTTTGAGTTGGATTGAAAGCGTACCGAGACCACCTCATCAAGGAGGTCTCGGTACGCTTGTTTGGTCCGCTTTGGTGCGCGTCCAAGTGCGATTGCTGCTGTCAAACCCACCCAAATGAATAAGGGGGAAAATAAACTCTAGTGTGATTTAACCGAACTAAATGAGGCAGGTGTGAAAGCCCCCTGTAACACCTCCCATCCATGTGTGTGAGATTAACAAGACAGAAAGGATAACAGATCAGGTAACACATTTCCAGTCTCTGGGTGTAGAGATTGACTAAATCCTCTCACGCTCGTCTTTTTCAAACCACATTTTCCCTCCTGAGCTTTACAGTAAGCAGGCAAATGCTCACACTACCAACCCCATTTCAAAGTGCCATAACCTTCGACCTGGTTTCATCGAACAGTTAAAAATAAACTGAATCTCCAGACAGCTTCAGTATCTCGCCATCTTAAGATCCTGAGGGACCATTCATCTCCAATCCTATATCCAGGCCCTTGAAGTCAAAGACTCAAACTGTGCACTTATTTTGTTGTTGGTTAAAATATTTATCCAGCCTAGTCTTTGATTGTTCATTTTTTTATGTCATACTTTAGCTTTCATTTATTTTGCCTTCACTCTTCTGCAAAGCACCTTATTGCCTTCATTATGTACTGAATTCCTCCTGCAGAGTCAGCGAGTTCCCTTTTTTGTGCCCACTTGTGCTGAAAACCGAAGGATTCAGGTCACTCTGAGACGCTTTGGATGAAAGTGCTCTTCAAAAACAAAAATAAAAGAAATGTGCTTTCATGCACCAGTCACAGGGACAGCTGAGATCGGTCGATGCGTCCCAGGCGTCACCTTAGACTCTTTCTTCAGTTTATGAATCAAGGACTGCGAGAATACAAGTCTTTTATCAAATTACCAAAAACTGATTGACAAACATTAATCCTGGTAGTTTTGGAGCTTGGACCTTTTTGGGGATCTGAACCTTGAGACGGTTGCCCACTTTAGACTTAGACTTTAGACTTCTAGAAATTTTCAGCAGCAGGTTTAGCAATAATACAGTACAGAAGACAATATAAAGATAACAAAAATAACAGTAATAAAAAATAGTAATAATAACAATAAGAACCTTTGGCTATAGAAAGACATTTACCATAACTTATAAGTCAAACGTGTCCAGTCATGTGTCCAGGTTTTATATATATATATATATATATCTACAAAGAGTGAGGCAGGTCCTGAAAAGTCAGCTGAATGGGAAAAACAAGATCCGAGCGATCAACACATATGCCCTGCCAGTCATCAGATACCCCGCTGGTATAATAAACTGGCCAAAGGAGGAGATAGAGGCTACTGACATCAAGACCAGAAAGCTCCTCACAATGCATGGAGGGTTTCACCCCAAATCCAGCACCCTGAGACTGTACACCAAGCGTAGCGAGGGAGGCCGAGGGCTAGTGAGTGTCAAGACCACTATCCAGGATGAAACAACGAAGATCCAGGAGTACATCGGAAAGATGGCCCCCAAAGATGAAGGGCTTAGTGAATACCTCAGGCAGCAGAAACCCGAAGGTGAGGACAAGGAAGATGAAGAACCATCATGGAGGGACAAGCCGCTGCACGGCGTGTACCACAGACAAATAGAATAAGTGGCTGATATCAAGAAATCCTACCAGTGGCTGGGAAAGGCTGGACTGAAGGACAGCACAGAGGCTCTAATCATGGCAGCACAAGAACAGGCACTCAGTACAAGATCAATAGAGGCTGGGGTCTACCACATCAGGCAGGACCCCAGGTGCAGACTGTGCAAGGATGCCCCTGAGACAGTACAGCACATAACAGCAGGGTGTAAGATGCAGGCAGGAAGAGCGTACATGGAACGCCATAACCAGGTAGCTGTCATAGTGTACAGGAACATCTGCCACGAGTATGGGCTGGAGGTCCCAAGGTCAAAATGGAAGACACCTCCTAAGGTAGTCGAGAACGACCGAGCTAAGATCCTGTGGGACTTCAAGATCCAGACTGACAAACTGGTGATGGCTAACCAACCAGACATTGTGTTGATCGACAAACAGCAGAAGAAGGCAGTAGTGATAGATGTGGCAATCCCAAGCGACAGCAACATCAAGAAGAAGGAACACGAGAAGCTTGAGAAATATCAAGGGCTGAAAGAGGAGCTAGAAAAGTTGTGGAAAGTAAGAGCAACAGTGGTGCCGGTGGTAATCGGAGCACTGGGGGCTGTAACCCCCAAACTGGGAGAGTGGCTACAGCAGATTCCAGGTAAAACATCAGAGGTCTCTGTCCAGAAGAGTGCAGTCCTAGGAACAGCTAAGATACTGCGCAGAACCCTCAAACTCCCAGGCCTCTGAGGACCCGAGGTTGAGGATGACACATACCACCCCACAAGGGGTGAGAAGGGGATTTTCTTTTATATATATATATATATATATATATATATATATATATATATATATATATATATATAGTCTGATGACATTAGGGACATGCAGAAGAAGAGTCAAAAAGCACTTGAGTCATCACTGGACAGACATCTTAAAGTAGAGATAATCATCTTTTAACCCTCATGTTGTCCTCGGGTCAAATTTGACGCGTTTTCAGTTTTTTTATCACAAAAAATGGGCCTTCAAAATAAATGCTGAAAATGTTAACATTAGAAATATCAAATAACTGGATAAAACATTACAAAAAAACACCCACAACATTGGAAAAAGTGATAAAATGTTCCCCATGGTTGATGGGAAGACAATGCAAGGGTTAATGGGTGCAGCCTAAATGCTTTGGAATAATGATTGCTAGAATTATATGGACAAAATGTCCAAAAATGATAGTGTAGCTAGCATTTCTGGAATACCAACAATGATAGAAAAGCCTCATTTACAAATCAGTTTTTCACTTATGACTATACAGAGCCCTGGTACCAAGCCAGAGGGATTGTTTTGGTTGGTAGAGAGCCCTGCTCAGCTCACCAGAAACGTTGAGGCCCACGGCAAACGCCACAGACCTGCTTCCAAGGTTCTGTTTCCAGGAAGCTGCTTTTGGCTGTGGGATTAATATTTATTTACTGGGGTTTGGGAAATCAGAGTGGTGTGCCATCTGGTTGAGCCACAGAAAATCCACAAGCTTCCTCTGAAAAAATCCCCACAGACTCGTCCAATAGGCAGAGCGATCCAGCTAACGGACAGGCAGCTAAGCCAGTAGAAGGTGCCTGATATAAGGCTTACCATCAAGCCCCGTGTAATACCAAGTCAACACTAGAAGACCTAGAAGACCTAGGTACCGAACTAACCACTTCTCAAATGGCAAGCTTTTTTTTTTCAGTGAGCCAACAATTCTTTAGTCTTATAAGATCAGAATGTAGCTTTATTTAGTTTTACAGAACCATCCTGGAGCTTTTACAGTCCTAAACCACTTAAAGCTAAAGTAATTATATCCTGGCAGTATTATATGAATCATCTGGGGGAAAAAATCTCTCTGCGTCCTTGTCAGTTAGTAAAACAAGCAGTCAAACCCGAGGAGTCTCTGAAACGGGTTATTGGGTGAAAGTATTTCGTTTTTGCTGCACCTTGAAATTACGTTGAAACCACGTTGTGTTAGTTCAGTTTGAGATTATTTCCATTAGGTGTTGAGTGAGTTCATAAATAAGTGTTTTGGCACTACTGGATATCCATGGTGATATTGAAAGGGGGATTCAGTCCTTGCATGTTTTTGTTATGCATTATAAAAAAATACATCCTCCCCCTTCTGCTTTTTTTTCACATATTGCACCCTGAGAATCTTGATTCATATTTGATCAGCTAGTTTAAGTTCGTTGACACTGCATTGTAGAGGCTCCTCGGTTCTGATTGGTTGTTTTCTTCGGGTGAGGTGGAAACTTGCAAATGCAAAGTTGTTTCTTACAATCTGCCTCATGTCATACTGTCAGTATATAGTGTCAGTTTCAGCAAAAATAAGAAAAATGTAAATGAAAAGTTGCCTACTGAAAAACTTTTGTATGAAAAATTGTTTGTATTAAAGATGTATATGATACTGGGGTATGATACTTCCTGCCTGGCTGTCTGGACTGCCCGTGAAATAAGATAAAAAATAAGAAATAAAAACAAGAAATAAAAAATAAGAATAAGAAATAAAAAATAAGAAAAAAAATAAGATAAGAAATAAGAAATAAGATAAAAAATAAGAAATAAGATAAAAAATAAGAAATAAAAAATAAGATAAAAAATAAGAAATAAGAAATAAAAAATAAGATAAAAAATAAGAAATAAAAAATAAGAAATAAAAAATAAGATAAAAAATAAGAAATAAAAAATAAGAAATAAGAAATAAAAAATAAGAAATAAGAAATAAGATAAAAAATTAGATAAAAGATTAGATAAAAAATAAAAAAATAAGATAAAAAATAAGAAATAAAAATAAGAAATAAATAAGATAAAAAATAAGAAATAAAAAAATAAGAAATAAGAAATACTACTGGGACGCGCCGCTGCACGGCCGCCGGAATATCAAGCATTGACTTGAATGGCCGCAATTGTTCGCATGAGAATGTTTTTAAAAACTCGGCACAAAATGGGTTTAATCCCTGTAAATGTGAAACACTCTCACACGAGTGCTCTTCCAATAAAGTAATTGTTGTTATTCAGCACCATCACTTCCCCCTCGAGGCTGCTTCCACAGCCAAGCGGATGGTTCATGACACAATTATGATTAAGATGTTTGCCTCTCAGAGCAGGGGGGGGTTAAAAGAGAGAAGGAAAGGCATCACTGTTTCTCCCTTGGGATAAGGGCAAGCGGCACATCGCTGCCCTGTCACTGTGCTGGGTCTGATCAGAGAGGTCTCTTTACATCTCAGTTCCCACACAAACCCAGTTGTTGGGTTTTAACCCAATTTTAAAGCTTTAGTGTGCAACTTTTTTGATATTAATGAATGTCAGTTACTTTAAACCTTGGGTGCCTGGATATGTTTTTTTTCCAATGACTTTTTGGGTCATCACTCTTTCTCCTGTCCGTACACATTGAAAGACGTTGAGCCTGTGGCAGTAGGACGGGAACCTGCCTAACCAGATGAGACTGAATGTAGCTGGGTCACTGGTCAGTTCTCAGCAAAAATGACCTTCATTTTAAGTTTCATGACATTCGTTTTAAGTTTCAAGTTATTTATTCCCATATGCACAACCGTTTCGGAGAAGCAGTCACTAGTCAGCATATTTTTACACATATTTTTGAAGTATCGCATTAGAACATGTTGATGGAAATGGCGAAATTCTAAAAAAAAAACTTCCTCAAATTCACAAAACAATTTTTACGCTCACTTCAGGGGGTTTTGACCTTTATCACAAAATGGGAAATGGAAACAGCTTTGCTAAATAAGTTCTCACTTATGTAGTAACTCACTAATGACTATAGCCTTGGTATCCATTGGATGGGGGCGGGATCGGGATGTGGGTCCCATCCGTGGAGTTGTGGTGCGCTGTATCCTGGGCCTCAGCCGTGTCGGTGAATTGAGGAATCAGTACAACAGCTTGAATCATTTGGCTCTATACACAGCGGTGAACGGTTGTCTTGCCGACACCAAATGTCTCAGCCACAGCCCTGTATTCTGCACAGGTGGCCAACTTGTTCGGTGCTCCCTCTCTCCATGTAGCCTTATTTTTTAAACTTTGATTTAGTAAGTCGGTTTGCGATCTTCAACCAAGCATAACGTCATCTTGTGACCAAACTATGCTTTGCATAGTCTAGTTTATTTATAAATACACTACCTGATCAGTTGCATTGTTTTTTTTTAACCAAGGCAGCAGTTTTCAGATTACATTACATGCTTACGTAATTGCAAAAGGGTTCTCCAATGTTTTCTCAGTTAGTTTTTTTTAAATATCAGATCAGTGAAGAGAATGAGCCTTTGGAACATTGGATGATGAATGGTTGCTGATAATGTAGATATTGCATTAAAGATCAGCCCCCCCACTCAGATCAGCTGTTATTCTGTCTATAATGGAGTGGTATGGGAATTTGTAAGTGAAGTCAAACTTTTCACCAGTAGTGTATATCAAAATCAAGTTGTAGTACACCAGAATTGTCCTTTCAGTTTAAAATATCCACATTTTAGTTACTAAGAAAGAACACTACCCCCCGTGTCCTCCTGAAAGCTGGGATTCAAAGTGACTACACTGTGTGTTTAACCTCCAGGCTCTTCTGTGACCTGCAAAGAGTGCTTTAAAACAACAGCAGTGAATTCAATAGCACACACTGTACGCTGTGGCTCCTCGCTCTACTCATTGTAAAGCTACAGAAGTATTCAGATCCTGCACTTAAGCAAAAAAACTACTGTAATACCACACTGTACAAATACTCTGTTAGAAGTAAAAGTCCTCCATTGAAAATGTTACTTAAGTAAAAGCATGCAAGTATCGTCAGGAAAATGTAATTCAAGTAAAGGCTGGCTGGCTGGCTGGCTGGCTGGCTGGCTGGCTGGCTGGCTGGCTGGCTGGCTGGCTGGCTGGCTGGCTGGCTGGCTGGCTGGCTGGCTGGCTGGCTGGCTGGCTGGCTGGCTGGCTGGCTGGCTGGCTGGCTGGCTGGCTGGCTGGCTGGCTGGCTGGCTGGCTGGCTGGCTGGCTGGCTACTTTATTCATCCTGAAGGAAATTTTAAGCACCCAGTAGCAAGACAACCATAACACAACCAACGCATATTTCACACATACATAAAAATAAATTACTCTCAGAAATGCAATGACCATGATAAGGTGAGATACTATGGTAGACTGTGTGTAGTGCAAAAGTGAAAAGGTGAAAAAGCACGCAATGCAGAAAAATCTTCCCATTTTATAAACTGGAAACGGCTATGGTAAGTGATTAATGAGACTGTACTTGTAGGCCTAAAGTACTGCTATTGTTGGCCTGCTATTGTATTTTATCAGCTTCTTATGTTTTAAGTGCAAAAATCTTAATTTGTAGAGTAGTTGACCTGTTTTCCAGTTTTTTCATCACAAAAAATGGGCCTTCAAAATAAGCGCTGAAAATTTCAACATTAGAAATATCAAATAACTTTGGAAAAAACAATAAAAAAAAGCACCCATAACATTGAAAAAGTGACAAAAATGTCGGAAAAAGCAAATTTCTTTTATTATGGTTGACGGGAAGACAACACAAGGGTTAATCATGTGCTCAAGTATGCTGATGACAGGCACGCTGCAGCCACTCACAAAACAGGGAGGAGGAGAAAAAAACATTTTCTGCATTTGCACTCGATTGAAAAAGACAAAGAAAGAGTGCAGCGTTGCTCAGCTGTTTAAGTATTCATTATGCCCTCCAGTTAGGCTTTGCTCCAGGCCTGGCGTCACGTCTGTTTGGCGGAATAAACCAGTAGAAATGGGATGTTTTCTTATTCTTTTGTCATGTTGTGTAATCACTGGAAAGGTGTTTTGTCAGATTGTGCACAGGTTGGAGCTCTGATTAAATGGTTTCCTGTTATTCTCTGACCTTTTCAGTGTCTGTGAGTATTAGGCACACTTGTCTCGGCTGTAATGGGCCAGTAAGCAGCTGCAGCACAAGGTGGCCACAGCGTTAATGAGGGGGCAACAAAGTGGGACAAAAGGCAGAGCTGCTGGTGCCCTCAGAATGAGGTTAAAAAGCCTTTATTTACTGAGTACCATAAATAGAGCTCAACAGTGTGGTTCTGTATGTACAATCCCATTCATTTTCTCCTTTTTGATTATAATCCATAATGTCTAAACCAAGGGTCAATGTTTTATAAGCCAAGAACCCCTTAACTAAGAGAGACGGAGCAGGGACCCCCTACGATATGTATTTTACTAAATTAAGATGCATATTAAACTGGGCCTACAATAAGGTGTAGGGCGGCCTAAAATATACAGTACATACCTTTTTAGTGCAAATAATACTAAGCTTTTAAATTAATAATTGTTGGCCAAATTTCATAAATCACGATTATTAATCACAGGATTAAAGGTCCTATGACATGCTGCTTTCTGGTCCTCTGTAGTCTGAAGTCTCTTTTATATAGACCTTAGTGGTCCCCTAATACTGTATCTGAAGTCTCTTTTATATAGACCTTAGTGGTCCCTAATACTGTATCTGAAGTCTCTTTTATATAGACCTTAGTGGTCCCCTAATACTGTATCTGAAGTCTCTTTTATATAGACCTTAGTGGTCCCCTAATACTGTATCTGAAGTCTCTTTTATATAGACCTTAGTGGTCCCCTAATACTGTATCTGAAGTCTCTTTTATATAGACCTTAGTGGTCCCCTAATACTGTATCTGAAGTCTCTTTTATATAGACCTTAGTGGCTGTTATTTCTACTGGTAATGTTCTTAAAAGTGAATTGTAAGATCTCGGAGCAAGGCAGCATCCGGGGTTGATCTCTTGATAAACAACTGGACTTTGGTTTGGTGAGGAGGTTTTCATCAGAGTTGCATCACATTTCTTCTACTCTCTGCCTCCACTGGCCTGCACAGCTTCAGCGCTACGCTCTGTTGTTGTTGAGAGGGTCATAAATGGGGAAAAAAACACAACTTGTAGTGAGGTTCTGTTACTTCAACCATACAATATAAAGTAATTGCTCTGGGGGCTCTTTAGATGAGGGAACAAGACAGTTAATAGCAATGGAGGAGTGAAGGGGAGCAATTCATGGATGGTAGCTACTGGGTCAGTCCTGGTTAATGGCTGAGGCGGGTACGGTTGTCACGATACCAGAATGTAAAACGTTGATACAATACTACTAAAATAAAATAATAGTCATTACCTCTTTCATTACAACGGCAAAAAAATAATAATAAAAGTTCTAGACACGCAAAATATGACACTTAATGTGATTGTCTGATTGAAAATCTGATTGTAGATCAGATTAAATAGCTTTGGTGCATTTGATACTGTCGACTGTGAAATTGACAGAGATTGTATCGTGTCCAGGGGCGATTCCAGGATATTTTAAGTGGGGTGACACAGGGAGGACCAATAATCATTCGGGGGGGGGACCTTTGACCCTATGAAAATCTGCTTAAAAATACAGGAAATTAGATAAGGTAGAACAACACAATGTTGTTCACATTCATTTTCACTTTTACTAGTCATTTAAGAAAAAAAGAAATATATATCCGAATACAATACATTTTCTATAGGCTCAGTCTGGCACTTTTTATAAAACAGTTCCAGTGCTGGTTCCATGGTATAAAAATGTTGGATAATCACCATTAAAACCATTGAAGTGGTCTGGAAAAAGGGCTGCAAAGTGACAATACTCTGATCCAATGGAAATCCCAATTGTCAGATTGACAGCACACTAGCACAATGGATTGTGGGAGGGGGATGTCAGGGAGGCCAATCATATTTCTAGGGTGGCCAGGGCCACCTCATGCCCCCTTTCTAGCCCCCGCCCTCGGTGGTATCGATCATTTTGACGAGAATAAAACCAACGCATGTAAAAGCAGGAAACAGAGAAACATTCCAACAAACACACCTGTTGAAATGAGGCCTAGAAACTTGTATGAAGATAAGAGAGATGCCTATTAACGTCCAAATAAACCAAAGAACCACTTAGAGAAGAGCAAAGCCTCTAGCTGTTAGCATGTAGTAGCGTCTGCTTCTGTCTTTAGCTACAGATCCTGTTCCATGACCCTAACCCAGCAGTTAGTGAAATGTTTATTAACTTTTCAGTCACATTTCTCGCCTGTTCACCCACACATCGCAATGGCCAATAAACCACCTCTGGCTGTCGGCCATTTTGTATATTCACGTATATGAAGGCTTGCAAGCCTCAGTAACGGTGTATCCATTGGCAGCAGCTGTCAGGTCCTGGTACTCATCCACATGTTGTCTATAAAACTCCTAATGGGGAGCTGCCTGGCTATTTGGCAACGGGAATAACCAATAACATTTAGTGGAAACTCATTTCTTTCTCTAATCAGAGACAGACTTTGTTTTGGGACTGTCGGGTTGTCTTCTGAGCGAATAGTTGGCTGAGTAAGAGGCACTGTTGGACAGCAGCAGCGAGGGCAGATGATTTGATTTGCCTCCAATTTGCCTCTTATTTTCTTCCTCTGTGGCTCTTCAACTCCGCTTTCTTAACACACACCATTATTTAGTGCGTAACCAAGCACCATTTTCTTTTCTCAGTCTGTAGAGCTTATTGAAAAGCTTCCAGTGCTCTTTTGTTCATGAAGGGCAGCGTGTGTGTAGAAAACACAGAGGACAGACGAGTTATATTTCATTACTGCATGTATTTTATTTGATATTTGATACACTTTATAAGAGAAGGTAGATCCACAATGTAAAACAGAATGTGTGGAAATAAACCAATCAAGCATCATTGGATGCATTCGTACATCTTGACCAGAAACGTATCAATTCAGTTATCAATCAATTGTTGTGTTGATAACCTAATATTATTTGTACATAAACAACATCTTTCTTTCAACTTTAAAGAAATATAGAGAGACATTATAAATAGAGTTTCCAGACTATAGACATAGATACTGCTAAAGAAGCGGTCTGCCATTAGCCTACACCGGAAAGCTAATGTTAGTTTAGCTAACAGCTAATTCTACAGCTAATAACTAATTTGTGTCTGCGGCCATACACCCTCCCTCGCCGGTCTAGGTGAACGCTGCAACTCATCACTCCCTAACTATAAGTCTAAGCAAAGAGGAGAGTTTTAAGTGTGCTCTTAAATTTGGTGATGGTGTCTGCCCCACCCCCCACCCCAAACCCAGATCAGAAGCTGAGTCCACAGGAGAGGAGCCTGATAGCTGAAGGCTCTGGCTCCCATTCTACTTTTAGAGACTCTACGAACCACAAGTAACGCTGCTCTAGTGGGACAATAAGGCACTAAGAGCTCCTCAAGATAAGGTGGTGCTTGACCATATAGAGCTTTGTAGGTCAGCAGAAGCATTTTAAATTCAATCCTGGATTTTATAGGAAGCCAATGCAGCAAAGCTAATACAGGAGAAATATGATCTCTTTTCTTAATTTTTGTCAGAACACGCGCTGAAGCATGGAGCTGGAGAGTCTTAAAGGACTTATTTATGCATCTTTATAATATAGAATAGCAGTCGTCCAGCCTGGAAGTAACAAATGCATGGACTTTTTTCGTTTGCATGGAAAGTTTTTCAGCATAGTTTTGAGACAGGATGTTCCTAAGTTTGTTATGAAGATGAAAAAAAGCTGTTCTTAAAAGGATATATCCTGATTTAAAAAAAAAACTGACACCAAGAGTCTCGACCAAGTGCATCAAAATATGACGCCAAAGGGCTAGACGTGAGTCCCAAAAGCGTCCAGACCCAAAACGTCAAAAAGTAACACCAAGAGTCCTGACCAAGCGCGTTCAAAGATGGCGCTTAGGTCGACTCATTGCATCAGTGGCAAACACCAAAGGCACCAGATCATTTTGCTTCTTGACGCGATGGTAGTGAGATTGTATTGGTTTAGGTGACAAAGACTTACTTATCCATTAAAGCAAAGTAGTATAAAGTATGATGTTGTCTGTACCACACAAAAATCCATCTTCCAGGCTGTCAAGTAATGCGTCTGTGTCCAAACAAATCATCACCATTAATGGATTTAACTGCATCTTCGTGGCGTACGGCGTTTGGATGAAGCACACGCGACCCACACCCTGACGAGGTAGCCGTCATACACACAATAGCACATTATGGCTCGAGCCACTATACACTGCACACAGAGAGATGGTGAAGTATCACTAAAAGTATTACCAAACTGCCAGTGTGTGTGGATCGTATTAAGGCTTACCCGAGAAGTACCAGATTTACACTTGAATGCGTGAGCACGCACACACTCTTCTCCATGTGACGTGTGAGCAGATGACACTTGTGTTGGAGTCCCTGTGAGTGTTGCTCTCCTGCCAAGCTCTGAAGCTGTCGTCTCCACAACACCTGGACGTGCTTGGCAGCTTCGGCGGCATCCTGTTTGATTTTCATTCATTTTGTCTGGCTTTGTCTGCTTTTCCTTTCGTCAAGGACATTTTACACTTCACTTTATTTCAATTTTGTAAACCGGATGTGTTGAGGGCTACACAAAAGCACTTTGAATCTATTTTAATACATCCATTTTTTTATTACACAGTAATTTTACCGAAGCATTTCACTGGACTGGCACACTGACCTCTTTCCTTCTATTAAAATACCTGCATTGTTGCCATAAAATGTGCAACTAGAGCTGTTGTAAATTTACAGTAATTATTCTAGTAAAACAGACCTTGATTATTCAGCTGTTTTACCTCCCCAAGGCTTTCTCAGTGAGAAATACAAAATGCTACCCAGCTAAAGTTTGTGTGTGTGTGTGTGTGTGTGTGTGTGTGTGTGTGTGTGTGTGTGTGTGTGTGTGTGTGTGTGTGTGTGTGTGTGTGTGTGTGTGTGTGTGTGTGTGTGTGTGTGTGTGTGTGTGTGTGTGTGTGTATGTATGTGTATATAATGTATATGTGTGTGTGTGTGTGTGTGTGTATATATGTATATGTATATATATATATATATATATATATATATATATATATATATATATATATTTTAGTGATTTATTCAGTTCTGTTTTCCAAAACTTGGTCTTAAAAGTCCCAAATTTTACTGACATGATCTGGTTGGTTTTGAAGTTTTAGTTTCATATCAGTTTCAGGGGCGGTTATCTGAGCCAGTAACAACAAACAGGAAAAAAAATCAAATCTAGAGAGAGGAAATGGAAAACCTGTCCGTCAGTCTCTGAATCTTGTGTGGTTTTTCATTACCAAACTCCTCGGTGTAAACAAATGTCAGAGTTCTCCTGTCCGCTCAACTGGATCCTGTTCGGGTGGTTTGACAGGACGGCGGTTTGTTCCTTGTTGTCTGCCGTGACGCGCCGCCATAGTTGGTAGGTTTGTGCTGTAGCAGGTGCTTGAAAACATAAAAAAGTGTGATGAAGGATCAGGTGCGTTATTAATCCCCACAGGCTACAGCGCTTTATAAGGATTTTGCCAAAGAGCTGATCAAACAGCCCTGGTTACTTTTGGCTCATACAGCTGTTTGTCAGTGTATCCGTGTCTGAGAGATCAGGTACAGCCGTTCAGCTGTGAGATCACTAGATACTTCTGGTGGATGAGTGATAATGAAACGACTGATAGGTGGAATATATAAGCTGTAATTCATCTATTCTAAGGATGATCCACAGAAAGCTTAGTTTGAGGTAACCCGATCCCACAGCTGAGAATAGATTGGTATGTGTCTCTCTGTTAGAGTACAAATAAGGAGTGGTTTGAAGGTAACACTGTTTCACAGAAATAGGTTAACTGACGTGTGAGGACAAGAAGAAAAGTATAAAAGAGGAGTTATTCTGATGTTCAGAGAGACACTGTGTGTGTGTGTGTGTGTGTGTGTGTGTGTGTGTGTGTGTGTGTGTGTGTGCATTCACAGTTATCTTCCTTGTTCAATAATTCAGTAAAGCTGCATTTAATCTCAATTTATTGGACTTGTCACGTGTGCAGTCTCCTCCATCATTTCCAGTCAAGATTCCCCAGATAACAACGAATCTGGATCTTAATCCAGAATAAGTTTGATTGGCACACATTTCATTTACAGGTATGGCATGTTCATCACCTTCCGCTTTGTCTGTGTTGGCGTTCCAAACTCCAGCCGATTTGGGAAACATTCTCCGAGCTAGAACCGACAATCACATGGCAGCCATTTTAGTTGCCTCCCTAAGTGCACATGTTCCACCAATAACACCGAGGATATTTTAAAGAGGCACCATCGCTACGTCCGGCGCTTGGTGCCGCCCAAGATGATGGTGATTGGTTTAAAATTGGTTTGTTTTTACTATGGCTGCAGCACGGGTTAAGTGCCCAAGACAAAGGTATGATAATGAAGTTCATCTTGAATATTGAAATGCCAATAAACCAGAACATGTTTTTCTCCCATCCCAGAATGCTGTGTGGACTAGCCAGACCTTCCTCCGCAGCGCTGTGGAGGAAGGTCAGGTGATGCTAGACTAATTAGAGAGCGTAACTCTTGCCAAAATGCAATGTCTTTTTGTGAATGTACCTGAGAAAAACTTTCATTTAAAAGCATTTTTAGGATGGAAGTGTCACTTTTAAGATTGATCATGTTCTCATTTTTCGGTCAAATGGCCTTTTGAATAAGAGAGCTAGGGGCGCTAATATAATCGCATCAAAATCAACATTTTTAAAACACTAAGAAGGCTCGACACAACATGAAACTTTGTTCGGAGTATCACCAGCGGCTCTACACATGGACTCCAGCATTTTTTGTCTGCATAGTTTACAAAGAAGAAGGTTTTGAGCCATTCACACTAGCAGTTGTTGTTTCTGCTACCCGACGTTCTCCCAGTCAAAAATAGGCGATCTCTGAATGCGAATGAACGAACTCCATGAGAGGAAATATCATTCTTATGCAAGGCTCCTTTTTCATCTATCGTCAATATTGTGTTTCACTAATGACAAAATAACAAATTATCCGTGCATTTATAGGGAACAAAGCCTTAACAGCCCTCCATCTTTACTCTCCTCCCTCGACTATTTTTGACTGGCGAGATGGACGGCGACCGGAAAAACAACCGCTACAAGGAGTTGTTAATTCATTTTTTTTTCCTTACAAAAAATGGGCCATTGAAGTAAATCGAAATAAGCGCTGAAAATGTCAACATTAACAATTTAAATTAAATTAAAAAAGCACCCACAACATTTAAAAAGTGACCTAAATATGGGTAAAAAAGCGATAATGTTGGGAAAAAAAGTGACCAAAACTTCTTTTTTTCATGGTTGACAGGAAGACAACACAAGGGTTAAAAGCTTCTTTTTTTTTGTAAACTTTGTGTAGACAAACAATGTTCTCAGTGCTGGAGTTCATGCATAGAGCCCCTGGTGATACTTGGTGTCGAGCCTTCTTAGTGTTTTAAAAATGTTAATTTTGACGCTGTCATAATAGCGCCGTAGCTCTCGCATTCAGAAGGCCATTTGACCGAAAAACGAGAATACGGTAAAGCTTAAAAGTTGCTCTTTCATCCTAAATATGTTTTTAAAGGAAAGTTTGACTCGAGTACATTCCCAAAAAGACTCTAGGTTGCACTTTGGTGAGAGTTACGCTTTAATAATACACTTTTTCCTTATTTGGATCCAGTTTGATTGATGATCTCTGCAGCTCCTGCCATGAAATTGGGATGAAATTGGGTGTAGCTTTTCATAGTCCACAAGAGGATAATTCACCACGGTTACCAGCATCAAGTCCATTTCCTTAATCAAAACCATCACGCCACAGTGTCCCTTTTGCAAGAATGGGAGTATAAAGTGAACTGGCATTGTCAAGGTTTCTATATAAGCACATTCTCTCTGCCCCCTCTTAGTCGGTCAGTCGACTAATCTGCTAATCTGTCGTCTTGGTTTTAGTTGTCCAAGATGTCTTTAGTACAAAGTACTTTAGTCGATGAGTAGTTTTTATGCTTTTCTCATGCTGAATGACATATTTCATAGAACCTTAATCTGTCGATTAATTCAATATCATATGAGTGTAAATCAACTAAGATTTCTTTTAAATGAGCCGTGGGTGCCTTGGTAGCTTACCTTTTAGAGCTGGCACCCATATGCAGAGGCCAAGTCCTCGACGCAGCGGCTGAGGGTTCGAGTCCGACCTGCGGCCATTTGCTGCATGTCTCTCTCTCTCTCTCTCTCTCTCTCTCTCTTTTAGCAGTAAAACTGAAACTCTAGCAAAGTCCCTATTGGTTCAGTCTAATACTTTCCAACTGCTAATGAGCTTTAGGTGTTTTTTGTTTCTAGTTTAAAGCTATCCCAGTTTTTTCTATTCTCGCAGCACTGATTTCTCTCTTTTATGTCAGCCTAGACATCACAAAAGAGACGCCTCTTCATCTCTCGGCATCTCCCGTCAAACTAAAATGAAAATCCGACCGTACACAATGAGATTTCCTTGTTTAGGTTTTTTGCTGACTGGTGCTTTGGCGTCTCCTCTGTAGCTTTCAGCACTTTCTCACCGGGCCCCTGTCCTGTGCCATTTGTTTCAGTTAGCGAGTAATGTGTGTGGTTGTCAAAACCGATTGGCTTTGGTGGTCTGAGCCGCGCACTCCAAAGCACGGTGGACAGTAAATTGTATTTTTCCACAGAGTTATGAGGCCATTATCATAGCGCTTGAAGTGAACAATGCCTCGTCATCTTCACAGGCAGACAATTAGAATCATCATTAATCGGTACTATCGGCACATCATGGGGGCAGAGGGGGAATAATGGAGTTATAGACCACTTATGGGGCAATCAATCAATGCGATTGCAAACCAAACTGTCTTTCATTGTGTCTGAACTGAGTGGCCGGTCAGTACTGGAGTGGAGGAATGTTTACGGCGTGTAATTTGTACTAATGTTCAAATGTACCCCATCCCTTATCTTAAGGTCATTTTCTACACAGTCTCTGCAGCCGCGTCACAAATCTCAAAGTGATCGTGGGCGGCTCCATCATGGAGGCCCATTGGGTTGCAATAACGGATGAATACATAACAGCCAGACTAGACAAAAGGACACTGTAAGTAGGCTCCAGCAGCAGAGCAGCAACAACAGCAGGTAACATTAAGCAGCTAAAGAGACAGAAATTTCTCTCAAGAGTTGAATATTGGACTTTAAGTCACCATGACTCTAAAAGAGTAATAATGTCGCTCTGTGGCTCCTGGATGTATAAAATGGCAACTTTGTTGACATGTTCAATGTTGTGTTAGTCTCTACAATACAGGGATTTGTTGACTATGCGACAGTAAGTTGTGTGGTTATGACGTAATCCAAAGCCTTTTATACATAGTCGTATTTCTTTAGAAATGAACAATGAACAATTTAAGTTTTTAAATGCTTCAGATGTAAAGTTATTTGCTGTCAAAGTGATGCCAAAATGAATGGCAGTCAATGGAATGCTAACGGCGGGTGAGTGGTTTGTAGCATTAAAATGGCGCCATAGGAGCTACGCTTCATGGATGCCCTCTTATTCCCTTGGAGAAAGGTCTGGCTTTCCCACAGATGGATTCTGGGATAGGAGGAAAAATATGCTCTGGGTTGTTTGCATTTACCAATGACAATTGTGTTGGGTGGAGCTAAGCTCCGGACGCAGCGACGGTGGCTCTGCAACATAGTCTCTGGAAGGAACTTGTTTTGGTGGAACATTTTCACCCCACAAAAGATAAAGCCTAATATATAAAATGAAGTGAACTTTGGACACGATACAGTAATGTGAGCTATTTCAATTTAGCTAGATGCATGGTTGAACGTAATTCTCTCTTACCAGTGTATCTCCATGTGTACTTCATCCACAGCAATCCCACCAATCGGTCCCAAAACGTCCCAGTTAGAGAGGGACTGCCGTCAACACATTCTTTAGTAAATCTTTACAATCATTCCCCGATAGAACCAAGCGGGCCTGCCTTGTTGCACAATCCAAATTGTCTTTAAATTTTCAGCATGTAGCTTGCTATCTAGGAGGTTGTTGTTGTTTCCTGAAGCAAAGGCAACACACAGAGAGCAAAGCTGTCAGGATGTCAGGCTTAGGGCTGGCTGGGAATCGTTCAGTTGTCTAAACCAATACCGTGACTTTGATACTAGTTCCTAAACAATACTTTTTAAAATACCCATTTCATAAAATAAAACTAAATTACAACATTACACATTAGTGCAAAGATCTTTTTATTTACTTTTCAGCTCCTACTATGTGAGCCCGCCTCTGTGTAGCGTAGAGTTTTTCCTGCCTCCCTCTAAAATGTGTAACGTTAGACAGCCAATCATAGACATTATTAGATCTTGGTAGAAGCATGCTGATTGGCTCACTGACTCTGATGAATTTTACTACTTGGGTATTCAAATTGGGTCTTGAATGACGAGGCTTTTTTAGATACTTGATACAGGGGCAACAGTATTAAATGTGCTACCCAGCCCTAGTCAGGCTTTATCCTAGAAATGTACCCCAATGTAATCCAGACTCAACGTTTTGTTTACAGCAGTTGCCAACACGAAGCAACACAATGGATGCAGCTTTAACTGAATTCACTGCAACATCTCAGATGAAACAATAGCCCCTGTGTTGATTCCCACACTGCTCTGTTGCCCAATAAGAGCTGTACAAGTAAATAATGTAGTTAGTGCAAACCAGGCTGCAAACGTGCCAGAAGGATAGAAGATCCTGATTTGACTCTGACTGAGTTTTTGTATCAGCTGTTAATAAGTTCTTCATTTTGCTCTATGTCTCCTCTCAAGATGACCCAGGAACAGTGCACTCATAGGAACAATGTCCAGAGTTCAGAGAAACCACAAGTGTACAAAGTGGGAATATACGGCTGGAGGAAACGCTGCCTTTACTTCTTCGTCCTGCTGCTGATGATCCTGATCCTGATCAACTTGGCACTCACTATCTGGATCCTCAAAGTCATGAACTTCACCATAGTAAGTCACCGTTTGCCTGTTTTTTTCTGCCATGGGATGTCAACATGTGTGTGTTCGTGCTGATCAGTTAGAGTTGTCCTGGAGCGCCATAGAAGTCCGATTTCTTTAAGGTCAGAGTTGGAAACATCGCACACAGCTGCTTCTCTGTAAAGGACAGAGAGAGAAAGAGAGAGTAGGAGAAGTTTTTATAGTTTGTATGTCATGAATATTTAGTTTGTGTGTGTGTGTGTGTGTGTTTATGAGAGAGAGAGAGAGAGAGAGAAACATTGTCGTATTTTTTGTATTATTATTTTAATAGATTTCTCTCATATTAATTTAATTATAGTTGTTAAATTTGTATATATAATTTGTGTAATGCTTTGGCAATATTGTTCTGTTTACATTCTATGAAGCTAATTGAATAGAGAGAGAGAGAGAGAGAGAGAGAGAGAGGTGAAAACTAGAAAAAGATTGTGTGTGTGTCTCTCTCTCTCTCTCTCTCTCTCTCTCTCTCTCTCTCTCATATTCACACTAGGCCATGGATAAATTTACACTTTTTACATTTTTATTATTTTTTGAATAGCTTTGTCTTGATTAAATTGTTGTTGTTGAATTTGTATATATAATTAAGTGTGATGCTTTGGCAATATTTTTCTTGTTACAATCAATGAGAGAGAGAGAGAGAGAGAGAGAGAGAGAATGAAGAAGAGAGAGGTGCAACAACTTCACTTCTACGTATCTTCTCCCCTTGTTTTGCTAGTTGTGGTGTTGCTTGGTAATGCTTCATCGTCTGCTTTACATTAACCTGGCCTCCACACGTGTCCATGCTGTGCTAGCAGTTCTGCAGAATCATGCATTATTTTTAATTTAAATAAATTTAGCCTTGCCCCCCACCCGTCATAACTCCAGGTCCCAGAATGGAAGGATAAAACCTTGACTCGGGAGCACTCGCTCTCCTCCTCTCCGCTGAGCTACATCTTCTCTCTGCTACTGCACATCAGACCAAAACAAAACCAATGCTTGGAGCTGAGGATTTCCAATATGAGCCCTGTTAACTGAGGATCACAGAATAAATTATGCATTCATCTCCATTATTGATGCTTAGTTATCACCACTGGGTTGTTTTCAGACTGAAGTTCCGTCAGCAACATCTTGTTCTTTTCATTTCTTGTTAACGCCCTTTCAGTTTCTCTTCCTTCCAGAGCTACTGTTCCTCAGATTGTTATCCCAACAAACTGAAAGTAAAAACAACTTCATTTGTCTTTGACACTGAAGGCATCCTGACACCAGGCGCCAGACGCATGCAACACTGTGTAAAGAATTGGTTCATGACAACATCTCTGCATCCACAAAGACAGAAACATGCTCATGCATTTGCTTCATCATCAGCAAAAATCAAGGATACAACTCATAGCGTTGGGATTGACCCGGACTTCATGAAACAAAATAAAAGCTTCATCAAAAGGGAAATAACATGCTGCTTTAAATGTTCAGATAACAAAAAAATGTTATTAATCAAAATGAAGTCACTGTAAACCTTTATAATTAATTATTTATTAATATTACAGCTCTATCTGCAAATGTTACAGAATACAAGTATTTACAGTTAATATCAATGCATCTTGGGAAAATAAAGGAAAAGGCAGGAATTACACCGCAGTCGATATCTTAGAATAGAAAGCCTTTATTGTCATTATACAATAAGTGCAGCACCTGTGAAACGAGATTGAAGCAAAACCTTTACAGTGTTAACACGAAATATAAAATATAAAAATATAAAGTATGTAGTGCAGCAAAAAAAGAGAAGGGGTGGGGCTGGTGCACAGTCCTGAGAGCAACTATATACATACCTATATAAAATAGCTTTGACTGTAAATTAAATTAATACAGTGAAAACGGTATGTCTTTACAGTAAAATATCTTAAAATTTAAAAACCAGTCCGCGTACTGTAGATAAACGGTAGTTTACTGGCGAAGCTGTTGCTAGTATATGACTGTACATCTCCGGTGAAAGGTTTCCCAGTGGGAAATGTGCTGTTGATGGTCCTGTGTGCAAACTAGAGCCCTGCCCATAAAGGCTGGGGCATTAAGGCTGATATCGATACAAATATTTGGTGATTTATAAATATATATCGGCCGACATATGTAGTTTTAAAAACTCCAGGAACACGTTACAAAACAGATTTCTCTATCATTAGTTATTTGTAGTTATTTGAGTTCTCACTAAAATAATATTATGATTTGTTTTATTGTCACAACAAAACATTAAAATATATTAAAGTTCTGATAAATAAAATGTATAAAAATACAAACTTAAGATATGAAACTTAAAGACCTTTTGAACAAAAAGAGTGTTGCCAACAGGGACGTTGTAGAGCGTCCTCTGGTGGACAGACTATGCAACGCCATCACTAACAGGGACGTTGTAGAGCGTCCTCTGGTGGACAGACTATGCAACGCCATCACTAACGGGGACGTTGTAGAGCGTCCTCTGGTGGACAGACTATGTAACGCCATCACTAACAGGGACGTTGTAGAGCGTCCTCTGGTGGACAGACTATGCAACGCCATCACTAACAGGGACGTTGTAGAGCGTCCTCTGGTGGACAGACTATGCAAAGTCATCACTAACAGGGACGTTGTAGAGCGTCCTCTGGTGGACAGACTATGCAACGCCATCACTAACAGGGACGTTGTAGAGCGTCCTCTGGTGGACAGACTATGCAAAGTCAACGCTCATAACATGATTAAAGGGGGTTTTGTCCGTTTTTATTTATTTTTTTAAATATTCATTTATTAGAATCATTTATTTGTCATTATAAATGATACTGATAAATGAATATTAAAAAAATATATATAAATATATATTCATTTATCAGCCATTATAAATGCCGATACCGATAGTCATACCTAATGGGAGAAACAGCCTAAGCGTGCTTTTTGTTTCGTCTGCAAGGATCTTTTCTCCGCCTGGCCCCAGGTGTTAAAGGTTTAATGAACCGGGGACACAGTCACTTTAATCAGTCAATTAATGAGCAATGAAAGCGTTAAACGGCTATTTACTCCAATAAAGGTGCCATGGATCATTCATTCACAAATATGTGAACATTAATAAAGAGTTTGTGATGATCTAACTAGTTCACTCTCCAGCTACATGTGTAGTCCTGCTGTTTTCCCAGAAACCCAGTGAGGTGATCTCTGAGTCTGCATTGGTCTACAGTAAGGGTTCCCAATCTTTTTCAGCTCAAGACCCAAAAGAGAAACTTGGTGTCTCCCCGGGACCCAAATTTACAAAAATACACCATGAATCATTGTAACATCTACATTTTTAAACTGTGGACAAAAAACGGAACAAACCATGAATTTAAATGTATATGAAGTATATTTATTCCATTATAAAAGTAATCAAAAACAGAAAAGGTCTCTATTGTCCTTTCTGTGTCTCCGTCCCCTCCCATCGTCCCTCAGGACCCACACCAACATGGTTTTAATAATGCTGACTTGAATTTAATGAGATGTACGTGTCTGGTTGAACCAAGCTGATCTACTCTGTTCGGTTTTTGAAAATGCCATTCTGAGGTCATTCTGAGGTCATTCTGAGGTCATGCTGAGGTCATTCTGAGGTCATGCTGAGGTCATGCTGAGCATTTAGTCTGTTTCTGTATTTGTTTTTCAGGTTTTTTCATTTTTTCATTTTGTTTTTCAGGTTTCTAGAGTCAAAAAGCCATATTCTCATTTTACTCTCCCAATTGGCGACCCAATAAAACGGGTCTGCGACCCATTTTGGGTCCCGACCCTAAGTTTGGGAAACATTGGTCTACAGTAAGGGTCGCCCGACGTCCTGGGGCCAGTGAACCGCCACGTTGGGCAAGTTAATGATACAACCCTCTCGCCCATTCGGGCATCATTGGATCACAAGTACGTCATCGTTCTCTTGTCCCTGTCGGAGAACGCTGGTTGGATGATTTGATTTGAATGTGCCGTTGGCCAATCAAGAATGGAGTTGGTGCTTGATGCTTTAGAAGGTTTTTTTCCGACAGTTTCCATGTTTTTAATTTGCTTTTGGACTTTTTTGGGACGTTTGACACTTTCTCCACATTTTTTTGACACTTCTGTTCTGTCTGAGACTTTCAACCTTTTTGATGTTTTCAATGCTTTTCTTGACGTTTTTGATGTTTTCTTTTTTTTTAAATTGTCAAAAAAATGTATTTATCCTTTTTTTTGCTTTTTGAAATTTTTTTGATGCTTTTTTTTTGCTTTTGGCTTTTAAATTTTTTTTTCCTTCTAATTCTCATTTCAATTTTTTAAAGGTTTATTTTCGAGAGTAAAAACAATCTTTATAGGGGCCAGTAAAAGTTGACTTTGGGCAATTATATTTTATTTCATTTGCCCGACCGGACATTTGAAAGAAAACCTTAAAGTGCTCATATTCTGCTCATTTTCAGGTTCATAATTGTATTTTGTTTTTCGAGGTTGCCGAACAGGGACAAGAAAGTAGTTCTTTTGGAGATTATGGTCAACTAGTGTATGCTGTAGCAGTGTTTTGCCATTGAGAACAAGCTAGCATGCTAGCGCTAGCATGTGCTACGGTTAGCCACCTTGTCTCTAGTGACGTAGAAAGCCGTGCAGATTCTGAACAGCTCACCCGGAGACTGAAGGCAGAGGACATTGAGAAACCGGATCTCACTCAAAACACCATGGATAGGTTTTTCCCAAGTTTGTGTGTGGAAGCAATCTAACGTTGAACCCTGTTTTGTCTCTGTCCCGCTCCCTAACCGTCCCTGCCTGCTCCACACGCTGTCTCTCTCTCTCTGCTCAGTAAGCCACTGTGCCTGTGATGAGTCAGAGACAGATGCAACAGAGTAGGACCCACATGCACACACATGGCCGCTGCTGTGAATAATGCATGAGGTCTGCTTCACAGTGGGGCTTTAATATGAGATCTACATAAATCAGAGAGCAGTTTCTCTGACGAGCTGCATGGCCTGACAGAGCGCTGCACTCTGAGTGTTATAATGTTTTTAATGCGTCTGCCTGCAGATTAGGGAATAGGAAAAACATTTGAAATGAGGTAGATTGGTTTGAACGGGAAGCTTGTAGCAACGCCCTCCCCCAGGTGACAGGAGTGACTGACAGGACACATGTCCGCCTCTTTTATTTATTTTTTTAGCATTCTTTGCATCAGTCTTCACTTTCCAATCAGAACCAGGTTGCTGCCGGTTCTTATTGTCCTGCTGTTCGTTGGACAGTGAATGTGGACTGGCTTTTCACTGCGGCGGTAGCATCAACACAAGACTTTTACCCAGGAAACACGTGGTAAATTCTACAATTTTGAACTTTAAAAACTCTCAGAACTCAAATGTGGTAATATAGTTAGCTAATGGTGCAAAGGAATGATTTAAGAGTTCAGCAAAGATGAGTTATCGCACAGATTTACTCGGTTGTAGCCAGAGTTTCGGTATGGCACACCCAGCACAGCAGAATCAAAGAAGTCTTTGATTATGGGATGTTCATTCTTAGGCCCAGTTCAGACCCAAGATTCGCGACAAATTAAAACCTGCCAGTTCACACCAATGTAGTCTATATCCATTTTCAGGGAAATTCTGGCGGATGTCCTTCTTTTCGGTCGGATGTCCGTCCCCTTCTTCTTCCTCTGTGTTGGCGTTCTAACCTCCGGTGGATTTCTGAGGACTATGGTTACCTGGTCCTCAGATCTCTGCAGGGTAAATCCAGACAGCTAGCTAGACTATCTGTCCAATCGGAGTTTTCTGTTGGACGACTAAAACAACTTTTGAACGTCCACATGTTCCACCAAAACCAGTTTCTTCCTGAGGCTGTTTAGCAGAGGCACCATGGCTCTGTCCGGCACTTAGCCCAAGACAATTGTGATTGGTTTAAAGAAACCGGGAACATATTTTTCTCCCATCCCGGAATGCTGTGTGGACTAGCCAGACCCTCCTCCGCAGCGCTGTGGAGGAAGGTCTGGCAGTGTGAGACTAACAACAATGCGACAAGACGATGTATCATCTCCATAGCAACAACTCTTTGTACTTCCATTCTAACTTTTGATTTTCAGGCTTTCTGTAGCTGAATGTGTTGCTTCTACTGTGTGTGTGGCTAACGTTAGTGATGGTGAGATGCTTGCTACAGTTGTATTTCTAGTGATCGGCAGAACATTGAATTTCTCTGATTCACGGCTTTGTTCTAATGGCCGCTCCCTCTCTTCAGTCACTCTCTAGCTCGCTCAACCACATTACCGTGCTCATGGCTCATTGAGCCTCTGTCTAAAACTCTGCCTTTTCCACCAGCTGACAGTTGGTAAAGAAATGAAATGGAGTGATGGATCATTTTATTTCTAGATTTTGTAGCTGACTTTACCAGCTGACTTCTCTTTAGGCTTCAGGAGACGTCTCTTACGTTCTAAAACCAGCCTCTGGAGACTCGGCTAGCTGAGTTGCAGCAAAGCCATCAGCTGGTTTTAGTCGGGCTGAGATGGCCCAGTTCAGACCCCTGAAACATTTCCCTGCAACGTTCTAAAACACATCAAATCTTTGGTCTGGACTGGGCTTCAGAAACCGGCCCACTAAAAGAACATTCTGATAGAAACCCATGAATGTACGTAAAATTAGTGTAAAATTGTGTTAATTTTTGAAATTGTGTTTGTGTCGATGTATTCCTGTATTCCACGCAGGTAAACGGAAGGACTTTGAATGAGGAGGAGGGATGTTTGGTGTGTGAGAGGTTAGCGGTATGAATAGAATACATATTTACTGTACAACTACTGCAATTACAGAGACAATAATAAATATGGTGAAGCAGTGGACATCAGGGAGAATGGTGTTGGTGTGTGTGTGAGAGAATGTGAGTCTACTACATATTCATACATACTCATACTCATACATACTCATACAAAATTGTACCAATTGTAAAATTGGTACAATTTTGTATGAGTATGTGAACAGTGTACAAATCTGCAGTATAGCTAGCACTATGTATGTGTGCATGCTCTCGGATTGCAAGAGTTTTTGAAATATGAATGTGAATTTCACATTGGCACACATCCATCCAGCTTAAATGTCTTTCAGAGAAGCATTCAATCCCGTCTGACCTCCGGTGCAGCCGAGCAAAAAGAAGGCTGTAGATAGAATATCAACAGCATACTTGTATCTCGTTTTTAAAGATGTTTTTTTTCAGTGTTTTTATCTCATCTCTAAGGAGGGCTGAAGCTTTATGTTCTGGCCTTAGTCACTCCACAACCACTCATTTATATTTACAGGGTTTCCCCCCAGTGTGTTGCATGCCCGGTGGCCCACCAGGCCTTAGCCTGGATTTTTTAGAAGTTATTTATTTTTTTTACAGTTGCACTAGGGCGGCTTTCAAATCTCCAATTAGCTTTTAGCACTGACTTAATGTAGGGCCCTCTGGCAGGGATCTTCCTAGGGGGTCCTCAGAGTCAATGCAAGGGGGCTTTAAATTATTGGTCCCTGGGGATTCACTGTATGTTTAACATTAAAAGATTTCAACAATTATTAGCCTATTTTAATAGCTTGGTATTCTATGCAAAAAGGTATAAAGGATATATTGTTGGCCTAGTTTAATATGCAACTTAATTTTAAACAGCATATGCAGTAGGAGGTCCCTGCTCCATCTCTCTTTCAGTTAAGGG
This sequence comes from Percina caprodes, assembly GCA_013375575.1. Lineage (NCBI taxonomy): Eukaryota > Metazoa > Chordata > Actinopteri > Perciformes > Percidae > Percina > Percina caprodes. The sequence goes on along the minus strand of JABXJD010000330.1, from coordinate 327,484 downwards.
GTCCCTGCCCTAAAAAACAATGAAGACCCCCTGCTCTTTGGAATAGGTATGCAACGATTATAGATTTTGTTGGTATGATTATAGTCTAAAAAATAATCACGGTTTCACGACTATTATGCATTAATTAATTCCACTGCTGGTGTCTGAAACACTTTCAGATTTGAATGTGTTATTAGTTATTGCTGCCTTTTGAAATAAATAACATAGTAACAGATTGGAATGCTTTGAAAATGAATATATGATCAATCATATGAAAAGTTGGAGGTGAATCAGTCACAATTTTCCATTTTCAGTTTAACATTTCATGTGGTGTATCAAAATGAGGAGGCGTGGCCTAAAGGCTGGTGGGGAGGGTCTGAAACAAAAGGGGTGCAGAGGCACCTTATGGACAGCAGGTGGGGAGGTGACTGCTGGGAAGCACCCGGAGGTATGAGACGGGAGCCATGAGACAGGACGTCTCCAGGCTGCAGCCATACACACATTTACATTCATTTTGGCGCCACTTTCATAGCGAATAACTTTACATCTGAAGCGTTTAAAGACTTAAGTTTTCCATTGTTCATTTCTAAAGAAACACGGTAATGTATAAAAGGCTCCATTACCTTGTATCTCACGTTATGGCTCTGTAGCAGGCTTTTTTGTAAAAAATAGGCTAACGATTGTGTCATAATCAAGCGACTTGCTGTCGCATAGTCAACAAATTACCGTATTGTCCGGAGAAGCACGTAGACAGTTGGACTTACACTAGCTGTTTAGGTTTAATTACTAATGTTAACTAGCATGTTAGTTAACATAGGCAGAGGCTAATTATTGCTATCTCCTAACATATACCTGCCTCGCTGTCTCTGCTGATTGGGAATGGTTGAGATTTCTCTTGCACAGCTACCAGAAGACTTACAGCTTTCAGACAGGTTGCTCACGTCACATCTACGTCTTCAAGCTCAGTTGGAGGCTGCACAGTAATATTCTTCCCTGGTCTCCGTCCAGAGCAACGGGATCTGTTGGTCCATTTCTTTAACGGCCAGCCTACAACCAATGTCAAGGCTCATTGTCAAAAACACACGAAAATGTGCCTGAATGGTTTAGTTCTCGCTGTAGATCCTTCATCTGGTTAAATAACAGTGTTGAGTCCTTTTTGGACTCTTTGGGTAAATAATAAAACACTAAATAACCACAAACACAAACAGAATCCATTTTGTGTAAATAAGAGCAGCAGTGTGCGGGTTAGACCAGACACGGACGTGTTCACACATATTACTGGGTTACATTTTCTCCATCTGGGGCCGTGATCTCCCCTCGTAATTTGAGCTATTATGAAAATGTGTGTCAAGTCCAACTTAAGAGCTCCCTGCTACAAATGCCTCTTCAAAGGCCTGCATGAGCATGGGTCAACAGCTCATCTGTTGATATTGCTGTAAGTACTGTGCAGCACATCCAACAAGCAGCCATACACATACGCTGGTATCTCGAGGCACAACCCTGGCTCCTAAGAAATCCCATTCCCATGCAATAAAACTGCATTCTCAGTTACGTTTCGAGGACAACATCCTTTCTCCTAAGACGTAGAGAAGCGAGCATCTGATTGGAAGGTTGTCAGTTCAATTCCCAAACCGGCAGGGTAGATCTGGGTGGGGAAAGTGAAAAAGCAGTGCCCCCTCCCTCATTACCACCACTGAGATGCACTTGAGCAAGGCCCTCCAATGTTTACCCTCCCCCTTTCCCCATCAAATGATTAATTGCTAGGGGTGTGCAAAAAAATTTATTTGTATTTAAATCGCAATTCCAAAAATCGATTAATAATTTTTGTAATTTTTCCTTTTTTCATAAGTCTTCTGCAATCACTAGATAGATAGATAGATAGATAGATAGATAGATAGATAGATAGATAGATAGATAGATAGATAGATAGATACTTTATTGATCCTCAAGGGGAAATTCAAGGTCCCAGTAGCTTACAGACATCACACATAACATACACATACATCATAACAGGATGTTAAAATAACAAACAAATACACATGAATTATATGGATATGCGTATTTACGTATGTATACACACATGGGAAAAGTAATTGGGAAAACATTTACATACTGTGAATCGTTTTTAATAGAATTTTTTAATAGAAAATCGATATTGAATTGAATCGTGACATTTTCTGAATTGTACATCCCTATTAATAACAGCACATTATTTAACTTTCCTTAACAGTGGCAATCCCCACTCTTTTCTAACAACTTCAGCATATCTCAGACCAGAGAGGGTGGACTGCTAAACATTTATATAGTAAAGAAGAAGTGTCCGAGGCTACAGTTGCCCTTTGGAGTCTGGGTCGGAATTTAAGAGAGCTCAGGGCAGAAAAGTCATTAAAAGTTAATAGAATTCCCATCAATTTCAAATGAAGGGGTTAAAATGCTCCCAATTAGTATTGCACTCAATTGGGAGCAGCCACTCTCATTTCACCTTGCTCATGTTTTTCACTAAGCTGTCAAACGCCGCGTCAATGCAGCTGGAGTCCCCTGAGGGTCACTGGTCTTTGTTGGCCGAGTTCCAGAGAGGTCTTAATGACTTGTCTAGTATAAATATAGTATTCATATTCAACATTTTTACATTATGAGATGTATTGGCCTACCTGGCGCGATATAAAACAACAAGTATCGGTATTGACCTCGGCCAAATTCAAATTCAAAATCGGTATTGTATCAATTTATAACTGGTGCATACCTATATGCAACCTTCAAGCAAACCAATGCATCAGCGATACAAATATAATACCTAATATGACAACAGAAGACTCAAATGAGAAAGGATTTCAGACAGATGTGAAGGGGTGTACAGTAATGGTATGTTTGTCTGAAATGAGATCTGTATCTTCAATCATAAAGTTGATTATTGATCTGTGTCCCTTCTGCAAGTACAGCTGTAACAATTCCAAAATGTAATGTACAACTAATGGTCTCAGAAAAAAATTGCAATTAACAATATAATTCTGTCTTTCAGTCAAATTACTTTTTCAAACAAATTATCCCAGGATTTTTGGACTTTCAAGCCCGAGAGTTGAGCTCACTTTCCTGGGAAAACTAAAGCCTTTCAACCAGGAAATGTGTGTTCCTTAGACATGTTTTTATCAAAACAATGATCTTTTTCCTGATTTAACTTGTCATATTGGTGCCTAATCTTAACTTTCGTTGAGGCAAAACTCTCACATTTTGTCGACTTAATTTAACCGTAATACCTAACTCGCGGTCCTTTGTACCCGGCTCAAAGTCACCTATTTTCGGGTAACTGAACCGTCAACGACCGCTGATATAACGGAGGTCTGTAGCCGGCATCACAAAGCTCTGTAGCGGCTTAAACAACTAGCAACTGCCATTCGTCGTCATGGAGCTCATAGGCAGCCGGCGGTCTCCTAATAACCGTAGGTCGTCATACGTTTTGGTGTGCACACATTTTCATACAATATCATACAGACCCATTCACGAAAATGCGTTGGAAGTAAGCAACGCCTCTTTATTTACCATCAAACATATTTTCCAACGGTAAAAACCAGAACCACCATCAACTGTTATAACCCCTAAGACCTTAGCTAATGTTAGCAATTAATTGGTGTTAAACAAAGAAACTGTGATTATGTAAGTTAATTGACAATTATGTAATAATTTTTATAGGCTTAGGTGCAAGTATGTCTCTGCGCACACTTGGGAAAAAAAATGATGTAACTGATTAGAGGGCAATAAACATAAAATTCCCTAAAAGCAATTATTGAAGGGGGCACAAATAATGCATACAAAATTGTACTTGTATAGGATATGTGTAGTTATGGAACACCCGTAAGTAGGCTGGCAAAGCTATTTTATTCACTTTAAACATCACATTAAGTGACTTTTTTTTCTAATATGGATGATATTTTTAGGGGCGACAACCTTCCGATGGGGAGGTCTTGACCCCCCCCCGACCCCCGGGCGATTTCCGTACCGTGCATACATACAATAAATGTACTCTTTGCATCGGTCTCCAGAGATGTGCAGCTCATCCAGCTTCCCATCATGTTAAATCGGCTCATTGGAACAGCAGAGTCAGCCGTGGGTCCTTCCACTCAAGTGATCCCGGCCTGTTCACCAGCCAGGAAAGAGGAGGGGGGGGGTAATGGTGAGACTTCAGTGCTGTTAACATTTAGTGTCAGCTTTCCTGTTGATTAGCTGAACTTATCTGGCTTTACGTCGCCAGACCAAATCGCAAATTTGTCTAGAACTTAATTTTTCAATTTCCAAGAGGCGTTATCAGCAACCATAGACCCCAAGTCCCTCTGGATGCAATTGGATAGAACTACAACCAATCAAAGGCAACGAAACATGCAATGTATCACTGAGCCAACGGAAAAATGCAAACAGATTGGGATGGTGTAGCATCAACATGTCTGTGAGTGTTGCAGTTTTTGCCTGAATTTCAGAAATCTGAATTTGAAAGTGGACTTTGACAGCTCATATTTCTTTATCCCCCTCCCCCCCTCCACCCAACCAGGCGCGTCAGATGGCCACCCACCCAGAGCCAGGTTCTGTCCTAGGTTTCTGCCTGTTAAAAAGTTTTTCCTCGCCGCTGTTGCACCAAGTGCATGTTCTTTTGGGAGTTGTTGGGTTTCTCTAAATTATAGAATGTGGTCTAGAGATGAGATCTTCAACAAGGGTCCTGGACCCCTACGGGATCCAGAGTCACTGCATGGGGGGTACCAAATTATTGTCAATTTTATTTTATTTTTTCAAAAATGTAAAAGTCTTAACATGAATCCAACATATTATTAGTGAATATAAATCCCCACTGATGATAGGCTTACTGGCTGGCCTATAGCTGAGGTAGTCACTAAGGTCATCCACAGATACTCTTCATCCTAAGGATTCACTGTTTTTAGAAGTTTTATTGTTAAACATACATGGTATGTTTAACAATAAAACTTCTAAAAAATTAGAAAATCATGCCCCAACAATTATTATTTTAATAGCTTAGAATTTCGTGCCCTAAAAAGGAATTTCCAAAGGCTTTAGGCCACAATACACTTTATTATAGGGCCAGTTTAATATGCAACTTCATTTTATACAGTATAAGTAGCCCTCCAGTTAAGGAGTCCTTGGCTTAAAAAACGTTGAAGATCATTGGTTTAGAGCTACTCTATCTGTAAACTGTCCTGAGATACCTTATGTTATAATTTGATACTATAAATAAAATTAAATTTATTGAACAGCCATTTTGATGTATAGGAACAGAAATTAGAGGCATCAAAATGGACGAAATTGACATTTTTATAAAAGACAGATGAAAGAAACAAAGTGAGAGCCAATAGATTTGATGTGCAACAGATGTCAGTAAGTTTATGTAAAGTCACAGGGGGCTTAATGACCTTTACAAATACGTGACAATTAAAATAGTGAAAGTATAAATGTATAGCACAAACAACTGATGGATTGGCCAAGAGGCTCAAAATGAAGAACAGATCTACTGTATGATGAGGTCTGGACTGGGTTAAATAAAAAATCATCCCTGGACCTTTGAGACCCAGACCAGCCCATCACAATCATCCAGACACCACCCGTCCTCTCACTCCTCTTCAACACATGTACATACCAGTAGAGTTTAAGCCAAATGCTAGTAAAATATGCAAGTGGCTGGTAGATTTTGGTAGATTATCTGATTGTCAGAGCAACATTAGCTGACTTAGAGATAACTTGTCTCTCTGGTAATTAAAGGGTGCTAAAATAATCAGTTCACATGCTTAAATCTTGTATTTTTTGCTAGTTACCGGCACTTTGTAGAGTTGTGTGGAGAGGTGGGCCATAGTAGGATGTGATTGGCCAGTGTTCAGATGAGAAACAAACCAAACAGTCACTCATTTGATCTCTGTGGGCCGATCAGCCAAAGAGGATGTGAATGGCCAGTGTTCATATGAAAGATACACAAGTGAGCCAATTGTATGATCTCTCTTCTCTCTATGGACCTATCAAAAAAGACCGTTGTGCAGCATGCAGCCCACACAAATATAAGGGCCCACCAGGAAATCTCCCGGTACTCCTGATGGCAAATCCATGCCTGTGTATGATCAAATACTGCTGCTGAAACCACTGCAACGTTTTCCCTGAATCAGCGTCACATGAAGTTGTTTTCTTCCTGCAGCAGCCTTTGTAGTGAAAGTTAACATTTTTGTTGTAGTGGGGGGAGGGGGGGGGGGGCAAGATTGATAAGTCAGTCCAGGAAACTGGAACAAACTGGTGTGAAAGCGAAAACATAGAAAAAAGCACTACACTTAGGCATCATAGAAAAATATTCAGATACTTTCTTATGTTAATCACAAATAATGAAAAAGGACACAAACACTTTTTAGTTTGAATTAGAATTCAAATTGAGATGCATTTCTCTAACAAAATGGAAAAAAAATTAAGCAAAAGTTGAGCTATCAGAGGGCGGTAATTGAATTTCAAACTTTGAAACATCCATCATACTGTACAGTACATATTCATAGCACTTTTTTGCAGCTGGGTTAACTTACAAAAAACATTATAGTGACAGACGGGAGTAAACTTTGTTACTGCAGGACAAACAACCAGGGACGGTCTGCCTGGTCCCTGCTGCCAGGGAGAGATTAATGAAGGGGAGGGAGGGATACAAAGCTCAAAACACTTTCTACTTTCTGTACCTGATTCGCCACTGGAGCGTGTACTCAAAGTGAAGTGAGGTGAACCGCTGTGACTGCGTGATACGGCTCAGCGCTCCTGGGTTTCTGGTTCCTGGTCGACCCAAATCCACTTGAAAAGGTGGTCTATTGAACGTGACTACGAGAAGTTTTTAACGGGTTATGAAACTCTCAATTTAATACCCATGCCAGTACTATATCAGACGGCACTGCAGCCCGCTGCAGACGGACCCAGATTTGGTGGAGCTTCAGCTATGAATAATTAAAAAAAATCAGAAATCCTCTATTTTAGTATCCCATCTGGACACAGGCCGATGTCACAAAAGTACTCTGAGAGCAACCCTGAAGAAGGAATGTGAGTCACTGACTGTAGAGATCATGTGTCAAAACTTAAGGCCTGCGAGCCAAGTCCGGCCCCTTGCACATTTTTGATCTGGCCCGCCTAGTTGTGGGCCAAACCAAAAAGACAAGAAACTGCTTTTTACACTGCAATTATGCAACACATGTGCCGACTTTGAGACTCAGAAATTCTTACAGAACCAGTGTGAGTTTTCATATTCTTATGCTTGTAAAAGTGTAATTATTGTGTGGCCGGGTTTGCTCAGTTGGTACAGCAGGCGCACACACGTAGAGATTTACTCCTCAACGTAGCGGCTGCGGGTTTGACTCCGACCTGTGGCCCTTAACTGCATGTCATTCCCCCCCTCTCTTCCCTTTCATGTCTTTATCTGTCTTGTGAAAATAAAGGCCTAAAATGACCTTTTTAGAACCTTTATGTCCACCAAACTGTAAGTGAGAAGACTATACGAGACGTGCAATAATGCAGTCAAAATTATTTGACTCTTTTGATTAAATATAAGCATGAAAATAAACTATGCATGTCTGGCCCTTGATGTGATTCTCATTTTCCAGTGTGGCCCTGAGTGGAATTGAGTTTTACACCGCTGCTGTAGAGTGAGATGACGCCCGGATAAAGAATACACATTTTAAACCAAAACACTGATCACTACCTTTTGGCCTGCTGTTTAAATGTTGTTGTTGGCTTAACTTTCTCACAGCCACTCTCTGTGTCTGTGTACCAGATCACCAGGAAAACACTCGAGGACAGAAAACCTCTGAACCCACAGGGTACATATGCTCAGATTTAGGCTTCAGTCAGCAGGGATGAACTCAGTAGCACTCAATAGCTTCTGGAGGGTGAAGCCTAACACAGCTATGTCACTCTGTTTCTGACAGACACACACACACACACACACACACACACACACACACACACAGAGCTGTGTAGAGGGCTGGGTATCTTTCAAAAAATGTCGATACCCATACCCAGGACTTTAAATTGACACCTGCCAACCAACCTGTGTAATGCGGTTTTTGGCAGTCAACATTGTAAAGTTACTAGCCAATTTGGCGGAGACGAATAAAGCAATTAACTCGGCTTCTGTTTGAATCTGCAGGCTGCAAAAACAACAATGTTTGATCGGTTTTCCGCCAAGAATATACGATATAATACAACTTTATGGTCAGCCAGGGCTGAAATTCTTTTTGCATCCCTGGGTAGCTTGTATAAAAAAGGACATAAACATACATAACACCAGAAAATACATGAAACATTACGACAAATGACATAAACACCCACATAAGGAAACAAAACATACATGTATAGCAGGAAAAAGACATGAACATACACACTATATAAATTCTATATAATACTATGTATAAAATTAGTGTTTGGCTTGGAAATGTAATCTTTATCTCACAACACTGCTTGTAGTACTAATCCTACATTTCCCATGAACACTATGTGGTGACCACCGGTGGTCAAGGAAGGGAATGTTGTTGCTAGAAAATGATCATCATACCTCGTGGCAATGATGGCCAAAAGATATCAATATCTAAACAAGTTAAACAAAAAGCTAGTGGAGAAGTGCATTAATGCTACTTTAATGAGGTCAACTTTAATGTATCCCTGGGTCTACACAGCGATGTTGGTGAGAAAATGATCGTCTTACCTCATTGCAATGGTGGCCAAAACAACAACAATAAAGACCCAGGTGGGAAGAAAGTGGAACTTTGGCTGTCAGAAAAGATTAAATTGAACCTGATGAAAAAAAAATATAGTTTCCTAGCCAAGGTCAAGCCTCCGACTGCGTTCCCCATTCAGGTCCAGACTCGTCCCCCGTGAATTAGCCCAAAGCATCCAAACAGCCCGTTCTTCCCACTAGCCGGCAGAATGCAGAATTGGCTGCTGGCGACATTTAATCCCATGCTGTTGATGAGATTGGAGTTACTGGCTCTCATTGGGGACAATTAAACCTCAGTACCTCCAGCAGCCTTTACTGAAAGGTCAACAGAGAACGAGCCACAAGGGAGACAGAGAGAGAAAGGAAGTCGGCCCGAGACCGTTTTCACAGTCCACGTGCAATTCATTTGCAAATGAAAGGAAAAATGAGAGCGGGACAATTGGCATGCAGTGCATTTCGGAAGTGTGAAATGGAGTTCCGGTCGAAGACACTAATTACATTTGAGGCAGAGTCTGCTAACTTTATGAATTCAGCGCTCAGGGGATGACTAATAAAGCTCAACTTCAAGATGTTATAGTCACTAATGGGAAAATTAGCTTGCTGCAAGGCTTCCGACAAAATGCGTAATTACCAAACAGGAAGAGATGAAAAAACCCAGAAACATGCGGAAGTGACTAAGACTGGTTTGGCAACTCGCTGGCTGGGAGACGTTTGAATGTTTCTGTAAAAATAATTAATTTTGGTCCTGCTGTTTAATACCCAAAACCGAACAATCAGGGGGTTTTAATAAGACTGATTGAAGTCAATGAAGATTTGTACACACTCTACTGCTGTGTATTACCATAATTAGGCTGACGGGTGACTGTACTCTTAATTGCCTACAAAAAGTTGAAGTAGAAAAAAATGTTTTGCTCCAAAATGTGAAGATGGAGCTGCAGCAAGACATTCATTCCAAAATATAATCACAATTATTAAGTCATAACACAGACCCCCTACATTACACATTCAATTAGAAGAAAAACAGAGAAGCAATCTCATGGCAAGACATTAAAACACAGTACATACTCATTAAAAGTAAAATGTGCTGAAACCAGGCACCTAATTGCCGCAGCGAACAGCCTATAAAAAATGAAATATGTCTTTCTCAGTCATTGTAATTGACCAGTCACATTATCAGATCCCTTCAGAAGCCAAGAGAAACCAAGTATGCCCCCCGTTGTATGTGCACCCTCAGCATCATCGACACTTTAACCCTTGTGTTGTCTTCCCGTCAAAAGAAACACTACGTAACACTAACTTATTAACTTTAGTTTTACAGTTATTGTTGGAATTTATGGTCAATGAACCTCATTTATAGGAAATGATACCTGATGTTTGAGTTAGAAAAGCAGAAATTAGGAATTATTGAGACTAAAATTAAAGGAATGGATGTTGATGATAATCACAGACTGGAATATGTCAACTTTTACTCTCAATACTATTTCAAGAACACTTCAATTTATTTCTCTTCAAATGCTATAAAATTGAATAAGACGCCCCAAAATTAATGAAAGTAGAGATGTGTACTTGCCAAAGAGCGTTGTGTGGAATCAATCATGTTATTTTGGGGAATTAAAAAGAACATTGATATAGGACAACGGGTCAATTTGACCCGAAGACAACATGAGGACAACATGAGGGTTATCTCAGAACCGGAAAGCTGCTCATTTTACATGTTCCAAGGAGACTTGTACTTGTAGAGGATGAGTAAGACTACTAGATCTGTTTGTTGATAGGATGTTTGTGCCTTTCACAGTTTGATTTCTTCAGTGCAGCTCATCAAGGTGCTCTTTAGAGCCGACTCATCAGGATCAAGAACATATAAAGGCTTCTGTTGATTGGTGTCATCAGCAGAAATCAATGAAATTCGGGAATTGGTTTCATCGGCCGCATTTAAAGTGATTCTAAATCACATCCGTCTGTAGATGTTTTGAATGTTTCCAATGTTTTTGATGTATTATACATCTGTAATTTGTTAGTGTGTCTCCATTTTTTTAATTGCTATATGTTAGTTGTATGTCTGAAATTGGGTTATTTGCGCTGCTGCCTGTCTCGGCCAGGACAGTCTTGAAATTGAGATTTTGAGCATTTATTCTGGGTTAAAAAAAGAAAGTGATTCAAGCTCCGGATTAATCAGCACATGGGATATTCAGGGGCACAAATCATCTGCAAGAAGCGTTAATTTGAGGGAGCAAATTACTTATTTGTAATTCGAAATGTTAAATGGTAATCCATGTGCACAAACTGTTAATTTACCCTGGATACCCATCAGCTGTAGTCTTCTCTCGCAGCTCATTTGAGAAAAAGTGTGGCCTATTATGTCCATAACTTTAGCCCATTTTAATATTACTACAAACAGAATCTTTGCTCTGGAAACCTGAAATTGGTGATTTTGTTCTTAGCTTCACAACAGTTAGTCCACAAATAAAACAATTTTTTTTAATTATTTGCATTAGGAATCTATTAATAGTTGATAATCTGCATGATGTTGTGCAAAAGTCTATCAGAACCTAGTCTGGCTTTGCCAGACCCTCCTCCAAAGCACGCTATAGGAGGGTCTGGGCACTCCACACAGCATTCAGCGATGGGAGGAAAACGTGCTCTGGTTTATTGGCATTTATTTAAACCAATCACAATAGTCATGGGCGGGGCTAAGCTCCGCACAGAGCCACTGCCGTGCGAGAGAAAACTTAGATTGGACAGATAGTCTAGCTAGCTGTCTGGATTTACCCTGCAGAGATCTGAGGACCAGGTAACCATAGTTTTCATAAATCCACCAAATGTATAATTCCAACACAAAGGAAGCAGAAATAAACGAAAAATACATGCATCTGCTGGAATTTCCTGCAACACCGGAGCAATCCCGGACGTGGAACGCGAAGGATATAGACTAAGCAGAACCCGACCAGCAAGTGTACTAGACTCTGTATTGATTGATCGCTAGAGATCCATTCTGATTCAATGCTTTTCCAGGCGTTTGTTCAATTCAATGCCAGCAACTTTTCTCCACTTTCCACTTCCGTGTTCTCCAAAGGCGAGACTCGTTGCTTCTTCTTTCAGTGTCTCTGACAGATGAGTCCACATTACTTTGTCTGAGTGGGAGTCTATCTAAGTGGGTTTGCTCTACCTTCTGGTTAGAGTCTAGCAGCTGACTGCAGACATTTTTGAAATAAAGTTTAATTAGGTTCCAGACATGTTCAAGATCTGAGAAGGTATGAAACAGCGTTGAACCCAACTGTAATAATGATCCATCCACCACACTGTCGGCTGTTGTCTGAACAAAATTGAGTCTGATATTCAGTGTTGGGATGAAAGAAGTAAAGTCATGCCATCACCGTAGAAAGAAGAAGTAACTGTAAGTTCTGCTTCACAATTTAGACAATGCTCACATTTGGTGTCTTTTTTTTTTTAAGATGCCAGCATCTGTTCTACATTATAATCCTATGGAGTAAAACCGTGTTTTCGAAAAAGTCCCACTTTACCCACAGTACCGACGTACTTTTCTGCAGCTCAGAGCGTTTTTTGTTCTGAAAAAGAAAAACGCCCTACGCCAAACGCTTTTTTTGACAGCCAACCAATTACAATGACAAGCTGAGTAGCGAGACCTGTCGTTTCCATAAAAACAAGAAAAAAATGGAAAAGGTGCCGATAGTTAGACTTGTGGTAGTGTCGGAGCACAGCGAGTTATATGATATGTTCAGGGAACGTTGGTTGGGGGAACTCGCTTTGTTTTAACTAACGTTAGTAGTAGCACCGCTCCCTCTCTCTGTTCTTTTTCTAGCTTGCCGGTCATACCACTCTTGGATACAGTAGCAGTAACTGTAAGGGTGACAAAGGGCGCTATTGCTGCTTTTTGGAACAACGCTGCCATCTTCTTTTTTTTTTTTTTTAACTACAAATGGGCCCTAGACAACTAGTGGGGCGGCCTATAGCTCACCCAGTAAGAGCTGAGTCCTGCAGTGGCCCGGGTTTGAATCCGACCTGTGGCCCTTTGCTGCGTGTCATCTCCCAAATCTGTCCCCCTTCCATGCCTATCAATTCTAATAAAGGGAAAAAGCACTCAAAAAATAATATTAAAAAAAAAAAAACACAAGTAGTGTGATCATGGCCTTAACAGGCATATACACGTTCTGCTTAGGACTTTATGTGACAATGTTAGTGTTTGATCACTCATAAAACACACACATACAAGTACGAAGGCTCTGCTAATGAGGCATCAGGTGGCTAATGTCTGAGTTGAAATCATCGGGACCTGACAGTGATTAGTTTGAGCCTGAGAGACTTGAACAGTAGCACTGCTGCTGATATTCCCTAGAGCGAAGTCCTTCACACCCGCTCATGACACGATGACGTGTGACCAAGTAACCATGCAGATATGGAATCACTTCCTGCCCTCTGTCAACCTGTCCTAGCTATCAACGACAGGGCATGCAATGTTTTGCTTGCTGGATCCTAAAACCCTGTAATTGGACCACTGATCCCGAGAGAGGGCCGAGTGTGTAGACTGAAATTGACATTGATTAATTTGTCAAATGCTGCTGATTGGTTAGGGCAAAAAGTGAAAATGTTCACGGCTGAAAGAGTACGTTAAAAGCAATACTGGGCTCTGTAAAATAAAAAAATAACAAAAAATTGTCTAAACACAGCCACACCAAGTGGAAGAACATCCATTTTCTGAGATGCATCAAAGTCATTGACCCAAACTCCAGGGACACGACTCAACTCCAGCACTCTGGCTTTGTCTATTCTGTGTTATTACACTTCAAAAGGTGTCTTTAGTTTCACAGGGTTACTCCTGTTTGGTGTTATGCTTCCTAGGTACAGTTATCAGCCTTCCTTCTTTTGAAGGGTATGTTTCAAGAAAGAATGTTGATGCTGCACATTAGGGTGACCAAGCGGTGACCGGGTATGTCCACTTTTTACAGACTGTCCGGGGGTTTATAAATTCATGTTAATGTCCGGTTTTCACTGTTTTTCATGGGACCATTAAGCGTGTACTTAAATTGACTGGTGTTTTGCACACAATACTAAGGTACTTTGTTGTGTCACGTAATTCCCAAGAGGCTGCCTTGTGGGCAGCTCTGCTACAAGCACATATTGGGAGCAGATCAGACAGGGAGCACATACAGGGAGCAGATCAGACAGGAAGCACAAAAAGGCAGATCAGACAGGGAGCACAAACAGGCAGATCAGACAGGGAGCACATAAGGGGCAGATCAGCGGGAGATACAGGAGCAGATCAGGGGGCACATACAGGAGCAGCACGTCAGACAGGGAGCACATACAGGGAGCAGATCAGACAGGGAGCACATACAGGGAGCAGATCAGACAGGGAGCACATACAGGGAGCAGATCAGAACGGGAACACATACACGATCAGACAGGGAGCACATACAGGGAGCAGATCAGACAGGGAGCACATACAAGGAGCAGATCAGACAGGGAGCAGATCAGAATGGGAACACATACAGGGAGCAGATCAGACAGGGAGAACATACAGGGAGCAGATCAGACAGGGAGCACATACAGGGAGCAGATCAGAACGGTGGCACATACAGGGAGCAGCATTGAACACAAAATGCCAACATGTAAGTGCAGCTTCACAGTTGAACTGTAAAAAAAAACGTTCCATGTATCATCCCGGTCGGGACAAGTGGGATGTGGAGTGCACCATATGCAAAGGTAGCACAAATGTTTCAGTGTCTAAAGGTGCTGGAGATCTCAAAGCTCACATGGACACCAAAAAACCTTATTACATTGAAAAGGTTTTAAGCAATATTTAGTTGAAGCAGGATTTTGAAGCTGACACAGAATAGGTCATACACCTTACTTAATATTTATTTATTTGAAAATTGGCACTGCGAGTGAGTTTGGTAATACAAGATGATCCTGCAGGACCCTTGAGTCTCCTGCTACGTAGTAGCACATTGACAGGTCTATCTTCACAGAGCTGCGTAGTGGAGGACAGAAAAATAGAAGACAAAGGACAAAGAGATTAGAAAAAGGAGAAAAAACCAAGAGGAAGGCATAGAGGAAGTAGGTATCAAAAAGCAAGACATCATACAACAGGAGTCGATGAGTGAGTCCAGAGAGACTTTATGGAGAACAGCAGAAGGTCAGCGTTTCTTTGAAGTGGTGTTGGGCGATCAGAGGACTACAAAGATCTGTAGTTTTATTCTAAATGGGAGGATTGTTCCACTGCTGTTTCATTTAGTTTGGGTTGTTCAATTTTTAAAGCGTCTGA
>JABXJD010000330.1:52500-307500 GCA_013375575.1 Percina caprodes | reverse complement strand
AACTCAAACAGCAAACATGTACAAGTATAACATGACATGTAAGTGCATCAATAAGAACATCTAAGCCATAGAACTCGTCATTCATCGCTGATGCTTATTTTTTACCTTTTACTTTTACCAGCCGATGACTTTATTGTCTCTCACATTAAACGAGGTGCTGCTGTGGACGGACGTGGCTGTGGACGGACGGGGCTGTGGACGGACGGGGCTGTGACAGTGACCGAACATGGTCCCCGTCTCTGATTGAACATCACAAAGCGCCTCCAAGATCCATAAAAACAATAACCGCTTCCAATTAGCCCACAGTAATTACTTAATAATCAGGAGATAACTGCACCACTTTGACTACTGTCACAATGTAGTCATAACTGTGTGTGTGCGTGTGTGTGTGTGTGTGTGTGTGTGTGCGTGTGTGTGTGTTTAAATGAAGGTGAAAGATGTATAAAAGTGAGGACACTGCTGGCTGTTTTTTTTTAAAGCACATTTGAAGGAACATTATTGTGATATTCAAACATATTATCACATATTTTCCTCATATGGTGCAGCCATAATACAGCCATGCTGGCAGCTCTGTCAGGCTGTACAATACTTAGAATTAATTAATATAATTAATTTCATTACTGTGCAATATTTAATATTTAACCATTTAATTTCATTACAGTGCAATATTTAATCACTTAATCTCATTACTGTGTAATATTTAATACTCAAGACTTTTGATACACCAATAACTATTATTTGCATAATGTGTATACAAACCTTTTTTTATCGTCCTATTTTAGGAACTGTGCACCACGTCCCCCCTCTTTTTTTTTTTTTCTCCTTCTGCACTACTTACATTTTATATTTTTATATTCCGTGTTGACACTGTAAAGGGGTTGCTTCAGTCTCGTTGCACAGGTACTGCACTGTGTGTTTCTATTCTATTCTTATTCTATATACAAAACATACTTACAGTGACAATGCTAACATCTTGGTGTTAAGCGTCTGTCTTAATGTACTGTGTTAGCATGCTAAACTTGGTTAATTAGCACAGTTTCTAAAAAATAATTGTTCGCAGAGGCGGCTGGAGGCGACGGACGGTTGGCTTGGTAGAATTGCTGCTAAACAAAAGCTCCATTTTCTCTCCATCAACACTGCAATATGAGGCCAGCCTTCTCAAAACGATACCTCGGGGAGCTTTTTGGAACCGCTTAGGTTTTGAAAGCGGTGGCTTAAAGTGGACGTAATGACCAAACCGAGAGTAAAAGATCGCTTTTCAAATTCAGCCACATTGGTGTGGACACCCTCTCTCTCGCTCTCTCTCTCGCTCTCTGCTCTCTCTCTCTTACTGCTCGTCTAATTCAGTCGCTCACTAATTTTTCCCTCCCACCTTCTAACGTTTTCATCAGTCTCCCCTGCTCCCTCCTTTCTCCTCTACCCCTCTCTTAACTCTACTTGAGGTCGGCATCTTTTGAACCATTTACACCCAACATGTCGTCTGTCTCATTTTCTCTTCAACCCTTATCTTGCTCTCTGTGTTTATCTATCTGTTTTTCCCAGTCTTATCTCTCCTCTGGGTTTATCAATACCCCCCTCCTGCTCTCCTTTTCTTTCATCTTTCATTCCCGGGTTCTCCGTCCTCCCATCCCCCACCCATCTGCTTGCCTATCCCGTTGATGGATGATGTGGTGCAGCGTCGAGGGCCTCAATCAGACGAGCGGGGGTCTGCTGTGGAGAGCAATCTCAAAGCCAATTCCACTGATAGCCATCGCAGGGTGTTGCAACATGACGTTGCAGCTTTCACCTGTGGAGCCAGAGAAAGAAAGAAAGAAAGAAAGAAAGAAAGAAAGAAAGAAAGAAAGAAAGAAGCAGCCTCTCTGAGTCGAGTCAACGCTTAGAAATATTCTTCACTGTCAGAGGTGGAAAGGAGCTAATAACAAATACTTTTTTTAGTTTATTGTTTACTTTTACTTTTTTAAAGTATTTTTTAAAATCTTTACTTAAACTTTTACTTAAGTATGTTTTGTTTGAAGTGTTGTACTTCGCTACATTTTAAATCACATTTGTTACAGAGTAAAAAAAAAAGGGTTTTGGGATTTGGGAAGTTTTTTTGGCTTATTGCCCTTAACAAATTGCAAAAGACTGCATAATATAGTAATATAATCGAAGTATAAATAAGATATTAAGCGTAAATATAAGAAGTATATTCCACCCGTTGTTAAAGATGAACTAAGTAACTTTATCTTTGAGTACATTTTAAATAAGCTAGTTTTTACTTTTACTCAAGTAGATTTTTATACCGGTGATTTGACTTGCACTTAAGTAAAGGTTCATCAATGTAATAGTAATTTTACTTAAGTCAAATATTTCTGTACTCTTTCCACCTCTGTTCACTATTTATGCTGTTATTATTATTGAGTGTCTAATTAGTTTAAAAACCACGTATCCTTTTGGATGGATTAGGGATCGACTGATACTGCTTTTTCAGGGCCGATACCGATTATAAGTAATTAATGAAGCTGATATTTGGAACCGATATGCATTCACAGTGAAAAATGAAACTCTTTATGTCAAAATTAAGACTTTGGAAGGCTACAAACTCCAACACAACACTTAGTTTAAATGCTTTAAAGGTCCCATTGCATTCAAATTTCACTTTATGAGGTTTTTTAACATTAATATGAGTTCCCCCAGCCTGCCTATAGCCCCCCCAGTGGCTAGAAGTGGCGATATGTGTAAACCGAGCCCTGGGTATCCTCCTCTGCCTTTGAGAAAATGAAAGCTCAGATGGGCCGACCTGGAATCTTGCTCCTTATGAGGTCATAAGGGGCAAGGTTACCTCCCCTTTCTCTGCTTTGCCCACCCAGAGAATTTGGCCCACCCATGAGAGAGAGACATCACGGCTTTCAAACAAGCAAAGTGGCAGTTGGTCGAGGCCACACCCCCAGCCTCCACCTTGCTGCCCCCTAAAAACAAGCTACAGACTCAGAAATAGAACGTCCTAAGGAAAGCTCACTGTGGGACTGGCTCTAATGGCTGGAATTCTGCACCAAGCCTGAATTTTGGGACCGACATTAAGTCAGACTCAGTGGGGAGTGAAACCAAAGCAGAGAGACAGACACACAGCTGTAGCAGAGCCAAAGTAGAACACTTTCTCATTCATTAACTTTATCGGTCATCAGGCAAATAAAACGCTGATACAGATAATCTGCAAACTGCCAAAAAAAAGGCTCAATAATCAGCCACGGTCAATAATCGGTCTATCTATCCCTAGGATGGATGGATGGATGAATGGATAATGGATTGAGCTTCATTTATTTATTTATCTACACTAAACAAAATTAGAAACACAACACTTTTGTTTTTGCCCCCATTTTTCATGAGCTGAACTCAAAGATCTAAGACTTTTTCTATCTACACAGAAGGCTTATTTCTCTCAAATATTGTCCACAAATCTGTCTAAATCTGTGTTAGTGAGCACTTCTGCTTTGCCGAGAGAATCCATCCACATCACAGGTGTGGCATATCAAGATGCTGATCAGACAGCATCATTACTGCACAGGTGTGCCGTATTGGCCACAATAAAAGGCCACCCTGAAATGTGCAGTGTTACTGCACGCTGGGGCCGTCAGTATCTGGTGTCATGGTTAGGGTCCATCTCTCTCTCTCTCTCTCTCTCTCTCTCTCTCTCTCTCTCTCTCTCTCTCTCTCTCTCTCTACTGCAGTTCGTCGTCATTACTGACTTGAGTGGGAAATGCTCTCATTCTATGACGTCTGTCACTTTGGAGAGGTGTTCTCTTTACGGATGAACCCTAACCCTACCCCCTAACCCTGATGTTGGTGTATACCAAGTCGGAGTTTTTGTCTTTTTCTAATCCTGCCTCTGATGTTTTCTCACTATCGAATAATGAGATTTATAATGGCTTCCTCAGCTCCTGGTTTCATTCATAGTGAATGCCGTTATTATTGTGAGTTTTATTAGTGACAAGAAGCACTTTGTGTTACATTTTATATGTACGGAAAGTGCTTTACAAATCATGTCTGATCCCTGAAGTGGAAGGTCGTGGTTATAGACTACTATCTTACTGTGACCTGTGCAATAGGCACATATATATTAACCAAATTAATTTCACTAAGAGACTTTCCTCAAATCTAATGACTGTGGATGGACTTCTTTAGCAAGTTTTGTCTTTAAGCTTCTGAGAATTATGTATTGTGTTCTAGCTTTTCTAACATTTAAGACACAGATATGGTAATAATAACTGTGATGTATAGTATGTGCCGTTGAGCATTGAGTACCCATTCCACTAGTTGGCACTGGTACTGTGATTATCTGTATGTATTAAGTTGAACGTACGTTAGGAAAAAGACAGTAGCTCCTACTGCCAATACATGTCTGTGTTGTCTCTAATAGGAAGGTTATCTGAAGTGAACCCATGACAGAACAATAATGGGAGAACAGGACGCAAAACTACCACAAAGGGACACAAAGTGACTACAAAGAGACGCCAAATGACCACAGAGACCTAAAACACCCCCACAGAGACCTAAAACACCCCCACAGAAACCCAAAATGACGAAAAAGAGACACAACACGACTACAAAGAGATACCAAATCCTACAAAAAGGCGCAAAATGTTTGGGGAAATGTAATTTATATTATTGAAAAAAAATCACGTTTTCCCGAAGAAGGATGTCAACAACCCCCCACTGCCAAAATTCTTCGCACCTAAATCTTTCACAAAGCCAGGAAAAACACTGAAGAAGTGTCCATAGTGTTGCTGTTATTATTCTCTTCTTTTCTTTTTCTTTCCTATTTTATTCGTTATTTTTTTGTGTATTTGTTGTGGCAAGGGAATTTCCCCAATGCAGGATCAATAAAGTCTATCTTATCTGAGTTGCTGCTCTAGGTGATGCTCTGCTCAGACTGTAGGACAGAAGGGAAAACTTTTTTTTTTTTCCTGTTCTGTTGTTATCAGACGGATCAATTGAAAAATGTATTAGTTTGGAGTTGGGCCATGTTGGTGCCCGGCAGCCACACAGGGCCAACAAAGGCTGATTGAAAGAGCACTCAGTGTTGCAGGATTGGAGAGGGAATGGATTGCAGGAGACGCATTGTTGCCTCTCCATTGCCCCTTCATTTTACTCTCCGAGTGCTTTTGGCGGAGGGTTCGCAGGTGGCCAGAGAGCTCTTTCATGTAACTCATTTGCATTTGAAAAGCTAATGCAACTTTTGCTGGTAATTGAGAGAATAAACATAGGAACGGCTTCTTCTCGGCTTGTCCTATATTTACCTGTGACAAACACACGGCTCGGTTCTACCTCTGAGCCCCCCCTGTCATTTATTTGCTGACTTGTGCTGGAAGAGAAGTGTTTAAGCTGCCTGGAGGGTAAGTTTTACACAGGCTGTAATTCAAATCTGGGAATCCGCAATCCTACATTAAATACAATTCCTATTCTCTGATTGTGATGTTGTCGTATTGTCTGCCATGGAAGTAGAAGCATTCAACACATTCACAAATGCCTTTGTTTTGTCCCAGTTAGACGCTGGGTTGTCTGATTTGTCCCATTTCAAAGACGGCTTCAAATGCAGCCAAGAAGAACAGCCCTGAATTGGTAGGATTCGACTGGTGCATCTTTGCAGCCTTCAGTGTGTCACAATCAATTCTGGGTCAGTCAGTTTGTTAAAGCCACTAGCCAGTGGCTGTCCAGACAGTGTCTCAGAGCTGGCAGCCCTTGGCAAAGAGTCAAAAAAAGTCTTTCTTAGTCATTGTATTTTTACAGAAGCACAATACTTCATTTCTCCACGCTTCTTCTGTGATTCCACCAGGATACCACCTCGCTTTCATGCCACTATTACCTGGATCATCAGTAAACACGTCAAGAAAATCAAAGATTGACTATTAAGCGCTAGAGGAGTCCCTTAGGTTAGTTTTTTCGTTGTCCAGCAGGTTTCATTCTTAAAAATGGTGTGCAGCTCTATTATCTGAACAAGTATGGAATCTAGACTTGGATCGGGGGGGTTAATACATACTGAAGTATGTAAAAGGACCGAAACAGATCTTATGTAAAGTGTAGGCCTGTAACAATTATTATATTATTGTCAAATAACAAGAAAGAGGCATGGTGTACTTTATAGGCTGTGTACTTGTGTTATCACATTGTCTCACATGACAGTGATACGGACAAAAGATGTATGCCGGCATTCAACTTTATTTTGTTTGGAAAAGTCATAGTCATACATGAATCCATATATTTTAAATTTGACTGAAAGAGACAATTATATTGTTGTTCGCAATTATTTCTGAGACAAGTACACACAAACCCCGAATAATTATCCATAGCTGTCAAGCTAACAAAGTGGTGACAGTGGAGGCAATGCTGGGTTTAGCTTTGTTCCATTTAATTTGAAATACCTTCCAGCTGAATTGAAAGAAAAAGGGGTGAGAGAGAGAGAGAGAGAGAGAGAAAGAGAGAGAGAGTAATGGAAGAAATGGTGGGAGGGGGAAAATGAGAGAAGAAAGAGGAAAAAAAAGGAAAGAAATGGGACAAGTGGAATCCAAAACTGACAAACAGGTTGATGAGCTAGAGGGACCGGACAAGGGAGAGGATTATAAAAAGATGAAAGGCAGTGTGTGAAGGAATGGAGTAGAAGAGAGGGTAGAAGAGAGGTAAGGAGACACACCTGAGTGTTGAGAGGCCTCTGTCCCGGTAGGAGCGCTCCTGAATAATTCATGGCTGCTCGTCTGGCTGTGCCGGCCGCAGCGCAGCGCTCTCTGCAAAGAACAAAAACAACGAATCCTGATCAGAAAAGAAGCTGCAAACTGTGCGGCTGTGTGAAGTGTTTCAAGACGAGTCTAATTGCAGATCTTCAGTGAGATGAAGATCATGATATATGATGGATGCAGCTGAAGGAAGTCAAACCAAATGTGTATAATATAAATAGTATAGGTTTTATAGTATTTTCTTACATAGGGCAGAGTATTGTTCAAATATTTCAATACCAATGCAGTGATTTAACGATACCGGTTCCTAAACAACACTTTTTTTGGTACCAATTTTACAAAAATCTATTTTAACAAAAAAAGAACAGACAACATAACTAACCCAGGGTGGAAAATATCAATCTGCTCGAACCTGGCACAACGCATATTCTCTTGTTGTACAAGATTAATGTTTTATTGTGCGCTGTCCCTGTCTTAAATTACCTTACGGCAAAAATATTTTCATTTTTTCCTGCATGCATCTTTGTAGAAGCATGTTGCATGCTGATTGGCTCACTGACGCTGATGAGATTTACTCCTTAGTTATTGAAATTAGATATTAAATGAGAGGCATTTTTCGATACTCGATACTAAGGAGGCAATTCGCTCGTGCCTAAAAAGTATTGAATTCGTTACCCAGCCCTAATCCTACATTCTTAGTTGTATTCTCCTTGCTGCACTTTGCTGGATTTCTCTTAACCAGTCAGTTCACTGAAAAGAATCCCAAAGCATGAAGACACATAGCATTAGGAAATAAATACTTGTTATACTTAAGAATCTTAAAGTTAAGTCATTTGAACTCTTTGTCGCTCTGTCATTTCTCAACGCATTCTCATGACCGTGTGCTTTCGATGACAAAGTATACACACCAAAACATATGATATCGTATCGGCTAGTAGCTAACATCAGCGGTAGCTAGCAGTTGAGTTCTGTTGACATCTGTGCGTCGCTCAACATACGTCACATACTCCGTTGCTGTGATTGGTTGTAGGTCTGTCCAATTGAGTGCAGAGGCATTTTCTTTCCTGGTTTTGGTTGAAACACGCCCCCCATAATCACAGCCCAGTGGCGCAGCATTGATTCTGTCTAGAATCTGAGTATGACCACGTCAGGCTAAGGAACCCGAACTTTCCCAGAACTTGCAAACGTGCATTTGAGGGCAGTTGCACCTTCATTTTCCAGACATTTATTCACCTTCTTTATGAGCTTTTTTTTTTTTATCCTGAATGGCTTTTCCTTTCTGTTCCTCACAACATTTCTTAGGTTATTACTTAAAAGTTATTTGCAGTTCTGTTCTGGACAACGGCTCCAATTGTGTCTGTTAGAAGATTGCTCTTACAAGTAAAGGACCCCTAAATGTTGCTTTGTCGTATTATTCTTATAAAATACCAGTACTGCTGCCTTTCAAGTGTCTGCATAAGTAGACCACTTATGTCTACAGGGAGAAAAGAAGGTGTGTGGAATGGCGAGGAGAAGAGATACCGACTGAAGCACATTACTTTTCAGCTATCATGCATCCTTAGTGATTATTAAGACTCAGATATAAACTCGCCGGTGGGAGGAATCACTGAGTCAAGGCCGTCCATTTCAGTGACGAGGGACTACAAGAATATTTGGCTATGTCTGATAGAAATCCATACGTCTGTGCGGAGAATGAAATATTCTGTTGAGAACCTCCAAGTAGGGAAAAAATGTACGTCTCCTTTCTTACAGTTGATTTTTGTCGTCAAAGTGTTGGAAATTGAGTTTAGATAACAGTCTGCCGGCCGCCTCTCCCAGGCCCGCTGATATCCACCTGGGGGATAATTCACAATCACAACACGTCCGGGTCTCACGTCTGGGCCTCATCCCCAGGCCTCATCACCCCACACACACACACACACACACACACACACACTGTCGCCGCTACAGTGCCAGAATTTTAATACGTTTTACAAAGTGTGGAGAAGTATTACATGAAGCTTGAAAACAGTCCTCAGTTTCTTTGGGATTTCATAGGGTCTTGATCTCCATTTGCTCGTCAGAACCTGAGGGATGAAA
Organism: Percina caprodes; assembly: GCA_013375575.1. Lineage (NCBI taxonomy): Eukaryota > Metazoa > Chordata > Actinopteri > Perciformes > Percidae > Percina > Percina caprodes. The sequence goes on along the minus strand of JABXJD010000330.1, from coordinate 298,714 downwards.
AGACCGCGGGAAAACAAACAGAAAAAGGGCTTTGCACGAGAAGATCACATGGGCAGATAAATGACTTCTCTCTCTCTCTCTCTTCCTCTTTCTTAGTCTCCTGTCACACTGACATCCCTTATCTTCCAAACGGTCCAGCGGATGATCTCATTTCATATATGGAATGGCTGGATGGGACGGGAGAGTCAGTCTTGCTAGTCCTTTTTTGAATCCAAGCAGCCCCTGAGCCAATTTCCTCTCATCATTACTTGGTTAATATCCTTTGGTCTGTTGCTGTTCTGGTATACAGACTGAGACAGTGGAAGCATCTGTTACGCTGGGTTTACCTTTCCACAGGCAGCGTATTTACAACGACAACCGATTTCAAGCGGAATTGCCGACATAATGCCGACGATGTGCACATTTTGCAGACCATGAGTTATTGGCAAGGGCAACTTTGGGTTCAACATTGGGGGTTGAGATATCCAGTTTTGAGCAAATCTGAAATTTTCAGCATCAAAAACACATAATTTTGTTCGTGCCTATCTGCATCTATATATGATGCAAATGTCTTTATTAAAGGAAATTATAATAGGTTTTTTTGGGGTAGGGTGTATATGTCTAAACCCAACGATTCTTGATGAGACAAAACTGTTTTAGGACGTTATCCACACTTATATTTATATGAAGCAAATGATATATCCATCAACAAAAAAGCCTAAAATGTCGCAAGTTAGAAGGGAAGTACAAAGGCGTCGTCATGGAGATGATACACCGTCTCGTCTCGGCGGTTTGAACAAACAATGTAAAATTTATAAGCAATAAAAAAATTTTTTTTTCAAAATGACTAGAAAGAAGGTCCTACCCCCTCTTCATTTGTATATACATTTTTCATAATAGACATTCAGTTTGCATCCGTCAGCGTCCTTTTTAACTCGGACGGCTTTTACATGTGAACAGCCATCTCAGTCTTTGAGCATCATCCATATTTATCAAATCAATATTTGATTTTAGCTTATGACACAAAAAAAGTCACGCTGTTCACAATAAAAAGGACAGAAGAAAACACAATGGAGCCTCTTTTAATTAACCGAGTACAGCATGCATAAGCATGTGGTGTTTTGCTGTGTTTAAATGAGCTTGGCTTCCAGAGAGAAAAGAGAGAGAGAGAGAGAGAGAGAGAGAGAGAGAGAGAAACAAAATTTATCCTTTGGGTGCTTGTCTGAAGGAGTAGACAAGAAGAAAATACAGAAGTGTTAACTTCAAAGTGAAACATGCAATTTCGACTCAGGCTTATGACATTTCTTGAAGTTTTAATTAAGTTGTGTTTAACATAAAGGGTCTGAAAAAGAAATGCAGGTCAGTCAGGTGAAAGGATATATATATATATATATATACTTAAATAACCAGCATATTCTTTGTATTTGATAATGAAAAATAGTAGGAGTCCGGGCTCTGTTTATGTATGCAATGTTTCCGCCAGTATCTATCTGCCAGTATTTACCATGCATTCAGAAAGATTAAGAGATTAGGGCAGCTGATCAGCGTAATGACTCTAATACTGTCTGTGTACAGTGTTCACAGTGTGTTCCCCACACAGCAATCTTGCCACATAGATCACTAACAGGTGTGTGTTATCAAAATGCAGGTGTTAGAAAGAAAAATAAAATGGCAGATGTTAGACCCAGCCAGAGATACATCATCACGGCTCTGCACCTTTTTAGCAGGAAATACGATACAACGTTGCTGTCAGGTTTCACTGAAATTCAGTTTTGCGTTCCCGAGCATCTAAAATAGACAGAATTACAGAGCCTCAGTTGTTGAATAAGGAAGTTGGTGTCACACCTGGGATTTGTCTTTAACATGTTTGTGGATATCAGTATTTTTCCTGGGTCAGAGGGGGTAACTACACACAGCAGTAAGCATTAGAGGGTGACACTGTTTGGCATGTCGTGACCCGTGGGAGTCCCGAAGAACTTGTCACCCTCTAGTCTGCGTACAGTTAAGGCAACTAGTCTGTGTTACCTTATTGGACAGAAATCTAAGAATTTTCCTGTTTTGACAATTTGATAAGCAAAAAATGGGTAACACTTTACTTGAAGGTATCTACATAAGAGTGACATGACACTGTCATGAACGTGTCAAAGACATTATAAACAAGTCCTAAACGTCTATGACTTCTTCTTTTAGTAAGTGTCATTTGGTTTTGTCAGGACAAGTTAGGGTTCATGACAATCTTATGTAGATACCTTCAAGCAAAGTGTAACCCAAAATGTATACTATGCTTGAGTAAAATGAACACCAATTAATAAAACTGCTAAAATGTTAATATTTAAACAAATCCCAAACTCAGATCAGTTCAACGGTTGTTTGGTGAATTGTTCTTAAACACATTTAGAGAGGATTTGAATCACTTCTTATTATTCTTAATTCTTTTCATTTTGGTCCTGGTGATTTTCCTTTGGGACTGGCTCTTAAAAATTGTCCCATTTTTGCTTATTTTTGTATATATGGCAACGGACACCTACTCTGTAGTTTCATTCCAATGCTCTGTTTCTCATAAATGAAATACTGCCTATCACTCTAAATGATTTTGTATTAAATTTAATATTCCTGTATGCAGGAACAACCCTGCATATGTGTTGAATTCATGGCTAGTTGATATGTACCTGCTCTAAAAACCCGAGAAGAGAACACTGACTAATCGTGCTTGTGTCTTTGTTTGTCACAGGACGGCATGGGCAACCTGAGAATAACAGAGAAGGGCCTGAAACTGGAAGGGGACTCGGAGTTCCTCCAACCCCTCTATGCCAAAGAAATCCACTCCAAACCAGTAAGTCACTCGCATAAAGACACACTATACCCTGCTTTTTTTTTGTTGTTCATTTTAAGACACATATTAGAATTCAGGTGAAGTTTATGCAGCGTAAATTATTATGATGCCAGATATGTTGTCTCCAAATTAAAGTATTCCTTTATTTAGCCAGTAGTCGGTGTCAGTTTGAGTTTGTTGTTCAAAGACAACGCTCGTCATGCTAACGATGCTTAGCTCACAACACCTTAGATAATTAACAGTGTCAGCCTCATTAGCAGTGTACTCAGTTCAGTTTATGTAAGAAGGGGACAGTGCAAATGAATCAAAAACAGGATTATACATGGGTTCTAAATGGCAGAATTAGCCAAAAGGCTAAAATCTTCTGGCTGTGAAAAGAGGGGGTTTAAAATATAAATAAAGGAAAAAAATAAATATAGACGACACAAGCAGAGCAGAACTTAGCACAACACTAACTAAAAGACTTTTCTCAGATCTGATGATTGTAGTTGGTCCTCATCGTCTTTAAGCTTTCTGAATGTTTTTTATTTATTACCTGCTCTAGCTTTTGCACCGTTTTAGACACAGACATGGTGATAATAATGGTCTGAAATGATGTGAAAATGCATATGTTATTTTTTATGAGAAATGTTTGTATATTGTAAAAAAAAAAAAAAAAAGAAGAAGCACTGTAATAACAATTTTGTGACTTGATTTTTGAAATTAAGCTTCATAATAACAATATGTGAAACTTTTTATTGAAAAACGTCGCCGCCAAATACGTGCATCTAAGTCTCCCACAAACCTGGGGCAAAAAAACTGTGTCATAAAGCATTTTTTAAATAAATGCGGTTGTTACCGCTATGTAAATGACTTTCTAGCAAACACACAACAAGATGATGCAACAAGACATAGGCTGAGTGGTGTAACACAGGAGGAGGTGAGATGGTGTGAAGGTGTGAAGAGACGAGTGTCTAATGACTGGGAGTGTGAATTAGACTCCTGGAGCCTATGCACATCTTTCATCGTGGAAGCATCAACATCTGAGACAATCCTGTAGGGACTCGTACTGGATGCATCAAACTACAAGTGCTTCCACTCCAGCTGCATCCACAACTCGTATCGATTTCATTACGTGTCTAAATGTTGCTCTGACAGAGCTTAAGTTACGATTGCCGAGGGTTTAAAACCACCCTAACTGATTATATGGTAGGAAAGGCACTACAATACATGTTCTCACAGAGGTATCTAAAAACCATTGATCCATTTCCTGCTGCGCTCAGGTTATGATGTCAGCAGACTAAGCCGAAGGGCCCAAATGTACTCCTCCCACTCTTCCTGGGGGATCCTGAAGAGTTCCCAAGTCAGACAGGATAGTAGTCTGTCTAGCAGCAGAGCTAGAAGTGTTATACCACACTGTGCAAATACTCTGTTACAAGTAAAAGTGCTGCAGTGAAAATGTTGCTTAAGTAAAAGGATGTACGTATTGTCAGGAGTATGTACTTAAAGTATTGAAAGTTAAAGTGTTAAAGTACCCAATGTAGAAAAATCCTCACATTTTAGAAACGGGACACAAGCCAAACAGTTTTAAGTGTGTTTAATGGTCTAATCATTTCAGCTGGACTTGTAGGTCGTTATATTGTTGGCTACTTTCATTTATAATAAAACATCAGATTTTATAAACTACATGTGTTTTGTGTGCAAAAATCTTAACTTGTGAAGTAACAATTAACTAAAGCTGTCAGATGAATGTGGTGGAGCAAAAAGTACAATATTTCTCTGAAATGTAGCGGAGTAGAAGTAGAAAGTGGCATGAAAAGAAAAGACTCAAGTGAAGTACAAGTACCTCAAATTACAGTACTTGAGTTATGTGTTTTGTGTGCAAAAATCTAAGTAACTAGTAGAGCTCAACCAATGGCCATCACCTTACCAACACTGTTAAGGCCAAATATTTAGTTATTTAAAAATCCGATATGCTGATGTATATATTTTTTTAAATCCAGAAACGCATTACCAAACATAAAAAGATTTCCCTAATATAAGTTATTTGTAGTTATTTATGAGTTCTCACTAAAATAATATGATAATAATTTGTTTTATTGTCACAACAGAACATCAAAATATATTAAAGTTCTGATAAATAAAATGTAGAAAAATACAAACTTAAGATATGAAACTTAAAGTCTTTTTGAACAAAAACACATTAACAAAAAAATAATCAGTGTTGCCAACAGGGACGTTGTAGAGCGTCCTCTGGTGGACAGACTCTGCAACGCCATCACTAACAGGGACGTTGTAGAGCGTCCTCTGGTGGACAGACTCTGCAACGCCATCACTAACGGGGACGTTGTAGAGCGTCCTCTGGTGGACAGACTCTGCAACGCCATCACTAACAGGGACGTTGTAGAGCGTCCTCTGGTGGACAGACTATGCAACGCCATCACTAACAGGGACGTTGTAGAGCGTCCTCTGGTGGACAGACTATGCAACGCCATCACTAACAGGGACGTTGTAGAGCGTCCTCTGGTGGACAGACTATGCAACGCCATCACTAACAGGGACGTTGTAGAGCGTCCTCTGGTGGACAGACTATGCAACGCCATCACTAACAGGGACGTTGTAGAGCGTCCTCTGGTGGACAGACTATGCAACGCCATCACTAACAGGGACGTTGTAGAGCGTCCTCTGGTGGACAGACTATGCAACGCCATCACTAACAGGGACGTTGTAGAGCGTCCTCTGGTGGACAGACTATGCAACGCCATCACTAACAGGGACGTTGTAGAGCGTCCTCTGGTGGACAGACTATGCAACGCCATCACTAACAGGGACGTAGTAGAGCGTCCTCTGGTGGACAGACTATGCAACGCCATCACTAACAGGGACGTAGTAGAGCGTCCTATAATTAAGAATTATATATGATTCTGATGGATGAATATTTAAAAAAAATGCCGATACCGATCTACAAGATCTAAAAAATATTGTGTCATGTCATTAACAGATATTTGATTTTTCACATCATGTCATGTAAAATAAGATAAATAAATGTCATGTCACAATAAAAATCATTTTTTATGTTCTAGCAAGACATGCCATGATGTTTAGTCACATGGGTCAAAGACATGGCAAGTTGTGACCTGCCATGGTTAGCCGGGTGGTGACAAGATGGAGGATCCAAGACCCCAAGAGTTCAGTTGAGTTCAGTTTTTAACATAAGGTACATGGCAGGGAGAGGCAGAAAGCCCCCTGGCCTTATATAAAGCCTCCACCTAAATAACATTAACCTTATTAATTTCACAATGTTAAAAGGAATTTAAAAGGAACATACAGAACATATGATGACAAACTAATAATAGCAAAATATATACAACAAAAACTGTGTGTGTGTGTGTGTGTGTGTGTGTGTGTGTGTGTGTGTGTGTGTGTGTGTCATGCCCTTCTGTCATGACGTGTCATGTCATGAACAAGACGTTTGTGCCATTTCATGTAATAAGCAGTGAAGATGTGTCACGCTGTGTCATAACAAGACTTGTCATGTTATTTTTCAGCATCTGTGTTCTTGCAGGAAATGTTGAGCTTTCATCCATCCAGATGCAAAGTGTTTGTTAGGCAGGGCTGGGTACCGAATTCAATACTTTTTAGGCACCGACCAAATTTCCTCTTAAGTATCCAAAAAGGCCTCTGTGTAGCCAATGTGGCCAAGATTGGCATGCAGACCTCTTTCTCTTTGTACACCTACACATTCAATTTTTCCTAATCACGTTTGTATCAGCATGGCTTCCCTCTCCCTAAGCAGCTTCTTCTTCTTCTATGGGGTTTTTACGGCAGCCGGCATCCAAAAAGTTGCATTGCTGCCATCTCAGGAACTAGCACCTTAGTGCACTATATCCTGCTATACAGCCCCAGTGTATTCAGTACAAAATCTGTCTCCTTACCCACCAGTGCATACATGGAACTGCCCCTGCCTACCTCAATGAACTCCTCCCCCCACACACCACCTCGCGAAACCTCCGCTCCTCCATCTCTACCTACTGCCTGCACCAACCAAGGACTAAACTCTCTACTATGGGGGACAGGGCCTTCCAGGCAGTCGCCCCATAGATCTGGAATTCACTACCAGAGACCCTAAGGGCCCCACAAACTGTGGAGATTTTTGACCTAAAGACATTCCTATTTCAAAAGGCCTTTTAATAGTCATAGTTTTAATTTTAGTTTTATAGTGTTTTATTGTTATTTGTTGATTTTGTTGTGTTCTGGGAACTTTTTTTTTAACTCCCTGCTACTGTAGCACTTTGAGATTTCATTTGAAATGTAAAGGGCATTATAAATAAAATGTATTATTATTATTATTATTTTAAAAATTAGAAAAAACAACTTTTTCCCCTCGCGCTTGACCCTACTTCTAAAATACTTTTTTAGGGATATGTCTTCCAAGCCAATTTCTCGCATTTCTCTGAGTAGATCTTGTCTTTGGCGGTCATACTTTCTACAAGAAATCAACACGTGTTGCACCGTCTCTGGATCCTGACATGATCACAAGCCACTCTGGTGTTTTCCTAACATAAATAAAGTGCTGTTCAGAAACGTGTGACCAATCCTCAGTCTAGAAATAATAACCTTTTCCTTATGGGTATAACCTCTCTTCTTTTACAGACAGTAACTGAATCAGTTACCCTACTAGGTATCTCCCTATGCAGCAAAATGCCACTGCCTTTTTAGGGCTCTGAATCACAGTCTCCCAAACATTTCTAACAGGGTTAGGGTTAGGGTTTAGGGTTTTGGGTTTAACACCAAAATCTGGACAAAGCTGGAATCATTTTACACAAAGAACGACGGAGGAAACCTTTATCAATTACCTCACAAATGAACCAAATTACCCAAACACATGACCATTAACTACACACAGAAAAAAAAAACCCATGCCTTGGGTTGGTCCCACGATGTCAGCGATGACATCATCAATACCATAAATACACCATGCTGCTGGGCGGCTCCTCCCCTAACATTTCTGCACGGTGGACCAGACACAAAGGAACAAAGAGAAGGTGAGGATGAAGAAAAAAAAACAACTAACTGTTCAAACCTGCAACTTATTAACCCTCCCGTTGTCCTGGGGTCAAATTCGCCCCGTTTTTAAAAGTTTCTACATCAGAAATTTGGGATTCTTTCGTCCAAATTGTCCAAATATTACATGAATGGTTCCATATAATGCTTCTTGCAAGTTAAACGAAAGATCAGTTCACTACATTATTGGGTGTTTTATTTTCCCCCAAAAAAACTTTGACAAAAGACAAAAAGAACGATATAATTTCATATAAATGAGGTTTCTTTACCATGATTTCAAAAAAGAAAATGGTGTAAAACTAGTAGTGATATATTGGTGTTAGTGATGTGTACCATGTAATATACTGATGGTAGTGTTACAAAAATGAAGAAAATGTTGAAAAAAAGCGTCAAAAAGTGATAAAAACGTATCTCAAACGCGTCAGAAAAAGCACAGGGGCGGTCCCTGATATTCCCAGGTGGCCTGAATGCACCATTAATAATGCTTGTGATTGGCAGTTGTTGCACGTCATAGAGAAAGACGAGGTTGACGTAGGAGGAGGTGAAAAACAAATGAAATGATTTGTATCGTAACATGTAATGTTGTAATTTGTACAACTTAACTTATTAACGTAAAACTTTTTTGGCCACCAGCCACTGTGGCACGGGGCTTTTTACCAGCCAGTTGTTTGCCTCATAAAGGTGAAATACAGAAAATGCACAAGCATTGTTCTTGAGCTTGTTAAGAAAACACATTCAAGTGCTGTCAAGTTAACTAAATCAATATAATGAATGACTCTTGACAGACATGTTTTGTATCTCTTTATTTAAGGATTTCCCCTGTTAAGAGACAGTTATCATATACTGACTGCTCCTCTGAGTCCACAAAAAAGGAGCAGACACACTCAATTAAATTTTATTTATAGTATCATACCATAACAACAGTTATCTCAAGACACTTTACAGATAGAGTAGGTCTAGACCACACTCTATAATTGACAGTCTGACAGTGCCGGTTGGGGGTGTGACGCACAATGGTGATAATAGTCACAATAAAGATAATGGAACAGTGACTACAAATGGTAGTCATACACTCCTCTTCCCTCTTTCTCTGAGCCATACTCACAACCGATTGGTTCTGTACTGCTGTTGTAAATCAGCACCTCGCCAACCTTGCCGTTGTCGCCAACTTTTTAAAAAACTTTTCTTTGAATCATCCTCATATTTTTGTTGGTTGCTTGTTTCTGCCGGCCTCTTCGCCCCATTAACGCGCCACATTTTTAGCTCAAATCCAAGCAAATGGCAGACTTGGTTGAAATGTGAAAGAACAACTCTGTTATTTCTCAACCTGCCAAGGTGGCAGGTGGATTGAGAGTGTTTACCCGCCAAGCGCAAAAATCACCGGCATAGCGTGTGGTCGGGTGTTAATTTCAGGCAACGGTCCAGAGGAACAAAGGAGCCGTGTTTCCTTATTGAAAGTATTTAGTTTTTGCCGCATAGTGAAGTCCGTTCTCTGGCTTGATCACCATGCTCGATGTTGACACCACGTTGTGCTATTTCATTTTGAGATTATTTTCCATTGGATATTGAAGTCTGTAAGTGTTTTGGCATGGCTGGCCGACTGGCACTTTATCCATGGTGTTGGAAGGGGGATTTAGCGATAAAGTGATGTGCACTCCCCCTGCTTTTTTCACAAATCGCCCCCTATACCCAGCCCCCTCTGTGCTTTCTGCAGTCCTTATTACAGCTACAGGAGGGATATCCATGTCGAGAGATGTCAGAGAAATGGACAGATATGCACGATAAAGTGATATGCACTCCCTCCCTCTGTCTCATCTACTCTGGCTGTAATCAAAGCTGTGTGCAGGTAGTGGACAGATGGCTTGATAATGCAAGAGAGCAGCACACTTTATCTCTGCTGTCTAGGACCCTACGCGAGCTGAGAGGGAGGATGAGCATCGGAGATAGGAGCATAAGAGAGAGCGAGGGAGCAAGAGAGAGAGTAAGGATGGAGATGAAGAGGAGGAATTGGAGAGAAGGTGAAGCTGTAGTAATAGAGACAGAAACAGGGACACATATGGACGAGGACTGAATTAGAACGAGAGGAATGGGAAGCCAGCGAGTGTTTTGACAGGCGGCGGCGTGCAGGAAGCGGCCAAGTTCAACACTGACTCAGACAAGCACGACACGCTCGCAGCGTGATATAACGGCACACTAAAATAATCAGTAACTTTCACAAAGACGCAGCTATAAATTACTGCACATCCCTAGTGCATTCATTTGAGAAAAGTATAAATACAGGCTGAAAACGCTACGATATTTACTTAGCACATTAAAGAGGGCTGGAAACGGTTGTATTCATTGCTTATAATATAAAATTATTGGGAAATGTGAATGCTACAGCAGCAAATGACAGTATCAGACACACAGCATACAAAATACAAAATATACAAGAAATAAAAAAATAGGATTGAATACAAGAACAAATATTCAAACAATAAAGATAAATTAAAATACAAAGGAACGAATGTACAAACTTATATACAAGTTGGGAATACAAATGTACAACTACTTAAATAGTATTTATGATGTAAGTAAATCGTGTAAAAAAACAAAAAAACAAATGAGAATGCAAAGGATCCTTCTACACCAGGGCCAGCGACCTTTAATATCAAAAAGCAAGTCTTTCTTGGGACACAAAAGTCATTGAAGCTTTTTTTTTTTTTTTGGGGGGGGGGATTATCCAGTTCTTATGTTGCTTTTTTGGTTGTTTGCCAATTTCCCGCGGCAGGTCAAATATTCAGTACAGGCAGGCCAGCAGCGTTGGAAGCAAAGAAATCCCTTTTATTCATGATTAAATTACCTGTTTTCCTTCCATTTATTTATTTCTTCATGTGGAATGCATTGCCAGCCGATCTAGACCGGCCACCGAGGAGTCGGTGCGTTTGGCAACAGAAAAGGCGCCAAGCCGTGAGAGACGACCGTAGTCTGGGACGCAATGACTGTTGACGTTATTTATTTTTTTTTTTTATTCTGTTTATATTTTTACAGTTAGTGAATGTAATAATTCACTTTGTTGTTTGTGAGCTGTTGCACGCCTACTTGAGATGGATGGAATATTATATGGCAAGCCATTCTCTCATTGTTTATTATTAAAACGGGTGGTATAGTTTCATATTAAATAAATATTAATAAGCAGTTTAAAACATGGCAACCGTATTGCCAATGCCTGGTTGCCAAGCCAGCAACCACTTTAAAAAGCTAGCGTGGAGGGGAGTGTGCCTATGTTCCCATATGTCTACGATTTCTTTCCTAAATTATGTTCTCACATTTCATTTTTCATAAATTTGTATCCGATTTCATCCCACTTTCTTCTAATTTGGTAGCTAATTACACCCAACCTATTATCCAGTAGCAATGGACTACAGATGGACTGTAACCCTAACTCTAACATAGGGCCTAATTTTAAGAAAGATCTTAGAAATGTGGGAACACAGGGCTGACCCCACGTAGAGCCCTGCTAATAAATACTGTAAATCTCAAATAAATCTTAAGAACGGAATGGAGATTAATAGAAAAAAGCGACTCATATTATAAAAAAGAAAAGGGTAAAGAGGAAGCGAGAGGGGAGCTACAACTCAAGCCGAGTGAGAAATGAAAAGGCAGGATAGAGGGCTGGTACTGCAGCTTAAGCAGAGGAGGTGAGAGGAATAATACCAAGCAAGAGGTGATTGCAAAAGACAATTGGTCAAACCAGGAGAGGATAGGGAGACGGATTGAAGAACATAAGAGAAAACCCCTGCTGTGTGTTGCAGTTATTCCTCTGCTAATATGATTGCAGTCTGGTCTCTGTGTATTGCCCAGTACTTCCTGTCTCTTTCCTATTCTTCTCCATGTCTCTTGTATTTTAGCACTCTATCTTTCTTTTAGTTTAGCTGTGTTCACTTCAGAATTGGGACGTTTTTACCACAATGTGAAAGAAAAGCTTTAGCTAACAAGATTCACAAAGCGACCATGGCAATCTGGAACGATAGATTAGTTCATATAGCATAGTATGAAAGTGTCTGTTGAACACAGTGAAGCGTTTCGCTGCTAAAGAGCCAGATATGTCATCTTTAGAGTCAGTGGAGACCAAAACAGAGCTGAAAGAGGAGTAAATATTTGACTCAGGCAAGTGACCTGAAATAATGAATCCAAATTAAAGCTAACGTTACACTAAATCTGTTAGATGTATTTCAATTTTTACCATAGTGTCAAACCATCATAACCGGAGTTATCTCAGAACACTACAGGTTACAGAGTGTGTGTAGACCCTACTCTATAATTTACAAAGATCTACAAAATCACATTGCTGCAGCTCCTCTTTTCACCCTGTGTGTTGAGCTTTCTGTTTTAGCTACAGAGTGAGGCATCTCACTGCTACATCTTTGTTAGGAGTCACACATGCGCAGTAGCTAGGTTAGGACTACTAGCCAGTCAGAAGCAGAGTATGAGGGCGTTCCACGCTAGCAGCTAGGCGAGCATTATAACGTGTACAGTAGAGCTGCTTGGAGCAGGTGGTGAACAGTGTTTTCTGTTGGAGATGCTAAGTCCCTTTGTGTGGGGGCGGGCTTTGGGCTTTTTCACTTTTTAAACCTATAGCATGCACAAAAAAGATATATAACGCAATAAAGGAAAGGGAAAAAGCCAAAAAGCATAATTTGAGCACTGTAAGATAATTATTGACACCTTTTTGTTACTGAGCTGTGAAAACTAAACATATTTTCTTTTTCTTTTAGATTTTTACATTATTTCATTTCCCAACCATGGCCAATGTTTTTTTTAAGTTGTCACAAGTATTAACAAGGCTTCATCTGTTCCTAGTTATATGGAAAAGGAGGCCAGGAAAGCAGGAAAGAGCCTTAGCATCACAAACGGCAGCTAGCCAAACCAGTTGTTAACAACAGATTCTACTCTTTACCCCTGTCGCTGCTTTTCTCGTCAGTTGTAACATCGCGCTGATCCAGTCCCAAGTTGGGGATTGGTGTCTGTTTGGGTGTCTGCCCGTTGCAATCTGTGTATCATTTGTTTTTCAAAAGAAAACCAAAAATAAAAAAAGACTTGTTTTCACAAAACTTGTGTTCAAAACCAAAATGAATTGTTTTGCGGGGCCTCTGATAGCATCCTTGTAGAGATCGCTTCTGGGTCACGCAATTTAACCCTCCTGTTGTCCTCGGGTCAAATTTGACCCATTTTTATAACGTTTCTATAACAGAAAATTGGGTTTCTTTCAACTAAAATGTAAAAAAAAAAACATTCATCACAAGTTAAATAAATGATTGGTTCATTACTCTTACTGAATATGGGTGTTTTATTTGAAGTTATGGCATTTAACAAAAATAAAGGTACAAGGACTTTGAAAAAAGTGACAAAAATGACAGAAAAAGCTTCAAAAACGTTGGCTAAAAAATAACGCATGTCAAAAAAAGCACTGGAAAAAAACTTGGAAAAAGTGACAAAAACATCGGAAAAAGCTCAAAAACATCAGGTGACAAAAACGTTTGACCCAGACAAACAAATGCACAACGGGAAGACAACACAAGGGTTTAGTCAGTTGAAAATGTCCAAAATTGGGTGAAACTCTGGTTTTCCATTTTTCATTCAAGCACTGAATAAAAGAGAATTTTTTTTGATTTGAAAAAAACAAATGAACGAATGGTACACTGATTCCATAGCCCCTTCATAAGCCGCTGGACCCAGCTGAATTCCTTAAAAAGCCAACGTATTGCTCCCAGAAATCCTTTAGCTCCACTTCCTGATGTTCAATTCAAGTGATTTTTTTTGCTGCAGTCCTCGGAGAAGCTCTACCTCCGAGAGATATTTTCTAAAACTAACTCCAATCCACATCTTTCTCCAAGTGTCTCATCTAACTCCTCTCTCTTTTTCTCACTCTGATTCCTCTCTGTGTGAGAGGCATCCTGCTGGGAGAAATATAGTCTGTTGCATTAGTAACGATGGGAAGGGGGAGACGGGGTGGATCAGAGGCACCCACAACAAACTAAACACATGTACTGTACACACACTTCCCCGAAAGACTTCTGCTGTAGCCTCTCTGAGGGATTTCAAGAGACAGTAGCAGAGAAAATAACTGTGCAGAGAGATGGAACGACAGGGCGGCTGCTATGAAACATAACCCACTTTATACATTACGTGACCTTAGTAGCACAACATAGACTGTCCCGTGTTTCTCATCAGATCATGAATTAGATGGGTGTTCAGGAAATTTGGATTGTGACTGATAAGAGTCGGATAGATATAGATACAAGGGCAGTGTTTTCCAAGGTTTGTGGAAGACTTAGGTGGAAGTGTTTGGCGGAAGGGTTTAGGGGTCCAGTCGATTTTTCAATAGAAGATTTATGCAATTTCCCATAATTTTGGACAATGTTTGTCTGAAATGTTGGAAAAGCTAGAGCAGATGATCAATAAATAACTCAAAAACATGCTAAAGAAGTCCACTGGGGACCAACTAATGGACGTTGTAGGGAGATGGTCTGGGTGCATGGTGGACATACAAAGTTCAAGACTTTAATCATTACGATCCAACGTCCTGCGTCCAGAGGTTAGGGAATGATTGATCGGGGTTTTAGTTGAATGTGGACAAAGTATGCATGTCCTGCCTCTTGTTTCAATTCAATTCAACTAACCCTAACTAACTAACTAACTAACTAACCAGCCCTAGGAATGCAATCAGGAACATTGTCAGTGAATACCTCACACTGCACTCCATTTCCATGTCGCATCACATATCGCAATTGTTTTTCTTTTTCTTGGTGAAGAACAAGACTCCTGTTCCTGAAATTTGGATTTTGAATACATGTGGTCCTCCATGTTTCCTTCTTCAAACTTGCCCGGGCCGCTAAGCAACGATGCCCACGAGCAGCATTAGCATCACCTGTGACTTTATCATGTGACAGTGAAAACACAAAAGGCGGAGCAGTGTGTCCTGTATGTCCCTCACTGGGTCACGTATTTCAAGATGCCGCATGAATATGGAGCGTCTACCCCAGTTAATGCGAATGTAAAATTTCAAGCCAAAAAGAATACTTGGAATTGATGGTGGTGGTAAATATTAATGAAAAGGTTTGTGAACGGGCAACACAGACATTGATAATAAAAAAACTAAACACACTGGACCTTTAAAAACGGACTGGACTTGTCAAGCTGACGTACTCAAATGACTCCACAGCTAATGTTGATGTATTTATCCGCACTGCAATACCTTCTGTTCATCCACTTTTTCCAAGCTTCTAGTCAGGTCGAACCACATTCTTATTGTGCGACTTTATTTCTCGCATATCATAGAATTGATGTATTTACTGTGAGAACTTCAATAACTTTAGCTAGAGCCATAATGTTATCAGCATTATACACACAAGGCGTATCCCCTCCTCGGCTGCGAGCGCAGCACAATGGTCAGGACGTTATCTCTAATTAAGAAGTTGACTGAGGCATGAAGATTAGTCGGGCACAGAAAGAGCAGTGTCCAACGTGATCAGCATTACAGATTGGTACAGGGCACTCTGGGAAATGGAAGTTATCAAACAGAGCAGGAGGCTGAAGTCTCTGCACTTGGACACTGTGTGTGTGTGTGTGTGTGTGTGTGTGTGTGTGTGTGTGTGTGTGTGTGTGTGTGTGTGTGTGTGTGTGACAACGTTGCCAAAGCATCAGACAAAACACAATTAATACTTACACTGTATGTACATCAACATAAAATTAGGATGGGTGTATATCACTAAGTCACTTAAGGTCTCATGAGAACTTCACTTTATGAGGTTTTTTAACGTTAATATGCGTTCCTCCAGCCTGCCTGTAGCCCCCAGTGGCTAGAAATGGTGATATGTGTAAACCGAGCCCTGGGTATCCTGCTCTGCCTTTGAGAAAATGAAAGCTCTGATGGGCCGATCTGGAATCTTGCTCCTTATGAGGTCATAAGGGGCGAGGTTACCTCCCCTTTCTCTGCTTTGCCCGCCCAGAGAATTTGGCCCACCCATAGAGACATCATGGCTTTCAAACGAGCAAAGTGGCAGTTGGTCACGCTTACGCCTGGTGTGTTTTGGCTGTTAGGGACTTAGAAACACACTAGGGTCTTCACAAGTAAAACAAAAACACCCATTCATTTGGCTGTGCCCCATTAAAGAAATGTCTGTACCTAATGTTTTGTCTTCAACAGGTGATATTTTTTACTTTTTTTCCTCAGCAGTAGTCATACAGTCATACAAAACTGCATTAATGATTTAATTACCATTGCGCCACAGACTTAATGAATAAACTTGTCCATGTCTTCAAAGGGCCGGCCGCTGTTCCTGCAGTCATCCAGAAACGTGTCGGTCAATATCGTCAACAGCAACAACCAGCTGCTCACACAACTTGTAACAGGTAAGCCATACTGGAGCATGCTTTCATGTGACTTATTGATATTTTCTTTTTTTTCAAAAGCATCAAACCTGACAAGACTGACGACATCAGCTGCAACAGATATGAGACACGTTGAATGCTCCACTGGTCATTTGAAGAGATTTTCTTTCTTTTTGTTCTTGGGCACATTTCTTATGTTTTTTTGGGCTACCTGGAGTGTATGATGAGGCTTCTGGGAACATTGATCATGATATCCCCTTTTTATGGATTGTTTCATTTGAGGCCTGGTGAGGTGAAACTGTCCAGTATTTTACATTTACACAAAGATTTCTAAAACCTCGGGGAGAAAACCCAGTCTTTTTGTGTTAGATGTGCTATGTCTGATTTTAATCATTGTGCGATTTTTAGAGTTAACGTGGGACCCTTTGAGGTGTCCAGACTCTCAGGAGTCACTACCAGGAGTCACTGCCTCGTTTTGTTTTTCAGCCCTTCGTTAGTATTAAACATCATACATTCTTTCTCTGTTCACCTTAACTGTGCCAGCAGAGTCCTCAGTTGCGCCACTATTGCACTTTCTTCTTTA
The DNA here is from genome assembly GCA_013375575.1 of Percina caprodes. Classification (NCBI taxonomy): domain Eukaryota; kingdom Metazoa; phylum Chordata; class Actinopteri; order Perciformes; family Percidae; genus Percina; species Percina caprodes. The sequence goes on along the minus strand of JABXJD010000330.1, from coordinate 281,903 downwards.
CCTTCCCCCATTTTCCGCACTGTCACACTTTAATAGAGCTGGCAGTCTTCTGTGAACGGAAATCACTTTGTGTAAACATGCACAGGAAGTGTCAATCACGTTTTAAAAAGTGGACTGACATTTGCCATCTGGGTCTGAAGAGGAGGAAGACAAAGTCTGCTCGGATGTTTCTCTTAAATGACTTAGCGACATTCATGAATGGGGAGGAACTTCACATCCCAGATGGAGAGTGACAGAATCAATTGGGCGTATGTCAATCAGTCCCCCCCCCCATCCCCCGTCCCCCAAGCGCACGTTTGTTCTGCCGCTGCATGAGACAAAGCAATTTAAGTATGACGGAGTTGTCTACATTTTCTATTTTTTGTTTGTCGTGACCCCCTCTGTTTGGGCAGCTTGGATTAGAGTATTTTCCTGCAGACCTTCAGTGAAACAAGTCACATCTGGACGAAATATTTCATTACACTGCTCCAAATTGTTATTCTATTTCTCAATATTTTGTTGCTTATGGTTTTTCCTTGATTCAGAAGTGTTGACTGACAACCTTTTGAATGCCATCAGACTTGAATTATTGAAGTCAAAAACCTATTAACCAGAGAGCCAAATCCGGCTCGAGGGCGCAGGTTGGGGGTGGTGGTACACAAACATTTGGCGTTTTTATTATCCTTGTTTCCATCTATTTTCAACGATAAAACTCTAGTCTACTTTGCATTACCTGCCTAGCACAAAATGGCCGACAGAAAGGTTTTTATCTGGCGGAGACCAAAACAGAGCTAAAAGGAGAAACCATTTGCTTCAACACCTTCGCCCAACAAGTCCTCCAAACCATAAGGCAATATATGTTGTTGATTTCTGCCATCTAATGCGACCCACGGGAGCCTTTTTGTAAATTAGCGCCCTTAGCGGTGGCAGGAAATACGACCCACAGAATCGTTTTCCGTCGTGAATACAGAATACAGAAATGTGGAATTCATAAAAATTCATACAATTTCATCATCTTCTAAATTTCACACACTTTCCTCTTTGCCGAAAAACAAGAACCAACACGACTGCATCACCTACACGCTTGCACATTCGCAAACAAAACAGTCTCCCTTTGACTTATTTTTGGACAAAAACTCAATGTTTTGTATGGAAATGTTAGTTTTCCAATTCAGTCCTCTCTTAAGTGTCCCCAAACCAAAAACCTCTACGTACTGATCACCTCCACCGCTCTAATGTAACACTCAACATGCACATGGATATCAAAAACATATTTCGGTCCGCAGTCAACGCCAAAGCTTGCCTTGACAAATTTTAATTGCCAATTGGATTTTAAAAGGGTCACTACACTCAAACTACCAAACCATTTTCTCATTTAGCTCGTCGTCATATCTAAACGATAGAACGTAATGGTTACGGTTTTTAACACATCGGTAACGTGAAGCCGTTATGTTTTAAGGTTACGTTTAGGCATGAACACTACTTTATGTTTGGAAAAAGATTGTGGTTTGGGTTCAAATGAGACATTATATTATTATTATGTTATATTACTTGATTCTCGGTTACGCTAGTGACATAGAACATGCAATTGTTTTGTTTCTTCCTTAAAGTTAAAAAAACCTGCATTTTCTGGTTAATGGCTTAAGGTTATAATATGTCAGTGTTTACACAGTTTGCAAGAAAACCAAAAATGTTGAATGTGAAGTATGTCTGACCAAATAATAATGTTATTCTGCAGTATAGTACAATACAACATCCGACCTGGTGGCCTGCCTATCTTTATGCATCATTGCCTGGTGAAAATACTATGGACCTCTTTGGCTTTAACCCAAACACGTTGTTGTTTAATATTCAGCAGTTATATATGACACCAAAATTAATTTAAAAAAAAGTATGATGGTGTCTGATTCCAAAGTAATGTTGGGATATTCTTTTGCTTAAGTCAGCAGGGCCTGCAGGACACCTTGAATGTCTTCCACCTAGATGTATTTTAAATGTTCAAATACCGAGTTGATTCAGTAAGAAATCAGCTGCAGTTGCTCCTCTTTGATGTCTCCTCTCTTTCTGTGTGTGCCAATCAGGATCCAGTGGATTTAAAGCACGAGGCAAGATGTTTGAAGTCAAATCCACCTCTGGGAAGCTCCTCTTCTCTGCCGACGAGCAGGAGGTGGTAGTGGGCGCCGAGAGGCTCCGAGTGATGGGTGAGTGACCAGCTGACGCGTATGGAAACTGAACGGCTGTCAGGATCCAAAGTGTGAAATGACAGAGCTTACTTGCATCTGATGTTGGAGATGTTGTGACAGGGAATATTTAGTTTTTTACTGACCCTATTTGGAGCTAGAGTGTTGTTGCTGTGACTTTGCTTCTGGTTTAGTTGTGTAATATTGGCATCAAGGAGTAAAAGCTGCAGTGGCTGTTCTAGGGGGAGGAAAGGGTGGCCAGTGCCCCCTTAATATTAAGCCCCAACCCCCCTCTGACCCCCTAACTGTAGCAAATATCTTCATAAATTTTAAACCCCCAAAGAAGGGATATTATTCATGTGCAGTGGTGAATAACATGTAGGGTAACACTGAATGAGTATTCTTATGTTTATGTGTAGTATTAGTCTTTTTAAAACCAAACCTATGGAGTATTGGTGGTATGTAACACTTGTGCTCTATATAATTGGAACCTCTAAAATTACACATGGGCCAAGTCTACATCTACAAAGCGATCTTCCTGCACACAAGTGTTTTCAGCTCCATTAGAAGAACTAATCTCTCTTTAAACTAACACGCCCAAACCAAAATATGTCATCAACGTTCTCGTATACTGGGCATGAACAGGAGGCAGCGTGTATACTCCGCCCGTTGTTGGTAGTTGCCATGGTAATGTCAGTAGCTTTGTCTCAGACGGGATGCCGTGACTGATAAGACCCAATCAGGCGCCGAAGCATTGGCGTCAGCGTCGGTCCTGCCAAAGGTCTCCGTTTGCTGCCGTTGAGGCTGAACAACAACCCCGCAGATTCCAAACCAAAACGGGGTCTGAAGAGTTTTTAAATGTCTCTGGTTTCTGAAAAGCCAGAGCAGTGTGAATGAGAGGTGTAAACGTAGCAAAATATATTCATTTTTAAACCAAAATGTAGCATTATAAATAGAGCCCAAGCCCCTTCATTGGAAATGGTCTAGAACCACCACTGTTAAGCTGCTTCTTAATGTGGAAATCCCTTCTGAAAAAGTAGGTGAAGCTTACCTTCAGATTTTTACGGATAGGAAAGGTTTTTTTCTTACCTTGTGGAAGTATAATTTAGGGCTGTGTAATACTTTTATTTATTTTTTTGTTTTCATCATTGCAATATCAACTGGTGCAATAATCCCATTGCGTTAACAAGGCTGCACTCTTAGCCCCAATTTCCACCGATTGCAGAACGGCTGTGGATCGGCTCCGCTGTGTGTTGGCTCCGTGCTCCACCACCCGCCAACACCCAACAGATCTGGATTTGTTGTGGAACGGCTGCGGCCATGACTGACAGCTGAATTCTTGACGACACACAAGATCTCACAAATTCACGTAGAATATAACCACAAAACCAACAACAGTTTGTTTCCATCCAGATGAGCAGAGATGGAACAACTCTGCTGTGATTTCAAGGTGTAGTTCAGGGACATATGATCCTATTTCATGTTTTATATTGTTTCTGTGCTCGACTTCCTGTCCCGCACTATCGCCGTGTGCTGAATTTCTGCGGAGCTCTCCAGCATCAGGGAAAAATAGGAGCTCTGAGTATCTGCTCTGGAGGGCTGGGGCTCACCGGAGCTGGGACAGAGTCGGGACGCAGCCGTTCAGCAGTCACTGGAAATACACACATTGACTTTAATGGAAACCTAATGACTCCATCGCCGTTCCGGAGCGGATCCGGTGGAAATTAGGAGTTACTGAAAACATCAGCAGAAAACTGCACTTTAAAACATAACTGTCATTCTTATTTTAGTGCTAATCAATGTTCAATTTGTTGTTGAAAGCAACAGAACCGAGGACACAATCTGTTTATTTATCGCAAGTTATATCGTTATCGCAATATTTAACAACATTCCATATTTTTCTCATATTGCGCAGCCCTCGTATAATTTAATTATGACTCATAATTGTTCATTAGACCAACTAGAAATTCTCATTTCACCTACTCCATCTGGAAAAGTACATACACACAGATACTAACACACGTGGACACACACACACACACACTGCACTCATGTAACTGCTGATGTGCCGTGTCAAACTGACATACAATAAATGCAAAGTAGAATAATCTAATGCTTATATTAGCATCATAAGCAGTCTGTGGTGAGGAGAGCAGGGTTCAGATCTCTGCAGGTAGCTCTCGTGTATGAGAGGCGTATGATGACAACTAGCAAGACAGCCCCATATTTTAAGCTTAAGTTTTGTTTTTGGAGATAGAAAATGAAAGCGGGTGATGGTGGAGATATATATATATATATATATATATATATATATATATATATATAAAGTGTGGCTTTATTTAATAGTGAAAAAAGCAAGGGAAACTGTAAATCATTGAATAAAATTAAAATTTTCCTCATATCTGTGAAATAAGCATGTGACCCATCTCAACTCCACCCCGTAAATAATCAAAATGAAGAATCAAAATTGTTCAAATCAAAACGACGCCCAACCCTAATGGCCAGTTGGCCAATCAGGGACGTGCTGCCACAGATGATATCCTGTGAGAGCGGAGAGGCCTACCTAGGGTTGGGCACCGAGAACCCATTCCTACTTTGAATCGTTTCAAAAATTACGACTCCAGGAAAATCGTTTCTGTATTGGAATCTTTTGGAGTCGTTTGGTTTCAAATCCAATCATTGCTTCCCAATTTAGTGTGTGTGTGTGTGTGTGTGTGTGTGTGTGTGTGTGTGTGTGTGTGTGTGTGTGTGTGTGTGTGTGTGCGTGTGCGTGCGTGTGTGGTTACAAACACTGCAGCTCATTTCCAGCTTCCTTGTTTTTTTGTTTTTTTAAAACCTCTTTTTTTTTAATAATTAAAGATTATAAACAGAGACACATCTGTACAGGTACATGAGTTTTTCTTTTTCTTACACACAAATGCCCCCCCGTCCCGTCCCACCCCGACTGGACCAAATAATAAAGTATTAACAATACAGACATGAATCAACAAATAGGATTTCTGGGAAGGACGGCTCTCCTTCAAAACTCTATCCTGACACCATAGCGGAGTACTATAGCCAGGTGTTTATATATAGTGTAACTACAATAGAAATCATTACATACATTTGTACTGTATCTACATGTATTTGTCATACACTGTAGATATTTGCTGGAATTTGACCCGTAGAATGAATGTACATATTTGCAGCAAGAGACTCTTGACTGCTATAGTAAAGTTACACTGAAAGGAATGAGATGGGGATAATGATATCATGGAAAATATGAACTTCTCCGCTTGCAGACAGCAGGGCTTCCAAACATGAGAAATACTCCCAAAGACTTTGTTTTTTCAGACTTGAACCTCTCTGTATTAATTAGGTTTAGAGAAATCAGTCAACCATGCTGCTCGAGGACAGATTTAATCATTGGATTTAATCATCGCCTATTTCTTACATTTTATACACTCATTCATACAGCAGAATAATTAGGAAGGAGCGAAAATTACTTTCAGTAAGCAATAATACATACAGTGCTAGATGTTGTGCCCCAGCAAGCCAGCCACACACACACACACACACACACACACACACACACACACACACACACACACACACACACACACACACACTCAAGTCTGAAGTTGTGATCTTTTATTTACACTTCATCTCCATTTCAGTTTTTTAAGATTATCCCCTCTCATTCTTTATTTCTTCCTTTCTTTCCTCCCTCCTACTTAAAAAAAGCAATTTTTTTTCTCCGGTTCCCTCTCTAACATCCTTCACCGTTACATTTCCATCCGCCCTCATTCCCTATCACTCCGCCCACCCGTTCATCAATCCATCCATTCAATCTCATTAATAGATAAACAGATATTTGAAGTGTCTCCCTCTTGAGTGGGCCGCACATTTCCACTTAAGAGCTCCCATGGGAGTGCTCTCTCTCTCTCTCTTTCTCTCTCTCTCTCTCTCTCTCTCTCTCTGTCTCTCTCTCTGTCTGTCTGTCTCTCTCTCTCTCTCTCTTTCTTTCTTTCTCTCTCTGACACACACCTTTCAGAGCACCCTGTGTGAGCAATTACTCTTCATCCTCATCTACATCAATTTACATCCTTTCCAGCCTCCCCGAGTCAGAGTTCATTACTTGTCACCCACCCTTTGCAAAGTGCTCGTCCTGACAGAGGGAGATGTAGATGGAGTAGGGGGGGAGGAACAAGTAAGGACAGGTAGTTTTGTGAGTTTTTGTTTGACACAGCATTTATTATGAGTCAAAACTATTGAAATATTCACCTGTCACTGCCTATTTACGCACTTTAACATCCAAACGTCCTGACAACCCGAAACACAACAAGCTTGTGAGCACAACAGCTGCTCATGGGTCCTCTTTGATTTACAATTTTAACTGGAAAAGGTCAAAAAAAGTTCTTTAGAAGATTTTTTTTAGGCGTCAGTAAGTCTGAGAAGACAAAGAGAACTTTAAAGGAAACATATTATGCCTTTCCGTATTTCCTGTCATATCTACATTGTTATTATGTCAGATTTTCATGTGAAACATGGCCAAAACAAATTCTAATAATGAGGTTAATGCATTTTAGAGAAACCCCCATGAGCTAAAACGTTCAGATTTCCAACTGTTCTGTACAGGGAGACAGGAAGCACAGCTGATTGACCTCTCAGTGACAGACCACGTGTAACAACACCTGCAGTGGATCGGTACATCCGATTATCAGACCTGCAGGACAGGTACAACATGGCAAAGACAACCTGAAGAACCAGTCTGGTGCAGTACATGAGGAGGAAATGCACTGCAGTACTTAATGCAGCTGGTAGCCACATCAGATACTGAGGGCTACTTTGGATTTTGACCCCCCCCCCCTTTTGTTCAGGCACACATTATTCCATTTCTGTTAGTCACATGTCTGTGAAAATTGTTCTTAGTTGTTAATTCTTTAAGGCCCATGCACATATTTGCATATGTTGCATAAGCAGTTGAAAGTGACAGGACATTTCTTATTTTGCTAAGTATATTAGGTAACTTTAAGCCGGACTTCTATGATTGGTTATCAGCTACTGCAGTGTTAACATTGATGCATGTAGCTACATGTTACGGCAGTAAACAGTTTCCATTCTTGCTTACTCCCGTACCATGCTGAGGGTGTTCATACCTAAATGGTTAGCAAGATGTCTATGAAGGTTCTCAGTCATCCAGGTTCTAGTTATGAGTTATAGATGAAGTCTCTCTAATGAGACTAAAGGTCTTCAAAGCACCTTTAAACAAGTCTGTTTGCTGTTTTTTACCCTTCCTGGGATAACTATGGCCTGGATGACTGAGAACCTTCGCAGACATCCTCCTTGTGGTTCATTTTAGTCGCTGGTAATGCAAGTAACTGCGAGTACAACACCTCGCAGCTTTTTGGAGAGCGATCAAAGAACATTTCACAAAATGTCTTCTCTGTTGAACTGAGATTCAGATTAAAACATATAGTTGACTTTGAGATGATGTAATGATTTAAACGGACTGCAGGATTGTCTCTTCTTTTAATTAATGCAATCCAAGAGCCAATCAACAAATCATGCATACATGTTGTGCCCTCCGGAGACAGAGGCGACAGAACCAGAAAGATAAAAGGACAAAAATCATTATTGCACTCGGTCTTTCACAGCACTTCAGTTGTGGTGTCAACTCTTAGAAAAAAAAGCCATTGGGAGCAGGTGTAGGGAGAGAGTCATAGCAGGAACACAGAGGGAGAGAGCGCCAATGATTTGCCAATTACTCCATTTATCTCCACAGCCGTTTGATGAGGCCGCTCAGGGCTACCGGGCTAATCAAACACCTTGGCAACCGCTGCCTCAGCAGACAGAGACGGTGTTCTTAGGTGCAGCACCTGAGTGTGTATTCTTGTCTTTTATTACAATGCGTCTGCATGTGTCGTTGTATTGGATGAGGATTGTTTCTTCTCTAAATAACATAATAAGAAATAAAGAGTGCAGATCAGACCTGACGAGTCCCTCGTCCCTTTGATGTATGAAGGGTCTGTAGAGCCTTATAAAACTGCCACATGTCATTACCAAGTCCTTCCTTCCCCACCAATAAAATGCATAATTATACCGTGCATATAACTTTAACTGGCCCGACTGAGGTCATTGGAAATCCATGATACCGCTATCATTGCCTTCATTATGGCTTCTACAGCTATTTACAGTCCAGTCAGACACGCTGACTGGCTCCCAGCAGACAGACAGTAAATGAGAACACAAACAGGGGGAATATGATGATCGGCTGGGTCAAATCACTGTTAAAATACTTTTTTTTATGGTTTGTTTCAGTTTGGCAGCAGATTTCTTACACAGGAGAATGTGCAAAGAGCTGTAACACAGATAATTACAGAATTGTCACATTCAGTTTTGTGACTTTTTTAAAGAACACTGCTCGTAGACTAAAGCAATAAACGAAAAGATTGATTCTTCTCATCGTTTCCAAAAAATGGTTCCATGAATTGATTTTTTAGTAACTTTAAATGTCAGTCCACATGGGATGAACAGGGCCATGGGCATAACCAGGCCATTTTCAAGTCCAATTTGTCAATTTATTCCCTTTGTCCACCAGCCAAACAACATATCATTTTCATTTTCTATCACAAATTATAGCAAAATGTCATCGTTTTTTCCCATGTGCTCTCCAAGGGCCCTTCTACTTCTTAAAGTAATTGTTCAAAAATATATTCTGTCAATTCTATCTCCCTGCATAATGATTTCCTTCTTTTTTCAAAGCCTTGTCTATAATTCCAAGTACAGGCTTTAATTCTGACAGAGAATACAATACCACATCCTTTTTTTGTATTTGTCCAACATGATAAATGAATGTAGACTGCAGTACATGCTTATGAGGGACTTATAAAAATACAAGTATACTTTTTAAAACCATCCAGCCAGAACCCTGAGGCAATTTCTTTCTTTTAAAAATTGAAATTCTGAAAAATGAAAAATTCTCCATTTATGCATCTGTCAAGTCCCATCAATGAGTTAAATAAAATCCTGAAGGACAGCAGCTTGGTACAGTAGCGGCGGTTTGTAAGTCAATGGGTCAGCTAATATTGCTTTCCAGTGAGCTGCACTCGCTCAGACCAGCCGGGAATCAAACTCCAGCTCCAAAATAAGCACTGCTCACTCATGCGATGTGTTCATGCTGTTTTCCCCTCAAAGCTCAGGAGCAAACTGCTGAGCAGCCGACTGGACTGATAAATACAACATACAGCTTACAGCAAAGGGTGGACAAGGCCAGAGGTATTTAAACTTTTACAGGCCAGGAGTCCAGAAGGACAAACACACGAGTCACCTCGTGGCCATCATGATCAGAGTCATGTTTACATCCCTGCTTTGGAGGGAACCAGCACAGGGAAGGCAGGCGGGGACTTATATAGGCTCCACAGAACTGTGAAATAAGGTCTGGCCCCTCCACACATACAGAAAATGGTATGGGTTGTTTGCATTTCTTTAACCCTTGTGTCATCTTCACTTTCGGGACCCTCTCGTGTCCCTCGGGTCAAACTGACCCGGGACTTATTTGGGGTTTTAAAAACTATTCTTAAATAAAATTTTACTTCATAATCTATTAACAAATATTGTCTTTATCTCAATTTCAAACAATTGAGATAACATATATGTTCAGGGAATGCAATCAGTCTCTACTAGAACACTTAAAAATGGAAGTGGGGTTCGTTTTTTGTCATCGGGTTATAATTCATGTTAAAAATCCACTATGGAAACAACATAAGTAGTCATATCCACAATAATTTTCTAAATTGAGTCAGGAATACATGTTTATCACAGAAAATAAGGTAAGACCGTTGATTTTCAGGTAGAAAAAATGTAACTTGTACCATTTTTCTTCTAAAAATTTGAAATGGGTCAATTTGAGCCAAATACGATACAAGGGTTAAACCAATCAATCGGCTTGGGCAGCGCTAAACTCTGGACGCAGCGACAATGCCTTTGTGAAATAGTCTCAGGATCCTTCCTGAGACTATTTCACAACGTGAGTTATTTAGATTGGCTGGAAACATGGTTCATGCTCTTACCAGTGTATCACCGTGTGTGTTTTGTCCGTAGCAAATCCCAAAAACATCCCAGTTGGAGATTAAATGCTGTAAATATATTCTTAGAAAATATTTAGAATCGTTCCCCAAAAGAACCAAGCAGGCCTGCCGTGTTGCACGTTTCAAATTTTGTTCAAAACTTGCTATTTTGAGCATGTAATGTTAGCTTGCTAGCTTGGAGGCTCTGGTTGCTGTTCCTGAGTGTGAGAGTTTAGAACGTTGTCACTCCCCGATGTGAGTCGAGTGCAGATTTGAGTTGCGAATTTGTCACTTTGCGACAAGTAGCCCACAAGATGCTAACGAGAGACTTCTGTAATGTCAACACAGTAAAAATGGACCTACTGAACCAAGTTGGTTCACTGCTGCCTACAAGCTAGCATCAAACACAACAAAGGCTTTCAGTTGAATGGTGTTTTGAGCTAACGTTAGCAATCAATCATAGATGGCTAAAATGTTTTTGACATGACTGCTAGCTTAGTTACAAGCTAGCAATCAAACACAACAAGGGCTGTCAGTTGATTGGCGTTTTGAGCTAACGTTAGCAACCAAACAGTCATAGATAGCTAAAACGTTTTTGAAATGATTTCCATCTTCTGTTATTGTTTGTAATGAGAAAAGTTTATTATTTTATGGATTTCACAAATTTCAGTATGACACGTGATGCCGTAAACCGTTTAAATCTGAGCATGCGCAACTCGGATGCTCACGGCGGGAACTTCCAGTGGAGCCGGAACGATCCAAAAAATGAACCGTTGTCGATCCAGAACTATTTTAATGAACACAACTGGACTTATGTGGTTGCTTACAGAGCATATGGAGGCTTAAACATGTCATGGGGGGAAGGTCTGGGAGGTTAGTCAGCTTTGAGTTGCTTAAACATAATACAAATACATGTTAATCATTCTTCAGTTGCCAGATACGCATTTACAAATGTTGCAGAAACGTTCAATATGACCATTTTGTTTCTTCCGAAACGTATTAGCCAGTGTAAATTACTTGTAATTTGGAAACGGTTGAATTGCCCCAAAAGGGATTTTTTTTTTTTTATGACGGGCTGAAGCATTGAGTATTTAGGTAGGAAACTAATTGGAGTTGGGAATTAAACTAAGGTTGTTGAAGGTAAATGTGCTCAAACGCACCGACTCCAACGCTTTTGTTGGTGTGAGCCCGTGTCATGTTCTCTCCGGGTTTATACAGCACATTTCCCACCTAACTTTTCTTTCTTTCGCCTCCACGTGCAAACCACACATCCAACACTTTGCATTGCATTCATCATGATGAAGACATTTGTTGTCAAAAGTATCCTTGAGTTTCCAAGGGCCCCCCCACAACACAATGATATTCCATCCTGATTTTCTTTCTTGTTGTAATTATAATAAAACCCCTTTTATTACCCTCAATTAAGTCCCTTTGGCTTACTCAAAGTCCGGGCTCAATCAGAATGAATTTGGCCTCAGATAATAGTAAAGAAAAGACCGTAGGATGAAGACGTGAGCTGAGGAGGAGAGAAGAGGAAAAGAAAGGTGAGGCGAGAGAGAGGTAATTGGAAGAGAGCCTTCGCCCCTCTTACCTCCGTATGACGTGTTATCAGCAGCTGGTCTGCTTTGATGCACTCAGTACGTAATTACCACTCCACATTATGGGACTCGGCCTCTTTCATATTCTGCAAAGCTAAATCAAGGAAGGCTGGATGATTACAGCAAAGTATTGTGTAAGGAAAAAAAGATTGCTCTCTTGTCTTCTCGCAAACATGTTGTACGGTAGAGACTTCCTCTATGGTAGTCTAAATGAGTCATGCAGCTCTTTGGTGAGCTTCATGATCACTGATAAATCCATGTTCACATTTAGATAAAGGATGTTGCTCATAAAGAGCCATCAAAGTATATTTTATTTTATTTCAAAGATTAAATTTCAAATGTTTTGTCAAATTTAAAGCACAGTTCATTTTCTGATGCGTTTCTAGCTGTCCAACAGTCGGATTACTGTGTAATTTGACTCATTTTATTCTTGTTATCTTGCTTGCCTTACATGTAATCCCCACAGGCAGCCATTTATTTTTAAAATGATTTAATTGTTCTAGACTTTCCAAATGTTATCGGACCAGTTGGATTTTGATCCATCTGGTCCGATAACATTTGGGTGGTTTTAACGAGGACTCCGGCTGGGAACAGGCGGTCCAAAAACAGCAGTTCCCAGGAAGTAGGAGCGCTGCTCCTGATCAGCACTGTCACTGCGATAGGTTCGCCTAGCTAGGTTTCTTTTAGAAAATCAGCAAAGGCACAAACACCAGCCAAAAACTTTATTAACACTCCTCTATTCCCTCTTTCTCACTTCTTTCCCCGGGGCACTGTGTCCCGCCCCTTTCTCCTACGGCGACCTGAGGGATCCAATCAACAGGGACTTTAACATATAATCGTTTAAAGAGCAGGGAAACGAAAAAAAAAAAAAACCTGAGCAAAACAAACACATTCTTAACTTAGTGACATAAATTAATTAATACAATGTCACTTTACCCTTACATTGCACTAGGATAACTTATTGCTGCAATTGAACGTAATTATGCACTAAAATGTAATTTCTCTACATATTACCGACAGATGTGCATATTTATAAATAGGACACAGTACAATAACTAGTTTCCCTGCGGGAGGGGAAAAGAGACCAAATCAATGGCCAATCTATTGACAATGAATCTAATGTTTGGCGTGCGGGCGGGACCCAACACACAAGTTTTGGGAAGGAGTGAGAGCAGAGCACACACACTGCGGGAGGGGGCGATAATGGGCAGAAATCCCAGGGCTCTACTCTAAAGCCACATCTTTTACCTGGTAAGAAAACGTGGCCAAATGAGTACGCTCCGGGGTCTGGGAACTGGGAGGGGAAGAAACTTTTGTGCTCACCTCATTAAAGTGTTGAATTCACCGGCTCTGAACATCCATGGAGCCCAGGACTTAGATTGGCGCAATCATTGTGGTCATGACCCTGCAAAAGCAAAATCTAACAAGAACTTCCTGGGAAAAAAACACCCATCCTTAAGGGAGGTAGACAGGGAAACTTCAGGAAATTAATTAAATTTTTTTATTTTTTTTATTTAAGAAAGCATCACCTGACAAACCTCTTGCTCTGTTCCTCTACAGTTGAGCTCTGGGATCTTTTTAAGTGCACCGCCTGACCTCGGCTTTCTTTCCTTCAGGCTCTGATTTATTCTCTGTCACTACTGAAACAGCTCTGACATTCATCGGCTGTGAGAGAAGCTCTCCCACACCTATAGCACCATGACTCTTGATCACAGGGTCACGTCCGAAAAGGGCTCAGATATCATCCGCCATCCGCACACTCGCTCCGGAAGCTCTGACCCGCGCTTCCTCGTCTGTTTTGTAATGAGGTCGACCTGTTTATGTTTTGATATTTTCCTCCCAGCTGCTCAGAAGGCGATGGTGTTATTCCACCCCTGTCTTTGCTCTGCGGACCCACAGTTGCCTGAAGCTAACCTTGCATCAGCCATTTGGCTCCAGGGTCGTCTCGGATGCTACGAGGCCTCGGTTGAAATATTTGCCCTTAGGAGGGTGTCTTTTCTCAGAATTTACTGTGAGGACTTTTAATGCATTTGTTTTTAGGTTTTTTTTTACGTGCTGGACCATTTCTTTGTTGAAGACAGGCAGGAGAGATGGCACAAAAAACATTGCAGGGACAATTGTGAACCCAGGAAGTTAAATTGAGCCAATTGATCCCTTTTTTTGGTCTGAATTGAGCATCCCAGGAGGAATAATCACAGGTTGTGTGGAGGTGTGCAGCAAATGGGATTTAATTTTTACTTTTTCCATCTGACTTAGATACCAAAATCATACTTCAAGCACTTACTTTCAGAAAAACGGAAAGACAGTAGTGAGACAGCAAATTGTAACCATTGCACCAAAATGCCTTGCAGGCAGGGCACTGCAAGAAAGAGAAAACTCCGATTGGACAGACAGTCTAGCTAGCTGTCTGGATTTACCCTGCAGAGATCTGAGGAACCATAGTCCTCAGAAATCCACCGGAGTTTAACATGCAAACCCAAGAATATCAGCGATTCATTTGCCGAAAGAGTAATAATTCCTTCAGTTTCAATTGAGCCTTTGGCGCTTGGGCCCTAATTATTGGGATAGCGTGTGATTTGCGTGCTCTTTCACTTTGAGTGGTTAACAAAAGCAATAAGGGGTCTCATAGCCCCATCTAACTCTATATACTCTGATATTTGATTTGGGGATCCATAACACGTTGTGAGTGGCAGCTCACTTCAAGCACATTTACAACTTTTAAATCCTCACCTATGTGTCTCATGTTTTCCGTTGCATTAAAGTCTTATGTTTAGCACTAGTTGACAGTAGCGCCGATGGCAGCATTACCAGTACATTAAGAGGTTTATATAACAGAAGGACTGAGCAGGGATGAGGTGTCTTAACTATTTGGAGGCCTGTTTGAGTTTTAGTGCAACACAAAACTCCACCTCCACATGAAAAGTACCTGGGTGATCTTTATCTTTATGTTCCATCAAACCTCTCTCCCAGGCTCAGTCATCTATCCCCCCCCCCGAAGCTTCACTCGCACACTTTTATTTCAAGCCCTCATTCCTTCAGAGTGGACACCGTTAAGCCGTAATAAGATCGTAAAAGACACCTCAGAGTTACTGCGTAGGGGGGACGTCAAGGCGGAGAATTTATTCAAGGCGAGACAGAGGCAGCCAACATTTCATGGTGTTGTCTAGAGTGAAGTGTGCGAGTGTGCGAGCAGCCATTGGACTCCTGTCAGCTGACCACGTTAAGGAGATGATGAAGAATCCATTAAACCACAGTGGCTGCAGCTAGCGTGTGTGTGTGTGTGTGTGTGTGTGTGTGTGTGTGTGTGTGTGTGTGTGTGTGTGTGTGCCTGCTCAACCTTCAGCATGTTAGATGTACATCCCCTGAGAGATGAAGTTGTGCTATGACTGCACGGAGTATGGGAAATTCTTAAGCTTGACAGTATATTTTGCTAATAATAATGTATTAATTGAATCATTTATAGTGTTTTATTGATCCCCAGTGAGGGATCTCTGTTTTTGTTAGTAATCACTACACACAGGCCTGAAATACACACACGTGCTCAGGACCTATTCATGCACAAATGGAGAGGGGGGGGTACGGTGCCTTGCTGAAGAGCACCTGGAAGTTCGCAGGAGGTCTCATGGCATCTCTTCAGCGGCCAATCCACACCCCGAACGTACTCTGACCTCAAAGGTCAACACATTCTTACACCCAGCACGTCAAAAGGCGACGCTTGGCCGGGTGCCTTTGGCGTTTGTTACTGACGCACAGCCGTACACAGAACTTTGGGACAGTTGGGTTTAGGAAGTGATCGTGGGGGGGGGGTAACAAAATGGGACAACGAACCCCGGTCTCCTACTTCAACAGTGATTTTGGCGTCTCTGTCTGAAGCTGTGAGCCAGTGACGTTGGGAGAGTCGGGAGTGAGAACGTATTGTGCGTGTGTGTGTGTGTGTGCACTTGTTTGAGAAGCCGCCTGGGTTTAACCCTTGTGTTGTCTTCCAACCATCATGAAAAAAAGTCATTGCTTCTTCTGACATTTTTGTCACTTTTTCAATGTTGTGGGTGCTTTTTTTTAATGTTTTTTCCAACGTTATTTGATATTTCTAATGTTGACATTTTCAGCTTATTTCGAAGGCCCATTTTTTGTGATGAAAAAAACTGAAAATGGGTAAAATTTGACCCGAGGATAACATGAGGGTTAAGGTAGCAGTGAAAACATGGACTCGGGCATTGTCTCAATAACAAGCAGAACGTTGGTGACGCCGGGTGGAGGCCATTGTTCTTGTTGCGTTTTCAACAATAACGTGGTAAAAATGGGTGTACCGTATGTAATTTCTCATATAATGGCTCTGATGCCATTGTGAATTGTTTTTCACACCAATAGCAAAAATATATATATTTAAGGGGTTTAAGAAGTTTTGAGTTTTTTTTCCTTAGAAGTAATTTTTAAATTTATATTTATTTTAATTTTTAAGTCTCAAATATTATTTTGTGATATTCGTATGAAAACTTTTTCTCTGAAATATTTTTTTTTCTCTCATAAAATGCTTTTTTTGTTATCAGTGTGATAACTTTTTCTTTTTTTTTCTCTCAGATCATTTATTTTCTGGCATGTAATAAAGAAACAAATCTCCATAGCTTTCCCGCTCCAACTCTGGGCCAGAGTCTGATCTTAGTTCCTCAAAACTGAGTCAAGTCCTTTTATTGTATGAGTGGATTTTTGTTGTAGCCAGTTCACTGGGAGGGAGCACTTAGGAACCTGGTTGCTGGTTTTGTATACGCGTGTTTGTGTCCCCACACCTGGCTGGCTTCAGGGTTTCCCGCAGGACGTCTCCCGCAGCCTTGTTTCATGGCTGACATAAATCCAGACGCCAGCGGTCCTGAAGCCAGATTAGATTGTGAGCGTGACGGAGGGAAGGCGCTCTCTCCTCCACCTTCTGCTCAGGGCGTCTGCAGCTGGCACCGTCCCTGACTAACGAGGGTGCGTTCGAGAGCCCTGGCAATGCTTCTTTTTTTGCAAAGATCACGGCTGGCATTGTTTTGTTTTTCCAAAAGCAGTTATATCAGTGACAGTCAGTCGGCATCCTATAGGCAGTAGAGGAGGAGTGTAATGTGCTCGCTGTCTTAACACACACACACACACACACACACACACACACCCCATCACATAACGGGCCATCTGTGTGAGCGAGAAGGCGAGTGCAGTTAGTGCTAATGTAGTCATAACATCTAGCATGGAAGCATAACCGACAGTCATGATGCCGTTCTTTCAACACTGATGGTTTACCTTAAGGTGACTTTCAAAGTTATATAAGATGGGTTTATGGGGTGAACAGGAAGCAAGAGGGAGATGGTGAAATAAGAGGTCGACTATGATACCTTTCTTGTTCAGTCGACTCTTGGATTTTTGAAGACTGTAGTTTGTGGTGTAGTTACATGGTACACGTTGCCTTACATCATGAGATGTTTCTGTCATTCTGTGTTTGCATTGTGCATACAGGTGACAAATGAAAGGAAAACGCTGAATAAATTAGTATAGGAGCATAAATGCGGAATGTGCATTCATCCTTGCTGGCATCCTCGCAAAATGGAGTTAAATTTCAACTTAAGTGAAAAATATCCCCTTATCTGGAGGAAAATAACTAAGATAGATACTTTATTCATCCCAAAGGAAATTTTAGGCATCCAGTAGCAAGACAACCATGACACAACAAAAACATATACACACATATATCACACATACATAAGAATAAAAATATATCACTCACAGAAATGCAAGACCATTATAAGGTAAGGTACGATAGACTGTGTGCAATGGTGCAAAAGTGAACAGTGCAGTAGTTCATAATTAAATATTAAATATGACTGTTACCTATAAACTGACTGATTGAATAAGAATTAGCAGAGATCAGTCTGACTTGGAGCTGTCGCTCAACACAGGTGCACCCCCCACACATGTGCGCTGTGTACATTGCTACATAGCAACAGCTAGTCCACTAAGTCCACAGGTGCACCAAATGTATCGCAAGAAGTCTTGCAAAAAAGCGCACAGATTCGCCACTGTGTGATGCGAGAGAGCACATTGCAGCGACAGATTCGAGAGGCTGTAATCGCTGAGTTGTGGTTGTGATGGAAAATGAACCCGAGGGAAAAAAAAATTTAACCGAGTAAATGTTGCACTACACGCTTGCAGCTGTCATTGTGTTCATGAAAAATATCAATCTACACATTTGTGAACATTTTTTTTTTTTTTTCTTTGTGTCACTTAAAATTCAGGTCACAAGTGCGAATATTTTTTTTTTGTAGTGCAAATTTTATTTTACAAGTGCAAATTTTAACATGCAAGTTCAGATTTTTTGTTCTGCAAGTTCTCACAAGGTATTCTACAAGCTCTCACCTTTTTACCTTGATAGGTGTTCATCTAACCCCCCTCTCCCAGGAACAGGGTAGATGCTAGATTGGATCCGCTAGACGTGTCAACGTTAAAAGGACGTGCCTCGTGGCCCGCCTTACTCTGCCTTATTCTGCCTCTGATTGGCTTAAGCCAAAACCGCTTTGCGTTGGCCGTTCCATTGATTTTCTACGGGGGTGTACGCCCTGCTCTGATTTTCCGCTTTTGTGCTGCGCTCAAAGGTCAAATTGCCACTGACCTTTTGAAAGCGCAACCAATGAAATAGCAGCTGTCAGTACCTAGCAACAGGAAATGGCTTCTTTGCCACCCTTGATGACAGTTACCCGCGCTGCTCTTTGCGCGTTGCGTATCATGTGGAGGCAGCTTTACCCTGGTGTTTTTACCCTAACCAATCCCCTCTCCCCATGCCTACACCTAACTACTTCCACCATTCTAACCCATCCGATGGAGGATCTACTGTACACAGGAACGCTGCTGGACTGCAAAGTAGTTTTGGCGTAGTGGCCACGCTCTGTATTGTGGTGTCAAGTGACTTTTTAACACGGTAAACGTTGGTTTCCTATCATCCTTTATAGTTCTCCATGTCCACCAATAATCTAACTTTATTTTTTTGCTAATATTGGTATATTTTTTTCCTGACATTTCCACATCTTATATTGAATGGGCAACAGATGGATGGAAACAAATCTAAAGAGACTTCAGTCATGTTGTAGTCTTGAAGATAGAGCTGGGCGATATGGCGAAAATCAAATATCCTGATATTTTTTACCAATATCAATATCGTAGGTTTGGAAGTTGGTAATTTCACAAAATATGTGCACAATCAGATTTTGGATAAATAATCATCAGTTATGTTGATATACTAACTACATGGGTAAAGGCAAATAATAGAAGTTCATAATAGAAATGACAGAAAATTACATCACTCTACTGTAATGCAGCCTTTAAAACCAGGAAAAGACAACAACCGTGTCATATCAGGATATTACGACATCCAGAATTTAAGACGATATCTAGCCTCATATATCGATATTATATCAATATATTGCTCAGCCCTCCTTGAAGCTCAGATAACGTGACTGGAAATGGGATCCCAACCCTGAGGTGAAGCAGCTCTCACATTTCCTCGCCTGCTGTTGTTTCACTCTGACTCCAACAGCTGCAGAGATGCTGATTAATGCGCACACAGGAAAAGCAAACATGAACGAGACAGACACGAGTCGTCCCACCTACACATCGTGTTCTAATTGTCAGGATGGATCTTTTTTGTTGTTGCGTAAATACTCGGCTGCTTGTCTTTGCCCGAGCGCTGCCCTCATTTGTGTTTGTGTCTGCCATATGGCTCCCTCATTAGCATTATAACAGGCACTGATTGAATGGGGGCATGCACAGCAAGGTTTTACTTTTTAGAAGTAAATGATTGAAAATTCAGACTGGAGACAGGCCAAGTGCTTAGAGACGTGCAAGGTGTTTGTTTTGTGTGGTTTTTATTTGTCTCTGCACTCCATGCGATGGATGACAGTACTGTACACTGTATTGTGCTCATCACTGAATTAATTCATTTTAAGGTCCCATGGCATAAAAACTTCACTTTATGAGTTTTTTTAACGTTAATATGCGTTCCCCCAGCCTGCCTGTTGTCCCCCCAGTGGCTAGAAATGGTGATAAGTGTAAACCGAGCCCTGGGTATCCTGCTCTGCCTTTGAGAAAATGAAAGCTCAGATGGGCCGACCTGGAGGTCTATCTGAGCTTTCATTTTCCCCCCTTTCTCTGCTTTGCCTGCCCAGAGAATTTGGCCCATGAGAGAGAGACATCATGGCTTTCAAACGAGCAAAGCAGCAGTTGGTCAAGGCCACCCCCCCCCAACCTCCACCTTGCCCCCCCCCCTTCTCAAAAGCTACAGACTCAGAAATGGCACATCCTAAGGAGAGCTCATTGTGGGACTGGCTCTAGTGGCTGTAATTCTGCACCAAGGCTGAATTTTGGGAAAGAGACTTCAGATACAGTATTAGGGGACCACTAAGGTCTATATAAAGAGACTTCAGATACAGTATTAGGGGACCACTAAGGTCTATATAAAAGAGACTTCAGATACAGTATTAGGGGACCAGTAAGGTCTATATAAAAGAGACTTCAGATACAGTATTAGGGGACCACTAAGGTCTATATAAAAGAGACTTCAGATACAGTATTAGGGACCACTAAGGTCTATATAAAAGAGACTTCAGATACAGTATTAGGGACCACTAAGGTCTATATAAAAGAGACTTCAGATACAGTATTAGAGGACCACTAAGGTCTATATAAAAGAGACTTCAGATACAGTTTAGGGGACCACTAAGGTCTATATAAAAGAGACTTCAGATACAGTATTAGGGGACCACTAAGGTCTATATAAAGAGACTTCAGATACAGTATTAGGGACCACTAAGGTCTATATAAAAGAGACTTCAGATACAGTATTAGGGGACCACTAAGGTCTATATAAAAGAGACTTCAGATACAGTATTAGGGGACCACTAAGGTCTATATAAAAGAGACTTCAGATACAGTATTAGAGGACCACTAAGGTCTATATAAAAGAGACTTCAGATACAGTATTAGAGGACCACTAAGGTCTATATAAAAGAGACTTCAGATACAGTATTAGGGGACCACTCAGGTCTATATAAAAGTATCCAAAGAGCACCATGTCATAGGACTTTTAAAGCTTCTTTAAAGATTCTTTAGCAAATACATCAATATTACGATGATATTGTAGGGTTGATAGTTGGTGCTGTCACAAAATACTTGCGATTTTATATAAGTCGCTCGGTCGGGACTCTTGGCGTCACTGTTTGATGCTGTGGGTCGGGACGTACGTTTAGCTGACATGCAACACAAGAACGTTAGGTTTAGGAAATGATTGTGGATGGGGTTACAAAACAGGGACTGGAACCCCGGTCCCATGGGTGAACCAGCACACCTTTTTTCCAACATCAAACTAGCAAAAGTGGAATTGGACATGCCCTCAACGTACCTGTGCCATACGCTTCACGCCGTGCACTTACATCGTTAGAATAGGGCGCCTAAAGGTGCTCTAAGCGATGTTGGGTGACGACATTTCTTGTTGACGTTCAAAGTATTTTCAAACAAAACTCCTCTCTCTCCCTCTTCCGTGCTTGCTGCTCTGCCCGGTGCGTTCCATACAGACGCTAAAGGGTGATTTTTTTGCGTTGCTACCTGACGCTGAGAGCCACTGACCACGCGCCAGTACTAGAACGGGAGGAACACATCTCACCTGTCCTCATTTACAGTGAATCCATCTGTCCTTTATTTTCCCCATTTGTAAAAAAGGAGGGTCTTAATGGTCCATCAGCGCCTCAGGCCCCTCGTCCCCCACTTGTTAAATGTGTCCGGTGGCTCATTTTTGCTCTGTTCTGTCCCGATCATCCTGCAGCTCTCTTTGACCCGCTGTAATGAGATGGAGGAGAGCTAAATATATTTCATGATAATGTGCAATCTCAATGTCGTGTTGTGAGACTAAAGCCCGGGGCCCCGTCCGGCCCCTGACCCTCATCAGCTGTACATCAAGTCCAACACGCACCTTCATACCCCTCTGTCTTGTCCTCTCTGGGTTTAATAAGCAGTTATTATGAAGAAAGAACTACAAAGACAGACGAAAAGAAAGAAGAGAAGAAGGTGGGAGAAAGATGGGTGGAATGGAACTAAGTACATTTACTCAAGTACTGTACTGAAGTACAAAAGTACAAAGAGTCTTTTCTTTTCGTATCATTTTCTACTTCTACTCCGCTACATTTCAGAGCGAAATATTGTACTTTTTACTACTACATTCATCTGACAGCTTTAGTTACTAGTTACTTTACAAGTTTACATTGTTGTACACAAAACACATGTAGTTTATAAAATCTGATGTTTTATTATAAATTAAACTAGCCAACAATATAACGACCTACATGTCCAGCTGAAATGATTAGACCATTAAAACACCATTAAACTGTTTTCATAGTATAATAGGAGGATTTTCCTGCATTTAGTACTTTTACTTTTAATACCTTAAGTACATTGTCCTGATAATACTTACATACTTTTACTTAAGCAACATTTCCAATGTGGGACTTTTACTTGTAACAGAGTATGTATACAGTGTGTTATTAGTACTTTTACTTAGGTAAATGATCTAAATTAGTGCTGTCAGTTAAAGGCGTTATTAACGGGGTAAACTGCCGGCATATTTATGTAAAAAAAAAGCCTTCTCTTACTTCGGTCCTTGGTCTTGGAATAACTTGCAAAACTTGCTCCATCTTAATGATCTAGTCCCACTAAATGAATTTAAGGCCATGTTAAAATGCCATGTAATTCAAAAATGTGACTGCCACTTGTGACGTGTTCCTTTCCTCTGTGTGATTCTTGTCTACGTTGTATTTCTGTTTAAATTGTAACTGGTGTGCCGTCTTGGCCAGGTCTCCCTCGGAAAAGAGATTTCAATCTCAAGGGACTTCCTGGTTAAATAAAGGTTACATAAAAAAATAAAAAAAAGGCGTCAACTTTTTAAATTTTATATTTACATTCTTTTTGGTCTAGCAAACTTTGTAGTTTTTTCACGTGCTCAACAACTAGTAACGTTAGAAAAACTGCAACACCACACCGGATCTAGCTAGACCGGAAACAAAACAACAGGTACGCCACACACACGCCGTTTGGGCTGGCGAGCCAGCCAGAGAGTAGTAACGTTACGCTTTGAGTGGATGGCGAGCGTGAGACGCTGAAATGGACGCCGATAAGATTCTGGATGGAAAGTTGACTTTTTAAAAGTTGCCAATAGTTCCATTGACATTTCAATCTTTTATTGATGGACAGTGTTACATTGTGTGAGAGATTATTGGCTCCAAGTGAGAATGTTACGTGTGAAATTGAACACTACAGTAGGATGAATGCCAATGTTGTTTTCAATTAAAAAAAAATATGCACAAAGCAATCTGATCTTCCATGTTAAGAGCATTACAATGAGAAAAATTAATGGGACAAAAAGAAATTAAGGGACATTTAGAATAGATACCAATGTGCGATTCATTACGAGTCAGCTATGATATTAATGCGATTAATCGCATTTAAATATTTTAATTTTAAACAGCATTAATCTACATACTTTTTTACAATTATATAAGAAAGAGACAAACATTTTCACACGTGAGAAGCTGTAAGTACAGAATATTGGACAGTTATGCTTAATATTCTCAAGACTTAATCAACTAGTCCACTAACCAACAAGTCATTTCAGCAGACGTTACTCTGAAAACATAAGTGTGTGTGTGTGTGTGTGTGTGTGTGTGTGTGTGTGTGTGTGTGTGTGTGTGTGTGTGTGTGTGCTTTGAGATCCAGATCGTTTCACTCTGGTGTGATGCCGATCTCTGTCGCATGCAGCCACAGTTTAATGGATTAGGTTGTTGAACATATTTATTCCAGTTAGAAACTAATTTACCACTTAGCCGAGATTCCCGTCAATCACGGGTTATCAGCCAGCCTGACGTTTGCAGTTTGCTTGAAGTCTTTCATCTCGTTAGACGATTAACTTTGGATGGCGCTCTGACACATTGCACATGTGCAGACGCAATCTTAATTTCAATGGTGCAGTCACAGTAACAACAGTGGTGGGATCACATTGAGTTCTACTGATGGGGGAGATCCAGAGAGTTTGGAGAGTTTGTGAGATGTGCTGTGTATGTCTGTGCTTCTGTGTGCGTTCATGTGTGTGTGTGTGTGTGTGTGTTCATGCCAATTTCTACTTCTACTCTAAATATTGTACTTTTTTACTCCACTACACTCATCCGACTAGTTACGTAACAGAATAAGATTTTTGCACATAAAACACGTGTAGCACATAATACAATGTTTTAGTCAACAGAGAATCCAAACCGGGTGGTATGATCTTCAACACCCTTCCCCTCCCTCATATTTTAATTTTACAGTCATTTTTTATGAACTTCCACATCAATGTATGCCCCAAAGACCTTGCGAGCGATGAATGACTTCTACCATCTACCAGTCTAATCTGTACAGCAGTAGTACACTCGAGTATCTCTGTATCGGGATGTCACTGAAGCATGTCACCCTGACAGTGTCGTAAGGGTCAGCCTGTTCTCATGAACAATTTCTTCAAAAAGCTACAAAAAGTTAAGCACTGGAATTCGTAAGCATCCCACGTTTGTTTTGCTGAATGCACCACGTCGACTGCCGGAGGTTGGGGTGCATAGGTGGGCTTTCAACCCGGGGAGCGGAGGAGGGGAAAACAAGACTTTCACCCAGGATCATCTGAACGTTCGACGCAGCAAAGCGCTCATATTTTGGGGCCTAAACTTTTCTTTTAGCCTTGACGTTTTTTGTTGCTTTTTCAGCCTTTGTGACACTTTTCACAACAATTATTTTTTATTTTTATTTATTTTTTTATTTTATACCTTAGTTGCTTTTCCCGATGTTTTTGTAACTTTTTTCGGCAATTTTTTATGTTGTGTATTTTAACTGAAGCTGAACAAATAATTTCTGTTTTATGGTACAAAATCCGGGTATTGAGCTGACTGAACTGAACTGCTACTACTACGGTACTGAACTTCTGTTATTTTACAGATTGCAGTGCACATTGTTTTTTTCCTTTTTGTGTGTTTTTTATATTTTATTTTATTAACGTTTGTTCGAAATAAAAAAGAAAAGAAAAAGAGTACAAAGTGACAATATTGATGAATATCATCGTCTTTAGGATGTTCCTTTATTTTGTAATTCCCAATTTAGATTTATTCTTTTCTTAAAGAGTGTTTGTTTTTAATTTAAATGTCTGGAAGAGCATAGTAATGAAATTGTCAAATCATGTTTGAGTTGACTTTCAAACTTTGTGATATCAGTAAATATTGTATCGCTGTTGAAAGAATTGATGTAATATCGTATGGTGATAAAATGTGTCATTTAAATACTGTATAATAACATTCCTTTAACTATGTAAATACCGTACATATCCACACTCGTTATATTTCTTTATATTTATATTTCTACTCTAATATTTCTACTATTTGTACAACCGCGACACAGAGTTTCCATTCGGGGATCAATAAAGTATTTCTGATTCTGATTTACACCCTTACAGTGTAGCTCACTGTATAGTACACATATAGTACATGTGGCTACATTAACCCAAAAAAGCTCAGCAGCACTGTGGGTTTGGCCCTCTGGCTCTGTAATATCTCCGCCATTCGTCAATAAGACTATTTCCTCCATAATACCCATAATTCCCCACCACCAATGGCTCTGGTCTGGGTAAACAAAATAACTTCTCAGTGGCAGATGGCCCAAAATTCCAGTGTGAATGCTATCTTATGGCGTTTATAAAGACTGGTAATCTTTCTTCTGTTTTATTTACTTCTTCTTTCTCTGCATTTCTATCTTTCTGGCCCCCTTTTCTTCTTCTCACACCAGTTTTCTCTCTCTCTCTCTCTCTCTCTCTCTCTCTCTCTCTGAAGCAGCTGTTCCTTATCAGTACTGCTCGCCCGCTGACATGAAATGCCATTAAATGAATCTTCATGAAACCTCCAAACACCACTGATTTATCCTGCTGCATGCTTCATAAGTTCTTGATTGATCTCGGCCGCGGACGATAAAAAAAATGAGAGCGAGAGAGGAAATTGGTTAAAAATAAAGGGAGGGGGGGCAGGGAAGGAGGGAAGGAAAGCTGTGGGTGAGAAAGGGAAAGAAATGAGGACAGAGGGAAGGAAAAAAGGATTGAGGGAAATCAGAAAAATTCAGGGATGAAAGTATGAAAGTGAGAAGATGGTACCGGAGAGTGAAAAAAGACGAGGTGAAGCAGAAAGGGACAGTGCAGGAAGAAAAGAAAAATTTATGCGGAATAAAGAAAAAGAAGAAAAGAGTGCGGGGGACATAAAAGAAGGTCGGTATGAAATAATGGGAGGAATAAATAGTAGAATAGAAAAGTGAGTGGAGAAGGGAGAAAGGTAAGGATAGGAGGCAAGTAGGAAAGGAAATGGAGGGAAGAAGGAAGAGAGGATGTAGTGGAAGGAAATTAGATGAGGCAGAAAATTCTAGCGGGTCGGGTCACATAACAGAAAGATGAGATGAGCGGAGGAAAAGGGAGAGAAGGAGGCAAGTTAGGAAGGAAAGAAGGGAAGAAGGATTGATAAAAGTGCATTAAGAGTTGGGAAGATGAAGTTAAGTAAGAAAGTAAGTAAGAAGGTAAGAAAGTCAGTAAGAGTCAATTAGTAAGAAGGTAAGTTAGTAAGAAGGTAAGAAAGTCAGTAAGAGTCAATTAGTAAGAAGGTAAGTTAGTAAGAAGGTAAGAAAGTCGGTAAGAGTCAGTTAGGAAGAAGGTAAGTTAGTAAGTAAGTAAGTAGGTCAGTAAGTAAGAAAATCAGTTAATAACAAAGTAAGAAGCTAAGTTAGTAAGAAAGTAAGTACTTAGCCTAAGTAAGTCAGAAAGTTAGTAACAAGGTAAGAAAGTAAGTTACTATGAGTCAGTTAGTATGTAAGTAAGAAGGTAAGTTAGTAAGAAAGTAAGTACTTAGCCTAAGTAAGAAAGTTAGTAAGAAGGTAAGAAAGTAAGTTACTATGAGTCAGTATATAAGTGAGAAGGTAAATTAGTATGAAGGTAAGTTAGTAAGTACTTAGTAAGAAAGAAAGTTAATAACTTAGTAAGTTAGTTAGAGTCAGTTAGTATGTCAGTGAGAAAGAATGTAACTAAGAAAGTAAGTTAGTAAGAAAGTAAGAAGGTAATTTAATAGGTAAGAATCCAAGTAAGAAAGTAAGTTAGTAAGAAATTAAGTGCGTAGCCTAAGTAATATAGCAAGTAAGAAGGTAAGTACGTAAGAAAGTTAGTAAGTAGGTAAGTTAAAAAGTGTATTTATAGTTAGCACTTATCACAGTCACAAAATGCTTCACAAGCCAAAAGAATAAATACATTAAAACAAATTGATGCTCATTAGAAGCTCAATAAGTCACAGTAAATTATTTTAAAACACAAAACCATAAGATACATAGTAATACAGTCGAAAATGTGGCTAAACCCACAGCTGACTAAAAAGATTATTTAAAGAGTTTTTAGCTGCTTTTTAAAGATTTCAGCAGAGGCCGCCACTCTTAAAACATGTCGCAGAGCGTTTCACAGCCTAGGAGCAGCTGTTTCAAAAGCAACGCTTTTTCTGAACGCTGTCACCAGGTTTCTGGGAGACATAGGTGCCCATGTTTGGCGGGGATTGAGGGGTCCTCCCTCAAATTTTTTTTACATTTTTCAAAGAAGAAATAAGCAATTTCACATCATTCTGGACCAGAATTATTTCCATATGTGTCTAAAATGTTGGAAAGGCTCGAGCAAATGATAAATAAAAACACTCAAAAAGCTCAAACTCAAAACGTGCTAAAGACGTCCCCTGGGGGCCGACTACAAGTACAATTATTAAATCTGAACGTCTAACTAAAAGTCATTTAGTTAGTTTTACCCACCCAATGGCTTGGGTGCTGCACCTAAGCCCTATAACAGCCATATAATAAGAAAAACCCCTGACTGTTTATGTGTGATGACAGGAAGGATGGAGAAAACATTAGAGGAATAAGAAAGGTGGAGAGAGTAGGAAAGGAATCAGGGAATGAGGAGTGAGGGTGGTGATGGCGCAGTGGATATGACACATGCCTTTGGTGTGGGAGATCTGGGTTCAATTCCCACTGCCATACATCAACCAATGTGTCCCTGAGCAAGACACTTAACCCCTAGTTGCTCCAGACATCTGCTTCTGACATATATAGCAATTGGAAGTCGTTTTGCATACAATCGCTAAGCTAAATGATATGTAATGAATCAGGAAATACAGATGAAAAGGAGAGAAAAACAATGTAATACAGGCGCAAAAATGAAACAATGGTTGAGGGACAGAAGAAGAAGAAACATAAAGCAAGAATGTACCACCGAGGTCACATTTTTAGACAACCTACTGATGAAATAATTTCAAAGGAGGAGGCGTAAAATTTTGGGCTGGAGGAGGTCGTCATAAAACCCCCAGGATGGGTTTTATCGATCCGTCTTGCAGTCTGTTTGTACATGTTTACGAGGCGAATAGAGAGAGAGGAAGAGGATGAGAGGAAGGACGGAGAGTGGTAAAGAACGAGTGTGGAGGCGGGCGAGCAGTGTGTAAATGCAGGTGGGCCGCATTGATCTGAGTCTGCAGGCTCCGCATCGACCGAGCGGCAGATGAGGACTGATTACGCCGCAGTTAAGAGGCACATGAAAGGGAAGCACTGTTAACGCCCCCAACCCTTAATGGGCATTGAAAAAAAACTGCCACAAATACAGCTGTCTGTCCGATGCGTGGCCTGCAAGGTGTGGAAAGTCACAGATAAGAAAAGAGATTATAATCGCTTTGTCAGTCACGACGCTGTAGTTTCATGTCTTGATGAAAACCAGAATCAATTTAATACGCCAACATTTTATCACGTGTACATCTTCCTGCCGCATGAAAAAACTACATCAACATGTTGAAGTACTTGTACAACCCACTCCCCCCACCCTGGCTTAGTTGGAATCACATACATACATACATACATACATACATACATACATACATACATACATACATACATACATACATACATACATACATTCACATACATACATACATACATACATACATACATACATTCACATACATACATACATACATACATACATACATACACACACACATACATACATACATACATACATACACACACACATACATACATACATACACACACACATACATACATACATACATACATACATACATTCACATACATACATACATACATACATACATACATACATACATACACACACACATACATACATACATACATACATACACACACACATACATACATACATACATACATACATACACACACACATACATACATACATACATACATACACACACACATACATACATACATACATACATACATACATACATACATACATACATACATACATACATACATACATACATACATACATACATACATACATACACACACACATACATACATACATACATACATACACACACACATACATACATACATACATACATACACACACACATACATACATTCACATACATACATACATACATACATACATACATACATACATACATACATACACACACACATACATACATACACACAACTTAGTCTAAGACTTCCAAGACTACGAAATTTGATTAAAAAAGGCTGGCATGTATGAAAAAACACTGTACTTGAAGGTATCTACATAAGAGTGACATGACACTGTCATGAACATTATAAACAAGTCATGATGTTTCCTAAAATTGCTTTCTTCTTTAACCATCACGTTATTCCAGC
This sequence comes from Percina caprodes, assembly GCA_013375575.1. Lineage (NCBI taxonomy): Eukaryota > Metazoa > Chordata > Actinopteri > Perciformes > Percidae > Percina > Percina caprodes. The sequence goes on along the minus strand of JABXJD010000330.1, from coordinate 252,305 downwards.
GTGTTCTGGAAACATAAGCCCACGCAGGACCTTTTCCCGACCACGACGTCCCAGTTCCCGCTCCCAAGCAGTCTTTGTTTTGGAGTTTTTGTGAGTGCAAAAAAACCAGAATGCTATTGTCTAAACCCCCTTTGTGTTGACAGATCTGTGGGGGCTGCATCCCACATTTTTTTGTAACTTTCCAAAGTAAGCAATCTGACAATGACGGCCACTTTCATGCAGCGATTAGCAGTTGTACAGAGGCGGAGAGGGTTTGAACTTCTCTGCAGCCATTCAGAACAGCTATAAACACAAACTAGTTCCCATTGAAGCACACTGAGAACTTTTAACAGTTGTTAAAGTTATGATTCTGACTTTTACTTCCATTTCTATGGAAAACGTAAAGAAAATGATTCAAATCTGTGTGAGTTGATGTTCATAACCTAGAGAAATGAATGAAATCTAAAGCTCAGTATACCTTGGAAAATGGCCAGCAGTTATGTGAAGAATATACCAGTCATAGTTAATGGGCTATAACATTAAAGCATATTACTTCATTATAACATGCGGTAGGAAATGATCCTCTTGAGAACTGCACACACCTCTCAGTGCACTATTTCACAGTCAAACTACTGCCTTTCTTTCTTTAGAGTGCATGGAGCACAGGTTTCCTAAGATAGTGTACCAAATGTATGAAATTTAATGAAATCATTGATGAATAAAATGTATCAGTCTCTTAATGTGGTGTGCCGGCTTGGGTCTATTTTTGAAGTATTTTGTTTGCACATTCATGAACCAGATGGCCATAATATATATATAATCTATATATATATAAATCAGCCATAAACAAATACAGACACATGCTGCTGCTAAACTTGTTTTAGACGTCAGTGCCAGAAAATGACATTTTTATGAGTCCCGTCTGTTGTCTAATATATCCTTGAAGGCTAAGGGGCCCAAACCATGAAAGACTGCCTCAGAACCAAACTGACAGTGGCGTCCAAATACTTTTGGCCATTTAGTTTGCACGGTTTAGCAAACCTTTTAGAAATTCCACATTTCATTCATTCATTTAATGTGTTAATACTCCCGCTAATTCTGATTCTGATTGTGTGACTTGTGTCTTTTTGTAGTAAAGCAGGACCGATGAAAAGGGACATTTAAATCAGCCGCGCTGAACCGGACTCATCAGCCTCATGAAATATATTTGCTGAGACCGTTCAGAAACTATTTCATGTATATGGTATGAATGAATTGAAATGAGCTTAAAATACACACACACACACACACACACTGCCTTGCTAATCAGCCTTGCCAAATACTCTTCAATTCGACGTCCCCGGCAGGCCTATTTGCAGAGGAATATCAAACGTCCTGCTCACTATCATTCTTTCCCATTCATTACCGCCGCCCCGCCGGCTTCAGGCTTCACACACTTACAGTCAGACAGACTGACAGGCGAACATCAAGGTTTAGGCTCTTAACTTATCTTTTACAATCTCTGTGAAAGACTGAAGGACGTTATCCAGTGCGTGCATAGTGGTGTCCGTCTGTCTCACTTAAGCTTTCCATGTCCGCACTGTGTCGGCACTGCCTGCTCCTCATCTTACTTTTATCTCCGCAGAAGCTAACTTGAAAAAGTGGAGAAAAAAAATGCGGTGGGAAGAACATTATTGAGCGTGTACATCTCCCTGTTCCTCTCTTTCTCTTCTTTCTTTCTTTCTTGTGTCTATGGTGGGGTGGGGTGGGAGGAGGGGTGATGGAGTGGGGGTATAGAGGTGGCAGAAAGAGAGATGATCAGAGGATCTCTATGCAGTGACTTTAATCATCCTTGTCCCTGGCTGCTGACTGATTTCCACTGCTCAGCTCATATTTCTGAACTATTTTGCAAACATTTCTTAGTGAATGAGATTAAAAACTCTCAGAGAAAAAGACCAATATCATGAGAGTGAATTTGTTGAATTTGCAAGGTACTTGGACACCAGGGTACTTGAATACCAAGGTACTTGGACACCAGGGTACTTGAATACCAAGGTACTGGGACACCAGGGTACTTGAATACCAAGGTACTGGGACACCAGGGAACTTGAATACCAAGGTACTTGGACACCAGGGTACTTGAATACCAAGGTACTTGGACACCAGGGTACTTGAATACCAAGGTACTGGGACACCAGGGTACTTGAATACCAAGGTACTGGGACACCAGGGTACTTGAATACCAAGGTACTGGGACACCAGGGTACTTGAATACCAAGGTACTGGGACACCAGGGTACTTGAATACCAAGGTACTGGGACACCAGGGTACTTGAATACCAAGGTACTGGGACACCAGGGTACTTGAATACCAAGGTACTGGGACACCAGGGTACTTAGACAACAAGGTCCATTCATTCCTGTTCATTCCATTCATTCCCTTCCTTATTTCCCAAGTCCACTTTCATCTCTTTAGACTTGCTGACTTTAATGAGTAGGTCGTTGACCAGACCCCAGCATGTCAGATGCTCTACTTCTTTCAGGTCAGCCTTTTCATTTTTGTCTTCAAATTTGATGATGGTGTTGGAGTTGGCTATACAGTAGGGGACTCAGAACACAGCCCTGTGGTGCTCCGGTTTTAAGGATGTGGGTAAAATCAGTGTGTGTGCCCTATCCCGACCACCTGGGTTCTGCCTGTCAGGAAGTCAAGGCTCCACATGCACAGTGAGGTGTTTAATCTCAGATCAAAACTTTTACATGTACTGTACATTTAAAAAAATCCCTCCCTTGTCTATATGCTCGGATCTCAACCTCCAACAACTCTTGACAGATGTATGATTTGAACTGTTAATCCAAATAAAGTTACTTCCTTGTAATCTTCCAAACCACAGTGCACATACACTGTTGTTTCTGTATTATTCTGTATTAGATGACAACTCGTCACTCAATGCAGGCGGTGCTGGGTGTTGCAGATGACATTGTGAATGGCTGTTGTGTATCCTCTGTCCCTGATGCCACACCAGCATTGTCAAAACGTCTTGTTTTCCCGCCGATCACTGTCGGGCTCGTCTGTCACGGAGCTCTGTCAGCATATTTAGGCAGAATGAAAAAAATCGGCAGAAGTTGGGGAGTGATATGACCCGGGGTAAATGATTGATATTCACCTGCAGTGTGGGAGAACTTGTCGGTGGCTTGTCACGACTTTCCTAGCGGGCTATAATCCACCGGCTGCATACTGTATGCAACGAGTCGAGCTTTGAGCAAGAGCGATCCATCTGTCACCGGCTGCCATTGTTAGCTTCTTCTTTTTCCTCTTTTTTCTCAGTTTTGCTCCCTTTTCCCTCTGAAATCAGTACCTACTTTGATCTCTATTTTCTCTCTTTACTTTCTCTAATCCGCTGGCTGCATACTATTTGACAGCCTAAATTTACTGTTGAGGTGGAGAATTGCCCCCCTTAATATAAGCTGCTGATTTCCTTACACCATTTAAAGTAGAAAGGCCAAAGCGTCTCAGCAGGGAGTTCTGGCTATTTATTAAAAAGGACCTCTGGCTACACCTCCAGTCTGACTGAAATTTAAAAAGGAAGAATATTATGTACTGCAGCGGAGAAAATGAGAGCGAGAAAATCATGGAATGCGAGAGAAAGCTAATAAGAGGCAAAGAGAGAAACCTATTAAATGGGTGAATGTTAAATAAAATAAAAGTTGTACAGGCGTTCATGGTCCTCAGAGGATGAATTGTAATGACTTTGATTTGATATGCCCTGATATTTTGACTAGCACAGCAAGGCATATAAGCAAGCTAAATGTATTAACATATTAAACATCATACATGCTTTGATGCCTCATCCTTCCCCCGTCTTCTTCTTCTTTCTTTGTGGGAGGCAGTAGCTCATTCCATAGGGAGAGGGGTTGGGAACCGGAGGGTTATTGGTTCAAGTTCCCGTAAGGATTGTGGACTGGGCACTGCCAAGGTGGTCTTGAGCCAAACCCCCTTCCACTGCTCAGGGTTGAGGAGGATCTCTCCATTAGTGCATATATAGGACCTGAACATGTGTGTATTTCAGGCCTGTGTCTAATTACAGAGTGTAAATTGTAATTTGAATAAAGAGTATAAATTATAATATTAGCATGCTAACAGACATCCTCATGCCTAAATGACAGAAAAGGTTGATTTAATGCCATGGAACAGCCACACCATGGCCGTTTTTAAATGTGTGATCTCAACACGATACCGCGGTGGCAGTTTTAATAAAGTGACAGGGTTAGGGTTATTCACATCACAGTTTAAAATAGGTAGTTAAGGTTGTGAAACTGAACTAGTTAGGGTTAGGCAACAAAACTACTTAGAGGGCTATCATTAGTAAAGCATCAGGGATTGGCTTAAAATTAGTCATGTAAAACTACGAAAATGAGGATTAATGTACAGGTTATTAAACGCTTGTTTATTTAAATAAAAAAAAAGTGATTGTTTCTGTCAGGACACACACCACACTGTCACTTTTTATACTCTGTCACCTTACTAGTGACGGCCAAATGAAGCTTTGTGAACCAATGTGTTTATTCTCTGAGCCCACTAGATGGCGCTCTTAGTTTTAAGAGAAAGGATTAAAGCATTGCAATTCAGTATATTCTCAACAAATTGTTGAACAGAGAGCGCCATCTAGTGGGCTCAGAAAATAAAGACACGCTTCACGAAGTTCACTACACCTTACTTACTCGTTTGCTCCTGCAATAATTTGTGGCCACTAGAGGTCGCTGCCCAACAATGTGTAAATTTGGGTCGTTTTCTCGGTGAACACGGTCTGGTGTATTTGTTGGTATAACGTTGTTGAACCAATGTAATGCAGAGGCTGATATGTTGTCTGAAATGACCACCGTACCGAGGATAAATCCTTTTGTTTTGGGCCACATGGCATTTGTGGCCATCTGGAAAAATGTTTTTTGTCTCTAGTGATACATCCAACATCCAAGAATAGATCATAGTTGTCTTTTTTGTCTCTGTGTGGCTAGACAGACAGACCTGCATCATGGACTTTGTTTTTATATTGGGTTAAAGGGCGTTATGCAGTTTTGGCTTTTTTTTTTGCTTTTTGCTTGCAGGTTTCTCTATAGAGCCTCTGCATATGGGCTCCTGCTCTACCAGGTGAGCTACCCAGGTGCTCCCGCCTGTATTTTATTTATTATATTTCTTTTACCCAGCTGTCAACTTTGACTGAAATGCTACAGGTCCCATGTGCTTGTAATCATGCCAAACAGTCGTCATTTACATCTGTGGCTTAAATAGGATTAAATTCAGAGATACGCACGTCACTGCCGGTTAATTACATCCAGCAGGACTTTTTCTATTAGTGCTTCTTGTTTTTATCATGCCCATGCATTCGTAAAATGTGCATACAGTAACATTGAGCTGTGACTGCACATGCTTATCCAGCTGTCAAGGAGGAATGTGACATTAATATTCATGTATCATCTAACTAAGTATGTGTGTCTGTGTACCCAAATGTGTAGGTCTGCATGCATTAAATGCAGCACTCCAGATAGCAGTGGTGGAAGAAGTATTCAGATCCTTTTACTTAAGTAAAAGTACTAATACCAAATTGTAAAAATACTCTACTACTAGGAAAGGTCCTGCATTTAAAACATTATGTAAAAGTATGTAAGTTTTAATGGGAAAATGTACTTTCACATTAAGACTTCCTGGAAAATGTAAAAGTACTCAACGCAGGAAAATGCTCACATTTTAGAAACTGGAAACAATCCAAACAGTTGTGTGTTTAATGGTCTAATCATTTCAGCTGGACTTGTAGGCCGTTATATTGTTAACTAGTTTAATTTATAATAAAACATCAGATTTTATGAACTATGTGTTTTGTGTGCAAACACTAAATCTGTCAGATGAATGTTGTCAGGTAAAAAGTAGAATACTTCTCTCTGAAATGTAGCGGAGTAGAAGTAGAAAGTGGCATGAAAAGAAAAGACTCAAGTATAGTACAAGTATCTCAAATTACAGTACTTGAGTAAATGTAGATCAAGGACAGATTTGTAGAGACTTCTTTCTGTGATGGGAGAAAATGCTCTGGTTTATTGGCATTTCTTTAAAGCAATCACAATCGTCTTGGCTTGTGCCTCTTCAAAAAAGCCTCTGGAAGGAACTAGTTTTTGTGGAACATGTGTACGTTCAGAAGTTTTTGTAGTCGTCCAACAGAAAACTCAGATTGGACAGATAGTCTAGCTAGCTGTCTGGATTTACCCTGCAGAGATCTGAGGACCAGGTAACCATAGTCCTCAGATTGGACAGATAGTCTAGCTAGCTGTCTGGATTTACCCTGCAGAGATCTGAGGACCAGGTAACCATAGTCCTCAGAAATCCACCGGAGGTTAGAACGCCAACACATTTTCAATGCGGGACTTTTAAATATAAGTATTTGTACAGTGTGGTATTAGTAATTTCACTTAAGTGAAGGAGCTGAATACTTCTTCCACCGCTGCACATACAGTACATGAATGTCAGCAATCAACAATACCAACGCTGTAATCGAATACTGAGGGTTATTTATAGTGAGAAGTGACAGGTTGTAATGACTGGGACAGTTTGGAAAGGTTGCCCCGCACAATTGGACATTATTAGTCAGCTGGTAGCCGAACAGCTGACTAATGAGCCGGTGATAGTAAACATGAGTGAAGCAGCTGATGCTGTTTAGCAGGTGGAACATCTCGCTCTGCCTGGACTTGTATTATGCTCCAGTTTAGGCCAGGGGTTTCAAAAGATATTATATGTATATTATGAAACCTGGCATAAATTGTACGTTTTGTGGAACTTTTCGCCACAGTTCTCAGCTTTTAGTTATAATAGCAAGTAGTATCACATTGCCAGCTTTATCTCCACAGTGCTGTGGCGTAAGGTCTGGCTACACCACAGATATATTCTGGGATAGCAGAAGACAACACTCTGGGTTGTTTGCATTTCTTTAAACCAATCACAATTACTGTTGATCCAGACTACTAATGCAGCATACATGTATAAATGGCATTTTCTAGTCAAGGACAACTACATCTGTGCAGTAGTAGCTCACCATTTTGCTTCTACTGACCATGCTACCATTGTTGTAGACAGAAATGGGTGCATTTATCTAAATCAAGATAAATGCACGATTGTGGTTATTGTTGCTCATGTGTCGGCGACTCACGACCGTCACCAATCATTGAAGTTATTCCTGGAGGGAGTTTTGTTCTTCTTTGTCTTGTGTGTCTCTGTATTTCATCACCTTAGAGATACTTCAAGCCCCAACTGATGATATCTACCCTTGGTCTGATGACTGCTTCCTAAACACACACACACATGCACGCACGCACGCACGCACATGCACACCCACGCACAGGCTCACTGATACACACAAACACTCACTGACTGATAAACACATATTTAAACAGACACACACATACACTGATACATTCACACACTGATACACACATACACACATGCACACTGAATGATAAACACACATTCACATTTACACAGACACAATGGACACACAAATGGACAGGGAGACACATGGACACACAGCTGCTCACACAGACACATTAATCTTTTATGGCATCATTTATCCCCCCCCCCCGCTCCTCAAACTGGTCTATGAACATGTCAGTGCTGTGACGTATTGCTGCTGTCTGGCCAGTATTCATGTGGAGCCAGTGATCAGAAAATCAGATAGATCAACTTTTATTCCCAGAGGTGCACACCAATGGAGTCGTCACACTCGGCTGCATACAAATAAAGACAGCAGGGCCAAAATGGAAACATCTGCAGTGTCACAATGTCAATAATCTGTGACATTTAATGTGAGCAAATGTCTCCATCAATGTCTAACGCTCAGCTAGCGTCTGACTGATACTGGTATGCATATGACAAAAACTGGATAATCTATTAGAATTTTTGTTTTATTTATACAGAAAACCTAAAAATGTTAAGGATCCCTTGAATTTGCCTTTATTACAAAATTGTGATAAACATTATTTTTTTTTTTTTTAATCAAATATTTGTATTATTATACAATTAACAAACAATACACTGAGACATAACAACGTGTCTCAGGACCAAATAACAAAACGCAGAGAGGAAAGCCGGGAATGGTGGAGACACAACAAAGACACAACAGCAGGAACGGAGCCCGCAAAAACAGACACACACAACCAAACAAACAAAGACATTGACAGAGAGACAAACACAAGACACACTGGGCCAATCACATGCACAGACAGCAGCAAGGAGGCCAAAGCACAGGTCTACAACATGGACTTCAAGGATTCAGCAATGTTGAGCCAAGAGCCCAAAGTCTTTATACGAGCTGTAGAAAGCTCCATATACATGACATCCAGAAAGGAAAGGGTCCATGTAGGAATAGTCAAGTCTTGAAGTGGCTTCCAAAGTGTTGCAATCATTTTCTTTGCAGCTGTAAGTCCAGCAAACAACACACACGTTTTTGAGTTTTAGAGAGCTGACGGGCTGACAGATCATTCAGAATCAAAACACAGACAGTAACAGGTACAGTGACATTGATCGAGGCGGATATTTTGGATGCGATATTGTTCCAGAACTGACGAACAGGAGAGCAATCGCAGATGTGACGTTATCAAACAACACAGGACTTTTACCCAGGAGACCAGGGATCGTGTCCTGCGTGTCACGTTTCCTAAACCCAACCGCCCCGTTCTTCTTTTCCTAAACCCAACCGCCCCGTTCTTCTTTTCCTAAACCCAACCGTCCCGTTCTTCTTTTCCTAAACCCAACCGCCCCGTTCTTCTTTTCCTAAACCCAACCGCCCCGTTCTTCTTTTCCTAAACCCAACCGTCCCGTTCTTCTTTTCCTAAACCCAACGTCCCGTTCTTCTTTTCCTAAACCCAACCGCCCCAATTATTCTTTTCCTAAACCCAACCGTCCCATTCTTCTTTTCCTGAACCCAACCATGTGTTCTTCTTTTCCTAAACCCAACCGCCCCGTTCTTCTTTTCCTAAACCCAACCATGTGTTCTTCTTTTCCTAATCCCAACCGCCCCGTTCTTCTTTTCCTAAACCCAACCGCCCCAATTATTCTTTTCCTAAACCCAACCGTCCCATTCTTCTTTTCCTGAACCCAACCATGTGTTCTTCTTTTCCTAAACCCAACCGCCCCGTTCTTCTTTTCCTAAACCCAACCATGTGTTCTTCTTTTCCTAATCCCAACCGCCCCGTTCTTCTCTTCCTAAACCCAACCGCCCCAATTATTCTTTTCCTAAACCCAACCTTCCCATTCTTCTTTTCCTAAACCCAACCATGTGTTCTTCTTTTCCTAAACCCAACCGCCCCGTTCTTCTTTTCCTAAACCCAACCATCACTTTCTTCCCCCATGTCATGGAAACATGAGCCAAACCACGACCTTTACCTTAACCTAACTGCACAAAAGTGACGCCAGTAGCCCCGACCAATCACATTTAGATCTGACGCTAAAGAAGACTTATAGTGTCAATAACATCGCCAAAGGCACCTTACCAAACATCTGTATTTTATGCGATGGAAGTGAGAATCTGTTGACATTCAAGCAACAAATAAGTAACTTAAATGATGTTGTTCATGTTCAAATGGAGCAGGAAGAAGTTGAGAACTTGGGATTTAATAGCAGAGTGAAGTTTGAGGAGAAGCTTTGTTAAACTAATTTCAGCAAATTGATTTCCCGTATGGATTTAGGATCCAGTCTTTGGTTCCTGATTGCGGTCACAAATAAATTTTTACATGCTGGAGATTTTGAGATTTTGCAGCTCTGTGTGGCAGTTGCTGAAATTCACGAGTAGTATATGAAACTACAGATACAATTTTCTCAGAAGTGAAGCTAAATTTATCACTAATGGCCCTGACATAATCCTTTATGATAAGTTATCCCGGAGGTGTTTCTGTTTAGAGCAATATTAAAGTTATGATTAATTACTAAAAGCGTGTTTGAACTTTTATATGTGGCTGATAAAAAATGGTGGTATGATTAAAATAAAATGACAGCAGTTTTATCCTTTTTAAACTAGCAATTTCAGACAAAGTGACAGCCAGAAGCAAAGGGAAAAACTTTTTTTTCTCCTTTTTATTACAACAGAGAACTGGGATTTCTAATGTTAGGCTTCTGTTTTATCTTCACTCACTTTACTGCAGCAAAGAGGCAGTGACACCCACCGAGGCTTCCACTTTGCTTTACACCACCACCCCCCCACCCCCTTCTTTATTCTGGCTCAAACTGACTGAGCAGGTATTTAAATGTCAGCGCAGCTTTTCATGAGCTTGAGATTGGCTTCTAATAAGCAGAAGTATTGGATTGGGTAAGTTCAAGGCCGGCCTGTGGTGTAGTAGGCAGAATAGGCAGATATAAGAAACTATAATTGAAACTGTTTTTAAAAAGCCAAGAAAAGTGACAAAAACATCATTAGATACAACCAAAATGTCGCGAAAAAAATGACCAAATGTCAGTAAAGCAACAGTAACGTCCAAAGTAATGCCAGTAACATTAAATAAAGCGTAAGTAAAAGAAAAGGTGGCAGCTCTATTTGCTGATGACATTTTGTTATTCTTAGAGCATCCCATGGTTTCTATTCCTGCACTTCTAAATAGTTTAGATAAATACAGTGCAGTGTCAGGATATAAGATAAATACAGTGCAGTGTCAGGATATAAGATAAATACCCACAAATCGGAAGTAATAATGATAAGTGGTGAATGGCCCCAGCAACTAGATTAATTGGTATCCTTTAGGAAATCCAAACAGGGATTTAGATATTTAGGTGTTATTCTGACACCAACACCATCACAGCTTTATCCCTCCAACTACAACAAACTAATCAAAGAGATTAAACAAAATATAAGTAGGTGGGATTTGCTGCCTTTGTCACTTTTTGGCCGACTAGAGTCAGTGAGGATGAATATTCTCTTTCTATTCTTCAAGAATCTCTGCCTATTTATAGGCAGAGATTCTTGAAAAACGTATATCAAAATTTATCTGGCAAAAAAGCAAGGAAAGAAGAAGCTTGGGTCTACCTAAATTTAAAATGCATTACTGGGCAGCCCAACTTAAAGCAATAGTGGCATGGGTGACCAAAGAGGAAGAAAATGGGTGGCTATCCATTGAACAGAATTCCTTGAAACCATGATACCAATATCTACTCTTCTATTTCTTAGTCAGCAGGCTCAGAAAAAATAGGAATTAATAACATCTGGGTCAAGCACACATTAAAGGTGTGGAACAATGCCCAGAAACAATTAAAGGGGTCTAAAGCTCTATCAAGGGCCATGCCCATTCTTGGAAACATTGAGTTTCTCCCATCTGTGACGGACTTAGCATACAGACAGTGGGCGGAAAAGGGGTTGGTTATTATTATTAACTAGCTGTTTGAGAAATACACATTGCGATCATTCTCACAACTTCAAGAAAAGTTTGACTTGCCCTCAAATGACTTCTCTAGATATCTACAAATACGACACTACATCACAAACCACACGGATGGGGCTAGTCTTAAAAAAGCCCCAACTGGTGTTAAATGGTATTTTATACATATTTCTTAACAAGTGATATCAACAAAGCATCAAGTATCACATATCTATCAGAGTCTTATGAGAGATACATCAGACAATACCTTCCATATTAAAAGTGAATGGGAACTGGAACTCAATACAATTAGAGATGATGATACATGGGAAGATATATGTGTGGCGAGTCATAAAGGGATTGAAAGTCCAATGTGGAAAGAATTTGATTGGAAGTTGAAGATGAGATTCTTTAGGACCCCTCTTAAGGTTTCAATGTTTAAAAACAACACCCCCAACACTTGCTGGAGAAACTGTGGTAGGGTGGGAGACCATACCCACATATTCTGGGCCTTCCCAGTGATACAGACATACTGGAAACAATCTTAACTTTATAACCTAATCTTGATTCACATAAGGGTTAATGCCCGACGAGGTGTCCATTGTCAGGTATTCTTGGACGGCGGCGAGGCGTGATCCGTCAGACGCAGCTTGTGTGTTAGCGCCATCCTGAGGTTGTTAGGAGGACGAGGCGCTGAAGCCAACAGTGGTGGAAATGACAGATTCACATTTGCTTTTTGTTTTAATGTAACACATTAATTTACAACAGTTTCACTGGACCTCCTTTAGTAGCTGTCCTATAAAAAAAATGTATTGACACCCTGCACCCAATCAGAATCGAGTATTCACCCAGACTGCATAAACATAGAGAGAGAGAGTGAGAGAGAGAGAGAGAGAGAGATTTTAACAAGACCTCCTAGATGAACATTCACAGTACAGCTCTCACCCTTAGTGATGCTAGCAAACACACACACACACACACTCACACAGGATCGATATATATATATATATATATACATACATACATACATACACACACAATATATACTAGAATTAAACATAAAGACATACATGCATACATGTAAAAGAAAAAAGATAGAAAACTGTATGTGTATACAAGGTACATGTATACACATGAATATAGATATACACACATACTGTTTATACACACATTTTTATCTCTGTAGCTACAGTATGTGGCTTTATGTTACTGTAAATGCTTATTGACTAGCTCTTTTCTTACTCTTTCTTACCTTAAATTTGACTGTGAGCAACTGCAACTAAACAATCCCTGGGGGGATCAATGAAGTATTCTTATTCCGACTTCATCACTTGGGGTTCGGGGCTAAAAGCCTACAAAATATTGCATTGATCAGGTTGGAACATGTTCCTCTTCATCTAATGTAGATGTGTGTCACAGAGTGAGAAGTGTTTTCCCGGCAGCGCCTCAAAGGCTTTGAGACACATTTAGTCATGGCCATTGATCTGCACCCGATGCCTTGTTGATGTGATGTACCCGAACGCTTCAGTTTACTCACGCTTCGCCGCTGTATTTGCACTACAGTCGATCAGAGCCTCGGGGTGAGGGCCAACCGAGTATTACTTTTATTTTCTAATGCTGTTAGCTTGTACTTAATCACAAGTAAGCGATGGAATGTAAGTCATATGTCAGGTGATGTAGGAACACAGGGCTTTACAGTATTTAAGAACATGTAAGAAAGGAAGGAAGGAACAGTTTATTTATATAGCACCGTTACAAAGTGCTTCACCCACAAGCGCGATAGATTTGGATAAATAAATAAGAATAAACACGAGTTACAGAATTCAATTTAAAATACAGCATAAAGGGGGTGCAGTCCTTCACATGAAGGAGGCTAACGTATGAACGTGGGTTGTTAAAAGATGCTTAAGGTTACATTTACATTGCTACTTTTTGGTTTTTAAGCGGGGTTTTGAGCCAAAAGCGATCTCCGTGCACACAAGAGTTTTTAGCTCCAGTAGAAGAACTAATCTCTGTAATCTCTCTCTCTATAATTTATAAAGTCCCAGCAATTCTAGTTATTCCCCTAAGAGCAAGCATAGTGCGAAAACACCTGCCTATCATAGTAAACAGAGCATTTATTTTTTTAAATTTTTTTTCTGAAGCAGCAGCTTTTAATCTACGCTTTTTTTCCCTTTGTGATGAAAGAAGGAAGCTTCTTAGTTTAGAAAATCCCCTCATCATATAGTCCATCCAAGTATTCTTCCCTATCACACATGTGTGTGAGTCGGTCTTATCAGGGAGGCGAGCTGAGGGCCGCTGTGCGTGCTGAATGCAGCCGTATAGATCAGCCGAGTTTTAGAGATTATGTCCATTGATCGAAAAGGAGGGGTTTTGTAGTTTCAATTGACGGCGGCCTCCCGGCTGATGTTGTGTTCTGTGATTCCAGGGGCTGAAGGAGCCGTGTTCAGCAAATCAGTGGAGACGCCTCACGTCAGGGCCGAGCCTTTCAAGGAGCTAAGGTGAGTCGGCGTCTGTTCTTATCATAGCACACAACGAATACATACACAAGAGTGCCAAATAATGGGTAATCAGCCATATTGGGCTGCACAATATAGATATTGTTTTTATTATCGTCATCGCGATACCAACCGGTGCAATAAACGCATCGCAAAAGGCTGCGACATATCGGGAAAAACCGAACCACCAATAAAAAAAAAACTTTTTTGGGGTGTATGACAACTTTGGAGGCTAAAAAAGGTTTGAACAAGAAATGGTAGCCCAACCTGGGGCGGTTATGGCTCAGTGGTTGAACGGTTGCCTGCCAATCAGAAGGTTGGGGGTTTGATCCCTGGCCCTGTGGTCCCATGTTGAAGTGTCCTTGGGCAAGACACTGAACCCTGTGTCTTGATAAATTATAATTATTATAGAGGAAAGAGAAAACAATGATCTGAGCTAGATATTGATCATACATATGAGCTGCGAAGTGTTATTCTGCACGGGTGGTACTGTGCTTTGAAATGAAATCATGAGTCTTGTTGGAGTTGGGCGCTCCCTTCGTCTCAATTGTCATAAAACTAATTCCAAAGCAGTCTTTTTACCGATAAATGATGTTAGATATTATTGTAAGTTTTAGGTCTTGGTAGTAAAGTTAAATCAAGTGAACGTTGTCAACAACCAATAGATGCTCTCCCTCCAGCACCAAACAGGAAGCAGCAAACAGCTAGAGCTGGGTTTTTTATGGTTGCTATGGCGCTAAGTTGTTGATTTTCAACCCTTCTGAAGCTTGTCATACAACAGGATGCCTCCAGACCTCCGGGTACTGGAGACATTCATCTGCATGTACAGAAAATCTGCAAACTTTCCTATAAGTTACCAGCGAATGCTAGCGCTAGCTAGCTAGCTTGGTTAAATTTTTCAAAACAAATCTAGTTGTAGTTTTACACATGACAGTCTTTAACGTTAGATATGAGATGGTGTCAGACTGTAGTCTCAAAGTCTGTTCTAAGACTTCTTGTGTCTGGTAGGCACGACTTGAGACTTGTCCTCAAAAGACTTCAGACTAGACTCAAACTCCAGACTTTATTTTTATGGAAACGTCTGATGAGCTGAGTATAACCTTCATATGTAATATGTAACTTAACCGCTGCACCAACTACTTGAGTTTAACAAACTTTTTCCTGTAAAAAGTTCATACCAATTCAATTCAATTTATATATATATATATATATATATATATATAGCGCTAAATCACAACAACAGCTTTTCATAAAAGAGCAGGTCTAGACCGTACTCTGTGATGTTATTTACAGAAACCCAACAATTCACCAAGAACAAGCACTAGGCGAAAGAGGCAAGGAAACACTTCCTTTAAGAGGCAGAAACCTCGAGCAGAACCATGGCTCAGGGTGGGGGGGGGGGGGACATCTGGGGGTGAGAGAAAGAGACAGACAGAGACAGAGAAAGAGAGAAGAAAGGCAGAATTGTAGCAGAGGGTGTCGAGCAGGAACATGGAGGCAGCAGGCGACCCCAACCACAGATCCAGACTCCACAGATCCAGAGCCAGAACCACCTGCAGGAAGTGATAGGAGGAGAGAGTAGAGGGGCGAGAGAGCACAAGACTACGGGAAAGGGAAGAAGTCGAGTTAGTAACATGCATTAATGGGATGAGGTTGCTTACAGATGGAGAGAAGGAGGAGGAGGAGAGAGGTGCTCAGTGCATCATGGCCCAAACAAAAGAAGCACTGAATGCAAAATACGTGGACACCGAGACTTGAGACTTGACTTGGACGCTAGCTCAGAGACTTGTTTGCATCTCTGGTGTGATGTGAAAGTGGTCACTCATACTGTAGTATAAAATATCATAATCACTAAATCTGCTGAGCTTTTGAGCTTCCTATCTTCCTCATTGTTTTTTGGTCATGTTACTGCACCATTCACTCGCAGGACTCTTTCAACCTTGTTTCAAGCAGCACCTGGTTACAGCGGCCAGTTCTTTCACAAACTAGCATGAGACTGGGTCGTCAGGGCTGTGTGTCTGTCAGATAAAGGTTCAGTTCTTCTGCCCCCTAAGTGGTCAAAAAAATCCACCATATCCATTTGCCATGAGGGGACAAATTACAGCTGTCTTTCAAGATGAGTCTCTGCTGATCACAAGATAGTGGGTGGACTTTCATAGTGGGTGGACTTTCACTTTAAGGCAGAAAGGTGTCCCAGGTTATCAGCTCCCTGACAGGCATCTGTGGGTGGGTGTGGGTGGGTGGGTGTGGGGGTGTGTGCATGGACAGCCAAGGATGTCTCCTTGGTGTAAACATCTATTTTATCATCTTTCTCCTGTCTGTGCTGTCAGATGTGATGACATTCAATTGGAGAGAGAGAAAGGAGAAAAAGAGGATGAGGAGAGAGAGAGCTACAGTGTTGTGTGACAGTGAATGAGTGAGAAGAAAACAGAAAAATGAAACCCATGTTTGTCAGCATACTTATTATATGTTGAACCCTTTGACTGCTTGGTGATTCAAATCCATCACTATGCACATGCATGGTCTATTTCATCCCTACTGACTGCCAGGATGCGGACCCCAGACCCAAATGTTCCTTGGAAAATTCTTAGATTGTTTCAATCTGAATTGAAAGAGGGACAGAGAGGGAAAGACCGAGGTGAACGTAAGTAAAAAGCTACAAAGAGATGGGAAAAGAAATGACTGAAGTACAAAGTGGCAACGTTGAAGAACAGAAGGTAGGAGTAAGAAGAAGAAAAAGACGTTGGCAAGAATGAAAGAGCTTCAACGGAGTATAGACAGAGTGGCAAAAAGAAGAAAGAAACAAGAAAGAAGACACTAGAGAACTTATTGTTTTTTGTCAGAATGAGACAGGGAGAAAGGCGAGAAGCACAAAACTAAAAGAGAAAAAAATGCAAGAGGGATAAAGAGATAATACAAAGAAGGAAAAAGAGCTTTATGTGACAGGGAAGAAACACTGCAGGGACGAGCGTGACAGAAATTAGGGGGTTGGATAGAAAAGGACTGTGATGACAAATATCTAATAACAGTATTTCAGTGGTGTGTGCACCGAGATGCACTGTGATTCATCAATCACGGCTGCTTTTTCTTTCATGCGCCATCATATCAAATAATAAAAAAGTCCCCTCAGTGATGCGTGGATCATTTGCCAGCTCCTCTCCAAAGCCCCTCATCATGTGATTGTCCGTATAATTTGACAGTCAGATTCGCCGTCAACACATCACACCCCCCCCCCCTTTCTCTCTTCCCCTGTGTTTATGCATCTTTCGTTGACAACCCGCCAATTGAGAATGAAATATGGCACAAGCTATCCAGTTATGTCAGAAAAAAAGGGGGGAGTAGAGTGCTTGTTGGAGCATGGCTAAAATCTAATCTTACTCTAATCTCTCCTAACCCCTTGGCAGGTAGCAATCGAGGACTCAAATCCTATTTTCGGGATATCATATTAACCCTCAACACACATACACACACTTTTTTGAAACCGTATCCATCATATCCATCTGAGAGGTAATGCCTTGTCAACAGGATGTGTCCTTGCATCCCACAGAGTCCTTTGGGAAAGTTAAAAAAAACGGCATCCCTGGTGAATTTGCACCTTGATTTATGTCCAGACCAATTCCGAGCACAGATAAAAGGAATAAAGATGAAGCAATAAGGACTGAATTTGGGACGTGGCGCAAGAAAAGCAGTGGAGACAGAAGCAAGGAGGGTTGTGAGGTTTATGTATTTCTTACGAGGGGAAATGAGATGTGAAGTGGCTCGCTTCCTGCAAGAGCTGAGAAGCTAAGAAAGTTTTCACATCACGAAAACTTTGATGGACTCACATTAGACTCTTAGAAACTCAATTTTGGTGTAGTTTGTCGCAGAGCTTTTCCTGTATGGACAGTTGTGTTTTTTTTTTTTTTTGTGTGTGTCCTGCAATCTTCACTCTACACGAGAATATTATGGTGCTGAGATTGAAACCGCGCTGATGGAGGGAAACACACGCGGCAGGAGGCTAAATTCAGTATCAATGGTACACGCCGAAGGGCGCCTTTTTTGTCGCATCAGACGCTGACAGCCACTGTCCAAAAGTCCGTAGTTTTGGTCTGCTAGTTCTTTTCCCAGGTTTTTTAAATCGCCCTACATGCTCATATTCTATGTGGGAGAGCGTGGGATTTTCCTTTCTGTCTGATCTGTGAGATTTTCCAACGCACTTGTACAGAAGAGTTATTGGAAGTGCAAATTGTTTCTTCGAAAAATGTTTTCTTTTGGCTTGTACTGTGTGCAGAAGAAAAGATTTCTAATCATTAGAGAAGAAGCCCTGACACTGCAAGTCAACCTGACCACTGAGGGCTGTGTTAAGATCAGACATTCAGTGAGCGTTGCCTTAAGCTCTTCTTTTTTCTCTCTCTCTCTCTTCATCCCCGCCTTTCAA
Source organism: Percina caprodes (assembly GCA_013375575.1). Classification (NCBI taxonomy): domain Eukaryota; kingdom Metazoa; phylum Chordata; class Actinopteri; order Perciformes; family Percidae; genus Percina; species Percina caprodes. The sequence goes on along the minus strand of JABXJD010000330.1, from coordinate 234,054 downwards.
TGTCAGCTCTTGTTTCAACTCTCGCTGTCTCACAATCTCCTCTGCTCTCTCACCTTCCTCTCATCTTCCCTCTCCATCCTCGCCCTGCCCTCACTTAACGCTCCATCCTCATCTTCTTCTTGCCTCAATTACCTCCATCTTCCCTCATTTTCTGGTATTCTTTCTTCATCTCCCATCCAGGCATGGGCTGGTATATGATTCTGACGGTATGATAACCCTCACCAAAAATATCACAGTTTCATGGAATTTCACACAATATATCTAATTTTTAAAGAAACTGCACACTGGAAGTGATAGGGATTTCTAAACTGCACTTCCTGTCCTTGACGCATCATGAAAACCACCTCATATTGTGTGCAACGGGAATGACTCACATCCCTCTGCCCTTCGTCTTCTTCCATTCTTCTTTTATTCTCATCACGTGCTGTTGTCCCTCTGTTTTATTGTGCTCACTTTGCTTTCTTCCATCTTAATCTCTGACTCTAAACTTCCCTCTAGTCGCTCTTGTCCGCCTTGTTTTTATTTATCATAACATTTGCCTGCAGATGCCATTATGAGCAGTTCATCATCAAAGAACTGTAAACAACAAGAAAAACTTAGAAGACCCACACATTCCTCAAAATGGGCCTCATATTCATCATATCACTTCGAAAGAGATCGACGACTCAAGGTGGTCTGCCCAGTTAGCTTAACTGTGTCCATGTTGGGACACTGTTGCAGCTATTGGTCCTATCCAGACACAACCGGTCCAGTGCAAGTTCCTTGTTTATTTGTGGCGCTTTTTCTGAGCGCTCGCCCCCAAAGTGCAAACAGAATTACTTTACACACATCTGAGAATCTACGCATGAATTTTCAGGTCTGTACGATAGGGTTGGGCGATGTCCCCTAACTTGGCAGTTGACAATGTTTACACTTAAATGCCCTTTGTAAATAACAGTATTACATGGCTATGCTGCCACTGCTGGTTGGGGCAGTAAATTACAACTTGAACCACTTTCACTTAACTACAGTACCATTAAGTCTATTCTCAATCAGATCTCCATAATCTGCGTAACAACAGCATAGTGGAACATTTGCCTTTAACACATGGTCAGACCTGACCTGAATTTTGACAGCCACAATAAGACAATTACAAAGTCAGCCTGTTATCACCTTAAGAATATATCAAGGGTTAAAGGACTTTTGTGTCAACAGGATTTGGAAAAACATGTCCATGCTTTCATCTTCAGTAGACTTGACTACTGTAACGGGGTCTTTACAGGTCTCCCTAAAAAATCAATCAGACAGCTGCAGCTGATTCAGCTGCACTAAGACCCAGAGACTGGATCACATCACTCCAGTCCTCATTAACACCCAGAGACTGGATCACATCACTCCAGTTCTGAGGTCTTTACACTGGCTTCCTGTGCCTCAAAGAATTGATTTCAAAGTACTTTTTTCGCTGGTTTATAAATCACTAAACGGTTTAGGGCCAAGATACATTTCTGATCTGCTAGTACACTATGACCCCCCCAGACCTCTCAGGTCATCTGGGACAGGTCTACTTTCTGTCCCCAGAGTCAGAATTAAACAGGGAGAACCAGTGTTCAGTTTCTATGCTCCTCATATCTGAAACAAACTCCCAGAAAACTGTAGAAAAAAGGTCCGCCGCAACTTTTAAATCAAAGCTGAAGACCTTTGTTTTTGATGTTGCTTTTTCTTTAAATAATTTCTAATTTCTTATACTGCACTGTAACCTTTATTCTCATATTTTATCTGTTTTTAATTATTTTAATTGCTTTTAACTGCTCTTTAATATTTTATGTAAAGCACTTTGAATTGCCCTGTTGCCTAAATGTACTATAAAGCTGCCTTGCATTCAAAGTGGAAATTACGGAGCTTTTACTGCATAGTTTGGAGTTGTTAAGCACACCATTTCATTGTGAAGGACAGAAGTACGGTCTTGGATGTGTTGACAGCAATGATGTTCATATGGGCAACTTCTGGGCTCATATTATGCTCATTTCCAGGTTCATAATTGTATTTTGAGGTTGTGCCTTGTATACATGGTTTCATTTTCTGCTGTAGATCCTGTTTTTTGTGTGTTTAGGTCTTTGTTTTAGCTACAGTAAAATCATTACAAGATAATTTATATTCACATTTAGACAGCTATTCTGAGCCAAAAAAAATGTCCCAGTGTGGACACAGTTCTGTTAGCAGAAGAGAAAAAGCAGAAAAGATGGGTAGCAAACCATATCCATGCACCTTTCCCTTTCTGTCCTCTGTAATGTCACAGTCCCACCTTTCTTTTCCCTCTTTCCTACCATCGCCGTCGCCTTACACTTTCTGCTTACACTAATTTCAGTCATTGGTGTGTTCCCGCCTCTTCTCAAAGCCCCGCGAAGCAATCGGATGCACTCGTATTGGCCGAGATTGCCATTTAACCTGTGCATTTTCTGCATGGCGCTACGGCCGCCCATTCCCACTCCCCATAGCTTAAATATTTATAATGCTAAAGCTTTCTGTGTTTACACCGAACGAGAAACAGTTGCAGATCATTTGAAGAAGGAGTCAAAGGACAAAGGAGTTACGCGTAGAGCAGATGGAGAGTATGAAAGCTGCCCAGAGGTTACAGACTGTGCAAGTATACAATCCCCAGTCATGTAAAAAAAAAACACCCAATCATTTCCGTTATCATCTGTAGGCGGGCGATATGGGGAGGAAGCGTGAAAAGTTATTAACCTTTGATCCCTCTTGCAGATATGAAAAGCTGCCAAGAAAAGAAAGTGCAAGAGAAAACAAGAAAGAGAATAACATGAAACTTTATTGATCCTTGTGGGGAGATGAGGTCGTGGCAACCATAAAAGAAACAGGTGACAATAGGGAAATAAAGATAAGAACCAAAAGCAAAGACATATAGAGATAGGAGAATATGTAGTATTAAAGCAGGTGGACAGAATGTAGAGGTGAGTTAATATATGACATGGGCTTGTCAGTAATCGGTTAGGTTACTTTATCACATGCTTTCTTGACTTTAACATTGTTTTTGTACATTTATAGCTTTCAGTGACAGTTACTTGGTTGAATCTCGATTTTTATAAACTATGAAGAACTGTTTATAGTAGAACGAGACAAATGAGCGTGAAGGAAATGGAAAAATAATTCACGGGGACTTAAGAGGAAATAAAAATGACTAGAACCCTGGGACCAAAATACGCCCTAGCCTGAGTCCCTGAGGAGCAACTTGGGAGAACGAGGGAGGATGAGAGGCCTTAACAACCTGAACACCTCAGAGATGTTTTCAATGTTGTAGAAACTTCTTTCTTCTCCTCCTCACACAGCATTTCTTTGTAGGGGTGAAGAGCCAGGAACCTCAACCTAGAGCGATTGAACTTGGTTATAATTCATAACGGATCAGTTGTTCTCAAGTGTAATAAGGCTTTCATGGCGTCAGCCGGCCACCCATGTTGATGAGGAGGTGAAGGGGGGCTGGGCAAAGCAAAAAAATTAAATAGTTTCTTTCACACAACTCAGCAAATATACGTTTTGACGGTTTAGATCGGGAAGTCTTGATGTTATTTTGCAACCACTTAGGGTTAGGAAAAGATGGACGGGTGGGGTTAAAACATGATCCTGTGTTTGGGTGACACGGGACTAGAATGTGAAAGAACCATATATATATATATATATATATATATATATATATATATATATATATATATATATATATATATATATATATACAGGTAAAAGCCAGTAAATTAGAATATTTTGAAAAACTTGATTTATTTCAGTAATTGCATTCAAAAGGTGTAACTTGTACATTATATTTATTCATTGCACACAGACTGATGCATTCAAATGTTTATTTCATTTAATTTTGATGATTTGAAGTGGCAACAAATGAAAATCCAAAATTCCGTGTGTCACAAAATTAGAATATTGTGTAAGGGTTACATTTTGAAGACACCTGGTGCCACAAAGTAATCAGCTGATTAACTCAAAACACCTGCAAAGGGCTTTAAATGGTCTCTCAGTCCAGTTCTGAAGCCTACACAAACATGGGGAAGACTTCAGATTTGACAGCTGTCCAAAAGGCGACCATCGACACATTGCACAAGGAGGGAAAGACACAAAAGGTTATTGCTGAAGAGGCTGGCTGTTCTCAGAGCTCTGTGTCCAAACACATTAATAGAGAGGCAAAGGGAAGGAAAAACTGTGGTCAGAAAAAGTGTACAAGCGATAGGGATCACCGCGCCTAGTCAAGATTGTGAAAAAAGGGTGTGGACAGCTGCTGGAGTCAGTGCTTCAAGATCCACCACCAAGAGACGCTTGAAAGACATGGGTTTCAACTGCCGCATACCTCGTGTCAAGCCACTGTTGACCAAGAAACAGCGAAAAGCGTCTCACCTGGGCTAAGGAAAAAAGAGCTGGACTGCTGCTGAGTGGTCCAAAGTCATGTTTTCTGACGAAAGCAAATTTTGCATTTCCTTTGGAAATCGAGGTCCCAGAGTCTGGAGGAAGACAGGAGAGGCACAGGATCCACGTTGCCTGAAGTTTAGTGTAAAGTTTCCACCATCAGTGATGGTTTGGGGTGCCATGTCATCTGCTGGTGTCGGTCCACTCTGTTTCCTGAGATCCAGGGTCAACGCAGCCGTCTACCAGCAAGTTTTAGAGCACTTCATGCTTCCTGCTGCTGACCTGCTCTATGGAGATGGAGATTTCAGGTTCCAACAGGACTTGGCGCCTGCACACAGCGCAAAATCTACCCGTGCCTGGTTTACGGACCATGGTATTTCTGTTCTAAATTGGCCAGCCAACTCCCTGACCTTAGCCCCATAGAAAATCTGTGGGGTATTGTGAAAAGGAAGATGCAGAATGCCAGACCCAAAAACGCAGAAGAGTTGAAGGCCACTATCAGAGCAACCTGGGCTCTCATAACACCTGAGCAGTGCCAGAAACTCATCGACTCCATGCCACGCCGCATTAATGCAGTAATTGAGGCAAAAGGAGCTCCAACCAAGTATTGAGTATTGTACATGCTCATATTTTTCATTTTCTTACTTTTCAGTTGGCCAACATTTCTAAAAACTCCCTTTTTTGTATTAGCCTTAAGTAATATTCTAATTTTGTGACACACGGAATTTTGGATTTTCATTTGTTGCCACTTCAAATCATCAAAATTAAATGAAATAAACATTTGAATGCATCAGTCTGTGTGCAATGAATAAATATAATGTACAAGTTACACCTTTTGAATGCAATTACTGAAATAAATCAAGTTTTTCAAAATATTCTAATTTACTGGCTTTTACCTGTATTTTCCCAGACTGCCACCAGTGTTGATGAGGAGGTACATGGGGCCGGGGCAATGTTGAAAAAAAAAAAATATGGGAACAAGAATGGGACACAAACCCCGGTCCTGTCTTGTATGATGCATCCACCACCCCAGTGTACGGCCTAGCAATGGTTTTCAGTCGCCGCTCTTCATCCTGTCATTTTACAGCGCCGCGGTCGAGCTGCTGCTCTCCCCGATGCGTTTCATACGGACGGTAAAGGGTGCGTCTGTATCTGATCCCGAGGGTCAGACCAACTGTCACCCAAAACCAGAAAGTGAAAGTTCTCCCTCCCTGAGCTATTCTCAGGTCTGAAGGCTTTCTGTATTCTCACAACAGCTTCCGTGAGATCAATTTTGACTCTCCTGTTTTGCAAAGCGTAAGATTAAAGTCTCATTCATGTTCACTTAATGTCCAGCAGATGCAACGGTTTTCTCTAATCGTCGACGCGTCGGTTAGCGAGAATACTAATAGATTGTGTCAGCGCTGTTGATGCACACAAAACCCCAAAAACAAAGAGAAACCCAGACTGAGGGAGTGATTGGTCTGATGTGCTGGAGTGGATAAGGCAAAATGCTTAATCCAATTTAAATGAGCACTTGTTTTAAATTGCCACATAAAAACTGAACGCAACTGAAAATCAAGCATTTAATTAATCCTTATCTTCCATACATTTAATTCATCACCATCTTACACACAGTGTAATTATTGTGTGTTGAGGCTTAACCCTCTGGGCACAGAGCAAAGGGTAATGCAGAGGAGATTTAAGATTTAATTTGGAAAGCTGCTCGCTCTCCTAATCAGTAGATGTTTTGTCACGTTCATCAGCTCCTGTTCCTCCTGTACTGTGGCAGTAGCTCGGTCCAGGGAGTTGGGTTGGGAACTGGTGGGTCGCCGGTTCAAGTCCACGTTCGGACAAAAGAATGGAGTGTGGACCAGTAGCTGGAGACATGCCAGTCCACCTCCTGGGCACTGGCGGCCCCTTCATATGGTATTTTTAGGCCTGTGTGTAGTAACAGAGTGTAAATTGTAATTTCCCCATAGGGGATCAATAAAGAGTATAAATAATGAATTATGCTGTCTTTCCAGCAACATGAAAATAAACACTTTTGTTGTCCCTATCTTAATGTTTTGTTGCTTTTCCAAAAAAAATTATTTTGTTTTTTGGGGGGTTTTTCTAAATTTTTATCATTTTTTAACCCCAATGTCTGTGACCCTTTTGACATTTTGTCACTTTTTCGTAATTTTAGCCGTTTTTTTCCAAAGTTTTGATGCTTACTTCCAATGTTTTTTTTAGTTTTGTCACTTTTTCCAATATTTTTTACACTTTTTTCCCCCCAATGTTGTGTCGCCTCGTTCGACATTTTTGACCGCCCATATTTCTGATATAAAAAAAACAACAACTTGGAAACTGGTCAAATTTGACCCCAGGACAACATGAGGGTTAATAAATTACCCACGAACGGATATAACTCCATATGGTTCTCCAATGTGAAATAACCTATTAAACTCAAACCAGGATTGAAAACTTGTGTCATTCCGATCTGACAGGAAATCTGTGGGAGCTGCGGCCTTGTACATAATCTACCTTACACATTAGTATTACTGTAGCATACCCTAATACCCTAATTTACAGTATACATTTATGTTGCTGTTACACATCAGACTTCACTGCACAGTCTGGGTCTAAAACTCCCTGCAGTGGTCAGGTTGGATTCTCTTAAACAGCCAATTTTCATGCTACGATTTTGCACACTTCCTTTTAAATAAAATACTGGGCCGAAATCTAAATGGGGAAAAATGGTGTGACCCCCCCCTCAAGAGTTTTTTTTCTTCAATATTTAGTGTATTCCCTATTGTAGTTTACTTCCTTTTTTACATAACACTTTATTTAATTGATCATAGTCATAGACCTTTTATCCTGATTTTTAGCTAATTGGGCAAAAAAGACAATCCTGGCTGTCTGCTGAGCTTTAAAGCTCGCTACCGTCTACTTACAGCGCTGCGGTCCAGGTGCTGCTCTGCTCTTACAGAAGCTAAAGTGTGATTTTTTTGTGTCAGTATTTGACGAGTTGGGAGTGAGTTCCAGGTTGGGGGAGCATTCATTATTGTTTACCAGCCAACCATATGACTGAGAAGATGATTTCCATTCCCCAGCATGTATCAAACATTTGACAGACTAACATTAATAAAACACTAAACCTGTAGAGTCCACTGATCACCAAAGTGAGGTAAAGGGGGCGCACAACAATGAAGTTGTTTCCTCCACCGTCCCTAAAAAACTAATTATGAACACTAAATTGCGGTAATGGTGAAATAACTAACTACAAAAGTAACTACAGTATACGTATTAGGGCTGTGCAATTAGGTAATCAAACTTTAATCGGGATTACGATTTTGGCTCCTAACGATCACAAACACACACGAGTAATAGAGAGAAAACTCATTTTGCACATTACGTTTTGCATGTAAACTCTTGGGTTCTGAACAGGAAAAGTATCACAGGAAATGACACAGTTTGAGGTGGTTTCACTGTTGACTTGTTTAACGGTTGTTGTATTCAACAATTGAAACCTCTTTCCAAAACTCAATCGTGTTAAATAATCGTGATTATGACTCTAATATGTGTCAATTCATCTACCTAAAACATAAGCACTTAAACAGTGGAGGTGGTCCTCATTAACTGGAGGTTTTGTTGTTGGTGAAAGTGAAATAAATCGGTGTGTCAGGATGACAGATTGCTAAATGCAAGACTAATAAACAGGCTGCTTCAGAATTATGACTTTAGTTTACAAGACCTTGTTAGATTCCAATTAAGGATGTTTGACACAAATTTAACAAAATGGAACCAGATCACATTCTCTTCTGAGGATCTTAACAAAGAAAACAAAGTGTGTGTGTGCGTGTGTGTGTGTGTGTGTGTGTGTGTGTGTGCGCGTGTGTGTGTGTGCGTGCGTACGAATGCAACTTCTGTCTTATTTGGCTTTCTATCTTTTGTTTTTTTAAGAATTAGTGTTCCTACTAAGCCAAAGATTTAGTAGGAGCAGCGATCCGTGACACAGCTCTGCCTTCTGTGTTTCCAGGCTGGAGTCTCCCACTCGCTCCCTACTGATGGAGGCTCCTAAAGGCATCCAGATCCTGGCTGAGGCCGGAGACATCCAGGCCATCTGCAGGAACGAACTGCGACTGGAGTCCAAAGATGGAGAGGTGTGTCAACCAAGTGTGCAAATCATCTTTTTTCTCTGTCTAACGAGGCCCTTTTATACTCTTTTTCAGCATCACATTTGTACCCCTGGGCTCTACTAGAATAGGGTTACATGTAAAAGCACACACAAAAAAACTACTCAATTACACCAACGTTGGTAATTGTAATTTATTACTTTCCAGCTCTGATACTTAGTCACTAAAATAAGTAAAATGTCTCTTTTCAGGGTCGATATATTGACAACCTCAGAGTAGTAAAATAAAAAAATACTTAGTACTGTTCAATTTAGCTGCTTCATTTGAATAGAGCAGGGCCATTATTAGTGTTTTTAATAACAGTTTTACTTTGACTACTTTGACATCTATAAACGTCTGCCGTGCCATTACTATACAGAACAGTAACATTTTCAAGGATGTAATCATATTTTTTTAGAATGTGTAATTAACACCGCTGCTTTTAAAAATGAAATATAGCCCACATGGTGCTTAAATCAAACCCTTCATTAAGTTGTTTGTTTGATGTCAACGCAGTGAATCACAGCGATGCAAAACAACTCGGTTTGTCCTGGAAATGAACTTTCAAAAATGATTTTCTTGTGGGCGCCTGGGTAGCTCACCTGGCGTCGCGGTTTACTGCTTGACGCAGCGGCCACGGGTTCGACTCCGACCTGCGGCCCTTTGCTGCATTATATTCCCTCTCTCTCGTGAAGATAATGACCTGTTCTAAACAGTCTATCATGTTTGTTTTTTTTAATCCTCCGTGTCCTCCTTGGTTACTAGCAACTGCGTGGAGGAAGGGTGGGGGTGCGTGGGCCATCACAGAAGTTACTGTCTTTGCTTAGAAATCCTCATGGCGGCGACAGAAACTACGCACTATACCTTTAAATGCAGTCCTCTTACTTCAAAAGTGCTTTCTGCACAAAGACTGAACCTCCCACTTAGTGAACTGGCAAGCTGAGAAATTAACTTTTTTTTTTTTTCTTCTTGGGCTCCATCTCAATTCAATATTTCTCCTGTCCAAAACTCATTTTTAGCCAACAACAATTGTTAGCTCCCTCGGCCAACATGGACCAGCGTGTAGCTTATTGGCTGCTGGCAGTTTTCCCACATACTGGCTGTCCACCAGAATCTGCCTCACACACAAAAACATGTTATAGAGAACAGAAGTTGATTGTTTGTCTGCTTTTTTCCCCTCATATTCTCCTTTTGGTCATCAATTCAGTTCTCTGTGGGTCTTTCACACACTTAGGCTACATTTACAGTGCTACGTTTTGGTTTAAAAAACAAATATCACACCGCTCTGGCGTTTCAGAGCCCCTAAACCGGAGGCACTTCTCAACACTTCTGACGCCGTTTTGGTTTGGAGTCTGCGGGGTTGTGTTGCAGTCTCAACGGCCGAATCACCGATGATGTTTCTTCACCTAATTGGGTCATGACATCTCGTTCTCTGAGAATAAGCTTCTAACATTACCATGGCAACTACCAGCAATGGGTGGAGTTTGCATGCTGCCTCCTATTTATGCCCAGTATACGAGAATGTTGATGAGATATTTTGGTTTGGGCGTGTTAGTTTGAACCCAAATTAGTTCTTCCACTGGGGCTAAAAACACGTGTGTGCACAGAGATTGCTTTTGGCTCAAAAAAATCAAAACCAGGTGCCAACCATGTGTGACATCACCCATTGGTTGGTGGAGATCTGCTATGAGTTGTCCAGTTTGCCAGTTGGGTGCAGACATCCTGGTTGCGGAGGTGACGATTGGAGACGAGAGGGAGGAGTGAGGGAGGAGTGAGGGAGGAGCTGCTTAAACCCGACGTTACGTTACACGCTTTCACGGGCAATCACATCATAGCCACGCCCTTAAACACCCCATGCTTTAACGCCTTTAAGACCATAATTAAAAAAATGTACATCATTCTGTGTTGCAGAAGACTTCAAACTAGCAATTGAGACCATAAACTCATTATGAAAATGTTTCCTGAGGTAAAAAATCAAGTGAGAAATGGGTCATTTTCTCACAGACATAGACTGCTGGACATCAGATAGAAAGCAGGTTTAAGGAGTCTCCCCCTGCTGGAGATCAGATAGAAAGCAGGTTTAAGGAGTCTCCTCCTGCAGGTGATCAGATAGAAAGCAGGTTTAAGGAGTCTCCCCCTGCTGGAGATCAGATAGAAAGCAGGTTTAACGAGTCTCCTCCTGCAGGTGATCAGATAGAAAGCAGGTTTAAGGAGTCTCCCCCTGCAGGAGATCAGGTAGGATGCAGGTTTAAGGAGTCTCCCCCTGCTGGAGATCAGATAGAAAGCAGGTTTAAGGAGTCTCCCCTGCTGGAGATCAGATATAATGCAGGTTTAAGGAGTCTCCCCCTGCTGGAGATCAGATATAATGCAGGTTTAAGGAGTCCCCCTGCTGGAGATCAGATATAATGCAGGTTTAAGGAGTCTCCCCTGCTGGAGATCAGATATAATGCAGGTTTAAGGAGTCCCCCCTGCTGGAAAGCAGTTTTAAAGGCACTTCCGCATTGCAGAACTTTGCCGAACCGGATGCTTGGTCCATTAAAAGTTACAGTCAATGACCCAAATGTAGCAATGTTAATGCAGTTTTAATATACTTTAACAACTTTTCTTATTTTCCATCATCTTTTCCAGTCCTTTCCCCATCTTTTGCCATACAATAAATTTTCTCAGAAATAGCTGCGATTAACAATGCAAGTGTCTCTTTCAGTCAAATATAAAAACATGTATTTATTTAGTACTTTTTTTACTTAGTCTTGGTCATGTGACCCAGATAATGTAAAAACACAAATACACTGCCTATGAAATAAACCATGCCACTTTATCATAAAACATTTTTTGTCAAATGTACCCCCCCCTTGTCATTTTTGTTGCTATAATCGTGTGTAGCACGAGTCAAACTCAAGGCCCTCGGGCCAAATCTAGCCCCCTTGCAAGTTCTGATCCGGCTCTGCATATCAGTTTAGGTTCACAATAACTTTTGGCTCACCCAAACCAAAAAGATGGAAAACGTTGTTTTTTTGTGTTTTTGCTTGATTTGCTAAACTCTATGATGGCTAAGGAACTTTCTTGCTGACTTTTTAGGGCTTTATGTTCACCAAACTGTAAGTAAGAAAGCTATATGAGACATGCCATAATGCCATAGAAAGAACATGGATAGAAAGGCCATTTTCAAATCAACGTAGCAAAATGGTCAGAGCAGCAGCCATTTTTATGTCTTACTATTGCCATTGTAACTATACACTTCTGATAATAAGCCAACTTCAAGCTAGTCGCAGCGCTGAGGTTTTGCTTTAACGGACAAACGAGCAGCAGAGTAGTAACGTTACCACCATGAGTGACAGCTTTATTCGGCTTGTTTTCTGTGAATGATGTGGCGAGGGGGTAACAATGAAGTGGAGTTTGCTTGCTGTTTCCGCTGGGATTTTATGCTGCATTGGTTACAGAGAATGAGCTGAACGCTGAACTTTAGCGGTCCGCTGACCCGCTGCCACTGGGTCTAACGTTAGCGGTCCGCTGACCTGCTGCCACTGGGTCTAACGTTAGCGGTCCGCTGACCCGCTGCCACTGGGTCTAACGTTAGCGGTCCGCTGACCCGCTGCCACTGGGTCTAACGTTAGTGGTCCGCTGACCCGCTGCCACTGGGTCTAACGTTAGCGGTCCGCTGACCCGCTGCCACTGGGTGTAACGTTAGCGGTCCGCTGACCCGTTGCCACTGGGTCTAACGTTAGCGGTCGCTGACCCACTGCCGCTGGGTGTAACGTTAGCGGTCCGCTGACCCGCTGCCACTGGGTGTAACGTTAGCGGTCCGCTGACCCGCTGCCACTGGGTCTAACGTTAGCGGTCGCTGACCCACTGCCGCTGGGTGTAACGTTAGCGGTCCGCTGACCCGCTGCCACTGGGTCTAACGTTAGCGGTCCGCTGACCCGCTGCCACTGGGTCTAACGTTAGCGGTCCGCTGACCACTGCCACTGGGTCTAACGCTGCCACTGGGTCTAACGTTAGCGGTCCGCTGACCCGCTGCCACTGGGTCTAACGTTAGCGGTCCGCTGACCACTGCCACTGGGTCTAACGCTGCCACTGGGTCTAACGTTAGCGGTCCGCTGACCACTGCCACTGGGTCTAACGCTGCCACTGGGTCTAACGCTGCCACTGGGTCTAACGTTAGCGGTCTAACTCCGAGAACATCTCTGTCGGCGGCTCTCCTCCCAGCGAGCTGCGACACAGTTCACGGCCCAATGACGCGTATTGTCACTATAACAATTAACAACAATCGCCATTTTGTTGTGTACCAATCAAATGACCCCGGGAAACAGTCAAATGGCCTTTCTATCCATTTGATTTCCACGCATAATACAGTCAAAGATATTTGACATTTGATCAAATAAAAGCATGTCAATAAACTATACATCTTGGCCCTTTAAGTGATTCTCATTTTTCCAGTTTTGCCCTTAGTAAATTTGAGTTTGACGGCCATGGTGTATAGGGTCAGGCGCAACAACTAGCATAGCTTTAATCCAACAGTATTTATATAATTATAATCTGGCATATCTAAACAAAATCAACAGTTACCATCAACAGTACCCCTTAGGATGCAAGCTGATGTTAGCAATTAATTCCCGTTCCCTCGTGGTTATGTGAATTGGCAATAAGACAATTATTATAATAGCCCTAATCTTCCTTCCTCTCCTCTTTTTGTCTTTCTTTGCTCATTTACCATCTTTTTTTCCCCTTTTCCCTGATCCACTCCTCATTCTCATGGTGCCCCCATTGGTATATATTATATCAGTCCTCACATTCATGGCGGTCGGCGTCGCTGATAAAAGGATTTCCCTACCTTAGGTTGCACCAGTCGTGTCATGTCAGATCTTTTCGAATCAGCGAAGGAGGATTAGGGAGAATAAAGTGTATAAAAGTTTCCCACAAAAACACTTTCGCACATTAGGACTCTGCTGTGAGTTGGATGGAGAGAGAGAGAGAGAGAGAGAGAGAGAGAGAGAGAGAGACTGCTTCTGGAAGGTGCCCTTGGCTTCAGTTGGGTCCAATTACAAAAAAAAATACCCACATTCAAAGTCTGAAGCCACTCCTCCCCACCACACAATTTCCTGCATTTTTCACGGGTGTGTGGTCGAGAGTGAGGCGGCTGAACTCTCGATTGGTCAATTCATATAATTAAAATCAAGTTCTCACACTCCATTAGTGTTGCACATGTCCATTTGTCAAACCTTGGTCTCTCTCTCTCTCTCTCTCTCTCACTCACACACACACACACACACACACACTATCTCTCTTTCTCTCTCTCCCTCCCTCTCCTCAGGACCCGCTTGGCACCGCCACCACAATTACAGAGTGGCTTTGGTCATTAGACACCCACAAATCACACAGGCAGACACAGAAATAGACTCACTCACAGACTCGTAAAGACAATGAGATCCTTATAGTCCCATTGTCTTGCTTTGCCAGACCCTCCTTTACAGTGCTGTGGAGGAAGGTCTGGCTAGTCCATACAGTATTCCGGTATGTGAGAAAAACATACTCTGGTTAATTGTCATTTCTTTAAACCAATCACGATCATCATGGGTGGCACTGAGCACTGCACTGAGGCCCCTGTGTAAAACAGCCTCAGGAAGGACCTAGTTTTGGTGGAACATGTGTACGTTCAAAAGTAGTTTTAGTCAAGCAACAGAAAACTCTGATTGGACAGATAGTCTAGCTATCTGTCTGGATTTACCCTGCAGAGATCTGAGGACCAGGTAACCATAGTCCTCAGAAACCACCAGAGTTTCAAAATTCCAACACAAAATGAAGCGGTTAGGTAAGATTTCTGAAATTTCCGAAAAGCGGAAGTTCAAGGATATGCATGTTCTCTAAAAAGGTAACTAAGGTAACAGTCTAATAACCTGGCTTTGCAGGGTTAACAACATGCTTTTTCCTCACCGTGTACCATTGCACAAGTAGTACAGGCATAATGGAACAGGACCTCACACAAATTCCAACAATTCAATTTCAATTCAATTCAATTCAATTTTATTTATAGTATCAATTCATAACAAGAGTTATCTCGAGACACTTTACAGATAGAGCAGGTCTAGACCACACTCCATAATTTACAAGGACCCAACAGTTCTAGTAGTTCCTTCCAGAGAAAGCAACAGTGCGACAGTGGCGAGGAAAAACTTCCTTTTAGGCAGAAACCTCGGACAGACCCAGACCCAGACCCAGACCCAGGCTCTTGGTAGGCGGTGTCTGACGACCGGTTGGGGTTAGAATGAAGAGTGGCAATAACAGCCACAGAAAAAAATAACAGTTTGTAGTAGTTCTTTGTAGTAGTTCATTGCATAGCAGGGCACTGTGCTGCATTACAAGGCACAGCAGGACGTAGCAGGATGAACACGGCATCGCAGGACGTGTAGCGGGACCATGGCAACAGCTGCTACCCTGATTTTGGAGCCTCCCTGATCCAAGAAAACATGCTGGGCGAAAGAAAAGAAAGTCTTTAACTGATTTAGTGTCGTAAACGTCTCCTCTATAACATATAAAAAGTCCTAAGAAATCCAAGTGAAGGAAAGCATTGAAAAAGACTGAAATTGGACATGCCAATTTCCCATTGCAGCCCATGTAAAGGGGAGACACTATAGGTGAATAGGGAAAATATTTGAACTAACAGGTATTACCATGAAACTTCAACCAATTGATTATTTACATTATATTACAAGACAATATGTTTTGGAATTAAACGTTTTCTGAACGTTCATGTGTAATAATGCAAATCAGGCATTATCTAATGAAATATGTGCTCATTGCATAAATAAAGGGTATTTTTCAACTTGTACCCTATTTCAAAAATATTTAAAAAAAATGCCCCAAATGTCAAAATAAAGCAACAAAAAAAAAGTAACAAAATGGACTTCTTTAGTCTACAAAAAATTGGGAAATGTAGAAAGCAAAAATACACGTGTGGATCAGGTTCCATGGACAATACAGTTATCCAACTGATGATACACAGATATTTCTTAGAGTGTATATTTTTATACCTCAGAAATCCACCGAATTTAAAATTCCAAGACAAAGAACGTGAAGGATATAGACTAGTGCACTGGGAACAATGCAGGGGCAAAGTGTTGCGTGATATTGGTATGAGAAAACATACAAGAAAAGTCAAATAAAGAAATCGGAGTACTTGTTTAGTGCACAGTCACATGCTCAGCTTTACACACACATGATGCCATCTAGCCACGCACACACACTTACACACCGGTTCTCCCAGTGTTTCACACTGTCTGCCCCTCGTGGCGAAAAGATTTGTCCAACAGCAGCTGTCTGAGGAAGTCAGCTGAGACTCTGCTTTAAAAGTGTTCCAGGTCATTTGATGGCGATGCCTCCCAGCGGTGCCTGGTAATGGCTCCTTTAGCTCTTTTATTGCTGAGAGAGCTCCTCCTCTCCCCTCCTCTCCTCTCCTCGGCCGGTGAGACACCCGTCCTGTACGAGCCCCGAGAGGCCAGTAGGGAGGAGGGGAAGAGAGGACAGAGAGATGGGATTCATGCAGCACTGGTTCGTGCCTGTGCAGAGCCAGACATGCAGTTTGTTCCAATCAATGTGGGGGTTGAAGGGAGTAAAATGAGTAGTGGTTGAGTAGCTGTGTGCGAATTTTCTGCCATTTCTGGCTCTCTTTTTATCCCCCGGGAGACAAGAGGAATGACCTGGGAATCAGATAGTAAACTTTGGTATGTTTTTTGTTTGTCAGTTTTTAGCAGGAAAGGGTTTTTCAGAGGGAAACTATTCTCTTTGTCACTTAAAATATTTTAAAATATAACAAAATATAACACGACTTTCCTGATTCCACTGTCACTGACTAATTTCCAATATTGGAATGAAATCCTGAGAGTTTGACCAGAGTTGGGGCACTTAGTCTAAGTCTTAGACTTAGTCTGAGTCAGCCTGTTTCCAGTTGTAACGTTACGACAAAATCAAACGTGTTTGATAAGTTGTAAGTCTTGGTAGTGAAGTTAAATCATGTGAACATTGTCAACAACCAATGGGTGCGCTCCCTCCAGCACCAAACAGGAAGCAGCAAACAGCTAGAGCCAGTGTTGTTTATGGTTGCTATGGCGCCGCGCTAAGCTAAAGAGGTAAAGTTGCAGGTTTTCAACCCTTCTGCAGCTCGTCATCCAAGGTGAGTTTTACTGTCGGATAACGCAAGTAACGCACGTCCTGTCAGACTCAGAATGACCTTTTACGTCTGACCTCTCACTGAACTCCAGGACTCTTCCACATCTCGCCTGTATTCTGGGACAGGTTTCCTGAAAGGACGCATTTCTAAGGACTGTCTTTGTCTGCTGGCTTGTAAGGAGAGGAGAAAAAAAAAGTAATAAATTTTTTCCAAACAATTGTGACATGTCTGTTACAATGATGATCTTTCTTCACATTAATGATCTTTCTAGCCGATACATTTTTCTAAACTAATCTAGTTGTAGTCTTGTAATGTGTGACCCTGCCAGATCCTGCCTAGTCTTTACATAATATGACAGTCTTTAACATTAGATGTGATTTGATTGTCTTTAGATGTGAGATGGTGTCCAACTGTAGTCTTTTTTAAAGTCTTCTGGTGTATGGTAGGCATTAGGTGGAAGTTGCTGTCTGATCATGTACGTATATGGGTAGATGCTGCTAGAGTTTAATCCCTAAACCCCATTTAACATTCTATACAATCGACAATGTGGAGTGCCCAGGTGTAAAGAGCCATTTGTGCAAGTCCAATTCCGTGAGGTAGAAGTTCTCGGAAGAAAAACAAAAAGCTAAGCTATGGAGAGCAGGTGAGGAGATTTGCTTTGAGAGCAATTAGAGTGAAGAGATGAGAAGAGACATCTGATTGTGCGGGGGTGAGCTGAGGTAAAGACGAAAGGGAAAAAGAAGTTTTTAGCCTATAAAGAATGAGTTAAGAGTGAAGATCCTGAATGTGAGAAGGTCTACGATCAATGGTGGAATGTAGCTAATGTACATGGAAATGGAAATGTACTCAAGTACTGTACTTGGAATAGACTCTTTTGTCATTCTCATGTGTGTACAACTAAATTTGCTGTGCCATACCTGAATGGAAAAGTACACTCTAACATACACTCGTTCACTCATCCAAGTCAATAAATATATGAACAAGCATTTTGAAAGCATAGAAACTGTATTGCATGAGTTGTATTATTGCACATCTGGTTGAGTCCAAATGTTGAGGTACTTGTACTATACTTGAGTCTTTTCTTTTCATGTCACTTTCTACTTCTACGCCGCTACATTTTAGAGAGAAATATTCTACTTTTTATTCCACTACATTCATCTGACAGATTTAGTGTTTGCACACAAAACACACACAGTTCATAAAATCTGATGTTTTATTATAAATTAAACTAGCCAACAATATAACGACCAGCTGAAATGTGTTTGGATCGTTTCCAGTTTCTAATGTGAGGATTTTCTGCATTGAGTACTTTTACTTTTAATACTTTAAATACATTTTCCTGATGATACTTACATACTTTTACTTAAGTAACCTTTTCAATGCAGGACTTTAACTTGTAACAGAGTATTTTCATAGTATATAGTATTAGTACTTTTACTTACGTAAAGGATCGGAATACTTCTTCCAACACTGTCTGCTGTACAGGATTTGCGGTTGTGAAATAAATAGGTAGAGGCCGGACATGAAGACGTTTATGGAGGACTGACGTGGGGCATTTTAGGGAGATTAAAGATGAGGTAAGCTGTAGCTGGTTTTCTGCCAGACGACCATCAACAGAACAGTCCTGTTTAGCTGGCCTCGGTCCAAATACCTTAATTCACCATCAGCCAACAAAAACTACTTGACTTAGACTTGTCCTTTAAACAGTAAGTGGATAACGTGTATAAAGTCACATTAATGCAACGGAGACATCTTAACTTCAACCTATAATTTCGCCAGAGCAAAACTGAAGCAGGAGAAAAGATCCAACATTTTAAAATCTGCTCTGCGCTCAATCAGAAACCCTCGCGCTCACTGCCATGAGAGGGCAAAACAGCTAGCTAACAGAAGAAATAAATAAATAAATACACACCTTTTACAAGTCCAGGCATTTTATTTACAAGTTGCACATTTTTGGAAAAACTAAATAAACACCAACATAAAAACCGGATGGATGGATGGATAAAGATAGACGGATGGATGGAAATGGATGGATATAGATAGATAGATAGATGGACGGATGGATGGATGAAACTGATGGATATAGATAGATGGACGGATGGATGGATAAAACTGATGGATATAGATAGATGGGCGGATTGATGGATGGAAACGGATGGATATAGATAGATGGGCGGATTGATGGATGGAAACGGATGGATATAGATAGATGCATGGATAAACGATGAATGGACGGAAACAGATGGACAGATATAGATGGATGGATGGGTGGGTGGGTGGATGTACAGTATATAGATGGATGGAAACGGATGGATATAGATAGATGCATGGATAGACAATAGATGGACGGAAACGGATGGACAGATATAGTTAGATGGATGGATAGACGTATGGATGGATGGTTGGATGTACAGTATATAGATGGATGGATATTGATAGATAGATGGACAGACGGATGACGGGTGAAGATGAATGGATAGATGGATATAGATGATGGATGGCTGGATGGATATAAATAGATGGATGGATGATATAGAGATAGGTAGATAGATAGATAGATGGACTGACTGGCGGATGGATGGATAAAGACATGGATAGATGAATATAGATGGATGGATGTAAATAGATGGATGGATTAAACGGAAGGATGGATATAGATAGATGGAAGGATAGACGGATTGATAGAGATAGATAGAGAGATGGATTGATGTATATACTAGATGGATGGATATCGATGGATAGATAGATGAACAGATGGACGGATGGACAGATGGAAATGGATGGATGGATATAAATAGATGGATGGATGGATATAGAGATAGATAGATGGACGGACTGATCGATGGATGGTTAGAAGAAGTTATGGATAGATGAATATAGATGGATGGATGGATGGATGGAAAGATGGATGGATAGATAAATGGATGGATAGATGGATGGATGGATAAACAAGAATTCCAACCTTAATTCCAATCTCACCAGTTTTCCCTCCCTCTCCTCAGATCTCTCTGGATGCTCGGAGGATTCGCCTGATGCGGCTGCCCGAGGGGAAGGCCTCCACCAGCTCCACGTCCTCTGGGAACAGGCAGACTGTCTACGAGGTTTGCGTTTGCCCCAACGGGAGGCTTTTCCTGTCCCAGGCCGGCACCGGATCCACCTGCCAGATCAACAACAGTGTCTGCCTCTAGGACTGATACATGCAAACATGAATAAACACACAGGTATCCTGAAAGAAAGACGGGCAAAACACAAACAGATGTACCCATATTGCCTGCCTCCAGGACTGATAAACAGCAAACACAGACACTGCATACAAAGACTGCCAGAGCTGATCGAAATATCAACAATCATAGATACTGTAACTATACAGACACACTGGTGTGTACACTTTGCAATCACAAACACTCAGACTGACATTTAGTCTCAACTGATATGTTTTAACAGGCCAATACTGGAAATTTTGAATTGTAGCTGCTGACAGTGGATCTTCTGTGCCAATATTTCAATGCTAAAAGATATTTTCTCCCTTGATTTTATACATTTGAGAGTGGAAAAGTCTTTGAAATCAGCATTTAGAGCATCCCCGGGACACTGAAACTCTCCACTGATTGTCATACACATCTCTCTAAGCTCTTTATACATACAGTGCAGCAGTTGTTAGGCTTTTGAACTTAATTACATGAATAAAAGAGAGAAATAATAAATGTGTTTCATCGCAGGTTTTAACAAGTTTTTAATACAACCGAGGTCAGAAAGGAATCTCCTTCATATTGGGAATATACAGTAGGACACTGACTGGCTCATATATTTAACAAAAGGACAGTATTTGAAATCTATTGGTCTGGCACTAACAGTCATACATGACACTGCTATGTATCAGTAGTGTACACACATACAGATGCACACACTAGCTTACAGACATACATTCACACAGTTTACATATTTACACACACACACACACACACACACACACACACACAATGCTCCTAGTATAAATTGAGAGGAAAATCTCCAGGGATTTACTAGAAGAGACACTGATCTAGTCCCTTTGTCCCTCAAGAGCATTTCAGTACCAGAATCACTGGGGTGATCACCTACGGCAAAAGAGCCCTCCCCTCCCTTCTCTTCTTCTTCTCTTTTTCCTCATCTTCTCCTTTACCACAGCTGAGATTATTAAATGTTTTATGCTTTCCCTGTTTTTCACAAGGCATTTTAGCGCCCCATAGGCATGCTATAAGCACTTATGTACAGTATAGACATAATTATCAATTGGGTCGGGAGATGGTGTAATGAACATGAGCTTGTGGCATGGATGTATTGTACAACAATATAAGAATTACCGGATACCGGAATCCAAAATGGCACCCATTCCAACCCGTTCTCACTCCGAACTCGTAACAAACGGACGTGTCAGCGTCTAAAGGGACAAAAAAGGCGTCCTTCGGCGTGTTTGCATAACGTACCGGGGAGAGCAGCAGCTACACAGGGTTTAGTGAGTAGTATGTAAGGGGGAAATTCCGCGTAGGAAGGTTGGTCGGGGGGTGTATGGGTCAAACACAGGACTTTGTCCCAGGAGAGTGGGGTTTGTCTCCTGCGTGGCACCTTTCCTAAGTCGCTTTCTTCGTTAACCGTCCTGTTATTCCTGTGTGTCACAGGAACGTAAGCCCAGCCACAACCTTTTCCTTAACATAACAGCGGCCAATAGTCCCGACCAAATGCATTTAGATAAGACGCTAAAGGAGGCTTGTAACGTCAGTAACAAACGACAAAGGCACCTGACCAAGCGTCCGTATTTTACGGGATAGAAGTAAGAATGTGTTGCCCGTTCATTTGCACAGCCAGCACACGAAAATAGCAAAAATAAAGTTTCCGTTTACAATCCCGCAAAATTCATTGCATTGGGATGATGTCACGCTTTTATAGGCTCTGGGAAGGTTTTACCTATGTAACACAGTGTTTCCCCCAGTGTATTGCAAGCTAATTGACACTTGGTGTCGTTTACAGTAAGTCAATTGTCTCACTTCCTGTGCTTCCGTGTCACAGACGCTAGGCTAGTGTCACACAACTCTGCTTTATGGTTTAATCGCTATTTATACTCAAGCACTTATAGTTCTCTTACGATTGCCTCGCTGATCTCACAATTGTTAAAACGCTGTTAGCTTCTTTTACTTAGCCATTAGCAATGGCTAATGTCTCTCCCTCTCCTGCTCTCCCCTTGCTCTCCAAACCGGAGCCTATGCTTTACCACCGACATCTTCGCCTTTCTAACAGTTTCTCCCCACTCAGTGGCACACCCGCTGAGAAGCCAACTCTGGTTATTGGGACATTCTGTTGGACTCCATATTAATGCTGCCATCCGTCTGTGACTGGCCCCAAAAAAAGAAGACACTTGCCAACGGGCTCAACAACTTTTCACAGGCCTCTGGGAGAAAATTGCCAGCAAGGCTGACGGGCGGCGCCATATCCAGTTCACCCAGTACAATCTACGGGACTTTTTTTTTAAGGTGGACGTTTTATAAACTGCTATTTCAGTAGAAACACTTACCAGATTCAGAAGTGTATGTGCTTTAAGTGCTGTTAGTGTGCCTATGGGACAATAAATAAACCATAATCGGGTTTTTTTGGGGGGTAGGTGTTAGATCAAATCTTTAAATTAATATTGCAGTGAAGTTGTGTGTATAAGTAAATTAGCCCACAAAATATTCAGCCCAGTTGTTACAATCTGTTCAAAGTGTATCATGACAAACTATCACTTGTGCCATGTTCACGTTCTATCATAGTCGCCCAACTAAAACCATTCAAATTAGCTTCCCACTGCGAGCAGCAGTTCAATAATGGAATAATTATGTTTAGAAAGTGTTAAACTTAGACTGGGTCGACCCCGCCCACTCCGCCGGCAATTTGATTTGGCCCTGCAGCTCGGTCTGGAAACCTGCACGTTTAATTCTCCTGCTTCAGTTCACAATTTTGCGGGAACCAATCACAAACTGGCTACTGGCGGGTTTGACACAGTGACGATAGAGAAGCGACCAAGCAGCTTCTTGTTTACAGTCAACATAGCGGCCACCGAACGCCACCGAAGCGCAGCAAACCCGTTGATGCCGCTGTTGCTTCTACGTCACCCGGATCGTTGGTCTGATTGGTTGAAGGACCATCCAACTGCGTACAGAGTCATTTGAGCGATGCCCGGTGGTCCCGCCTCTTGTGCAGAGTAAATACAGAGCAGACTCCCCAGACCAACGCTCAATCTCAAATCTACTGAGCTTGGCTTGGTCTGGTGAGAGCCAGACTATGTTAAACTATCTCCCTCACTGGGTTTGGTGTTTGATCGTTAAGCACCTGATGGCCCGTGTCAAACAGAGATGTTGATATGATGTGAACATGGCACAAGTTCTGCCACACAACCCTCCGCCACTGGCCTGTTGGATGGTTTTCACTTATTTTAATTGGCTGTAATATTTTGATTTCAAACTGAATAGAAAGTTGTTTTAATTTCACATAATGACTGCCAGTGTTCTGTTTTGCTTGCATAAATTGTGTCCCATGTCCTGTCTAGAACAGCTTCTCCCTCCTACCACTCTGACAGTGACGACAATTATAAAGACAAATCCACATCCTGTTATAACTATTTCCTTTTTAATCACACAAACACAGGACATGTGTCATGAATGTCCAATATTAGCTGCTGGAGACTTCGGTGGTGGTCACCCTACTTGTTTCTTGCACTGGGACAAACAAACTAATGCGAGCCACTCTGTTGAAAGAGGGGAACTGTGCCTGTGCCTTATGTCCATGCACTTGTGGCAAGAAGAAGCACATCACACAGACTTTCTTTGGCATTGAGTAACATGATCTCTGATTTCAGTTCCGTTTCATCCCAATCACAAATCTCTCTCTCTGTTGTGAATGCAAAGACCTTCACCCGCCCCCACCCCACTGTCAGCACCTGTCCCTGCTAACGGATGAGTCGTTTTACTTTTCTCTATTTACGACTTTAGCTCCCCCAGTTCGGGATGCCGCTTTTCTTACTTTGCTTTTATTGATCAAATATTCTGTGTGGAAACATGTGGACCTGATTTCCACTGCTTACAGCAGACCGCTTGGCCATAAACGATACGTTTTTCCAACTCGATGAGATCGTTATGTTTTCCAACCGGTTTGAATCTGGTGTCTTTTTGTTAAAAGCATGTTTCTTCATTAACTGTGTTTTAGGGGAAGACTAGTTTGACAAGACCAAATGTTTCTTTTCTTTTTATGCAATACCATACCACTGAATCACGGCTTTCTTGCTGTATAAACATTCTTCAAAAAATTTTTCATTTTCAAGTCAAGTGTCATTTTGTCTGGCGGTGGAGTTGAATTTGCAGCTTCCAATATGAAAACAATTCGATATATGCAGAGTTGTACTGTTCATACCGAACGTGTCAGAAAAACACTCAACATTTACCCTACAGTATCTGCCTGTGGCAACATGATTCATATTTTATAGCCTATATCCATGCTCTCTTGCTGCTGGAAATTCCGCCGGATGTCCTTCTTGTCAGCCGAATGTCCGTCACCTTCGCTTTAATTGTGTTGTAATTCTAAACTCTTGAGGATTTCTGAGGACTATGGTTACCTGGTCCTCAGATCTCTGCAGGGTAAATCCAGACAGCTAGCTAGACTATCTGTCCAATCGGAGTTTTTTGTTGCACAACTAAAACAATTATTAAATGTACACGTTCCACCAAAAAAGTTCCTTCCGGAGGCTATTTTGCAGAGGCACCGTGGCTCTGTCCGGCGCCTAGTGCCGCCCAAGATGATTGTGATTGGTTTAAAGAAATGCCAATAAACCAGATTTTTTTTGTTTTTCTCCCAGCGGCGATTTCCACCAGTATTCTTTTCTCTCTGCACCCATGCCTACTTTCGTACGCCAGAGGAAGAAAAAAATAGACACGGTGTAGCTTACTGGCTGGTAGCATGCAGCTAAAGACACAGGGTAAAGTCAGCTTACTGGTACCCTGCAGCTTGACTTTTGTCGGAAATGACAGACAGAACTGGAAAATCCTGCTTCCTTGAAGTCACCGGGGTAGCAACATTTAGCTGTCCTTGTGAGTTATGGAAACCAAAACAAAGGTAAAGCACGTGGTCTCCGACGGGAATCCACGGTGCATTCAATTACATCTCGTTAACTTTGAGAAACTATTGTAAAATATTCTTTTGCCATCTAGTGGCTCTTATTGTGGAATTGCCGTCCCTGTTGACAAAAAAATGAAATCAAAAGTCATGGGACGGCCTCTTGTTCCCTCAGTTGGCTGAGTCCTGCAGCGGCCCGGGTTCGAATCCGACCTGCGGTCCTTTGCTGCGTGTCGTCCCCCATCTCTATCCCCCTTTCCTATCTATCCACTGTCACTAATAAAAGGAAAAGCCCCCCAAAAAAATCTTAAAAATGAAAAAATTAACTAAAATAAAAAAGGGAATTGTGGATTTGGAGAATCATGGAAGCATCAGTCAACATTGGCGTATTTATAGGACAAAATGGAAGGCATTGAAACATCTTCTACATCACCAGACACCAGATTTTGACCGTTTTAAGAGGCAATTACTTAGCACGTGAAGACAATACCCAGGAGGAACAAGACCTTTTGACACAGCGGCTTGTGATAACTCCTGAACTCTCAGTCATAGTATCGATAACCGTTATTAATAGCTTGTGTGTTGTTTAAAGTGTCCCATCCTTTTTAAGAGTCAGGTGTTCTCTGTCGCTGTATATTAAAGGACTTTCAGAAATACTTCACAACAAAATTCTGATGGATTTGTTTTTGGAATACGTGTACACAAGCGAAATACAATTTTTTTTTATACAGTTGTATTTGTAAATAATGTATACATAACCGCGTCGGTGCGCCGCAGACGATACACGCCAACAAAAGAGAAACACTGCTCTTTTGCAAAAAGGAAATCCTTTTTTTATAATGTACATCGGTATGTTTTTATAGTAAAAGGGCAACAACAAAAATCTCAAAGGCGTTTTTTGAGTTAGCATGTACAGCGATGTATACAATGTTTGCGTGTGGAGAACAAGCTGTTTTTTTTAACGCCTTCTCCTTCCTGTCTCTCCCACTCAGATGTTTCACAAAAACACAAACCTGCTTATTTCTTTGGTTTTGATGGTGTCGTCGTTCTGTTGGGCCCGAGGTCTTTGCATTCTCGTGTGTGTCTGTCTGTGTGTGTGTGTGTGTGTGTCTGTCTGTCTGTGTAAATTTACTGCGAGTGAGCTTTTGTTTTGTTCTCCTGCTCCACTGAACGTGTTGAATGATTTTCAGAGAAGCAAACACAGAAACCAAAAGTAAAGAGAAGCAGAGAAAGGATGTGACACACAGGGTTGCACATGAGTTCCAATGATCGGATCAATACAGAACACAGGCAACAGAAATCCACTTAACCACAAAAAACAAAAGAATCAATCATCAGGCCAATTATCAGGTCATAAGCAGTATTATCAATCAGACCAAAAGGTTTAGCGCAATAAACCATAACTTTGGCATATGTGTGCATAATGCACACATTGTGGACTCAAAGTAATCTTAAGGTTATTTAGAACGACGACGACACTGGCCTCATGATTCTCATGTTTTGTACTTTTGTACACATGCTTTGGATATTTATTGTTTTAGTGTCCCACCCAGGGACTATGGGCGGAAAATAGCAATTGTGCTACGACCAATGTCGGTACAATGCATCTCTCCTTGTTCTTATACAAGGTTAATGTTTAATTGTGCATTGTCCCTGTTTAAATGAAATTGCATTACACCACCCAGTGGATGATGATGTTGCTGATCAGTTAATAGCATTGCTCTGATAGCGTTCTGTGTTGCAGCCCCGTGTGTTCATGCTCCTTCCTTACATCCGTGCTTGATATTGACATTTTTCTTCATTCTTCAGTCTGAAACTGCCGTTCATGGAGTAGTTTTCAAAGATGCCAAAATAAAAGGCGTTGTTCACATTGATTGCAGTAGTCATTGGATCCTCCCTGCTTCTAACGGCCTGAACAGGAAACCTTTGTCACTGCAGACCTCTTCATGGAATCTGTTCTTTCTGAGGGTTCAGCTTTCTTCAGTAGAGACCTGAAGTCCTGGCCTCAAACCTCTCTACCCTGTTCAACCTTATCTCAACTAAATATGAGCATTTTATCGTTTGTGATGATACAATTATTTGTGTATGTGTGCCAAAGGCGAATAGTGCGTTTACTTGTATTGGATAATTAGCCACCTTGTTATTTCATTTAGCCGACAAGTCCTCATACCATACGACCACACAGGTTGATAACGATCATGGTTCAAATAGTACATTTGTTACGTTACTTCACTTTGTGACGCAGAACGTGAAGTAAAAAGACTTCAGATACAGTATTAGGGACCACTAAGGTCTATATAAAAGAGACTTCAGATACAGTATTAGGGGACCACTAAGGTCTATATAAGAGACTTCAGATACAGTATTAGGGGACCACTAAGGTCTATATAAGAGACTTCAGATACAGTATTAGGGGACCACTAAGGTCTATATAAAAGAGACTTCAGATACAGTATTAGGGGACCACTAAGGTCTATATAAGAGACTTCAGATACAGTATTAGGGGACCACTAAGGTCTATATAAAAGAGACTTCAGATACAGTATTAGGGACCACTAAGGTCTATATAAAAGAGACTTCAGATACAGTATTAGGGACCACTAAGGTCTATATAAGAGACTTCAGATACAGTATTAGGGGACCACTAAGGTCTATATAAAAGAGACTTCAGATACAGTATTAGGGGACCACTGAGGTCTATATAAAAGACACTTCAGATACAGTATTAGGGGACCACTAAGGGGTATATAAAAGAGACTTCAGATACAGTATTAGGGAACCACTAAGGTCTATATAAAAGAGACTTCAGATACAGTATTAGGGGACCACTAAGGTCTATATAAGAGACTTCAGATACAGTATTAGGGGACCACTAAGGTCTATATAAGAGACTTCAGATACAGTATTAGGGGACCACTAAGGTCTATATAAAAGAGACTTCAGATACAGTATTAGGGGACCACTAAGGTCTATATAAGAGACTTCAGATACAGTATTAGGGGACCACTAAGGTCTATATAAAAGAGACTTCAGATACAGTATTAGGGACCACTAAGGTCTATATAAAAGAGACTTCAGATACAGTATTAGGGACCACTAAGGTCTATATAAGAGACTTCAGATACAGTATTAGGGGACCACTAAGGTCTATATAAAAGACACTTCAGATACAGTATTAGGGGACCACTAAGGGGTATATAAAAGAGACTTCAGATACAGTATTAGGGGGACCCTAAGGTCTATATATAAGAGACTTCAGATACTGTATAGACCACTATGGTCTATTCAGTATAAAAGCATCCAAAAAGCAGCATGTCACGGGACCTTTAAATATAGACATAAACAACTGCAACATGTCTGAGATTATCATAAATACTGATGAAAAACATTTTAGGAAAAATATTGTACAGGCATCAGCTCTTTAAAAAAACTCTGACATCTCTAAAACTGAAAAATAATGCTGAATGTTGATAGTTTAACAGGCTGGTTCTGGTTTGGTCTGGTATATCAGGTTTCCCTTCTCTTTTTGCCAATGTTCAGAAGCTGGTTTCAGGCCATCTGATAAAAAATGAGAGTTTGATCTGAATTTGACAGTGTCTCATCCTTAAAGAAACAGGAAGTTATCTGCTCCCACAGGCCGAGCATCACCGGACTAAATCCCTTTTCATCTGCAGTGAAAACATTTGTTCTTCAACTCACAAGCTGAATGGACGGGAGAGATAACACGGACATCTGAAGAAAGCCATTTTCAACATAACCATATCTAGTTTGTAATAGTGTCTTATTTATTGTTGACATATGACACAAGGCCATAGATACATTACATGACATTACTATAAAAACAATTTATATATACTGTGTGTGTGTGTGTGTGTATATGTATGTGTTTATATATATATATAAACTGTCCCCTCAGGTTGTAAACATGTGTATGTGTAAGTATATGTATTTATAGTATATATGTGTATATATGTATGTATGTATGTATGTGTGTGTATGTATGTATGTGTGTGTTTGTGTATATATATATATGTTTGTGTGTGTGTGTATGTATGTATGTATGTGTGTATGTATGTATGTATGTATATGTATGTATATATATATGTGTGTGTGTGTGTGTGTGTGTGTGTGTATGTATATGTGTGTGTGTATGTATGTATATGTATGTATGTATATATATGTATGTATGTGTATATATATATATATATGTGTGTGGGGAGGATTCAGACTTTAATCTCAGAATTCTGACTTTTAAGTCTAAAAACAATTTCTTCAATTTCTTTTTTTAAAAGTCAGAATTATGACATTTTTAGTCTTAACATTTTTTTTTCAAGGTAAACTCAATAAATTCTTTCATGTGGCCCGACTCCTCTTCCGCATGATACGACAACAACGCTACACAAATGAAAAGTTTAAATCCAAAATCAAACTGGTTGTAGGAAAAATATAACTTTTAATGTGTGAAAAGATTTTATTTAATTAAAAAATTCTCAAACAACAAAAATCCACCCCAAAAATATCAAACAATGTACACAACATAATTTATACTATTTATTGATCCCCAGTGGGGAAATTACAATTTACACTCTGTTTGTTAGAATCACTACACACACTCAGGACCTATTCATGCTCAAACAGAGAGATGTCAGAGTGAGTGGGCTGCCAGCTGGACCAGCACCCTGAGGGGGGGGGGGTGCGGTGCCTTGCTCAAGGCCACCTGGCAGTGCCTAGGAGGTGAACTGGCATCTCTCCAGCTACCAATCCACACTCCATACTTTGGTCCGTACGGGGACTTGAACCGACAACTCTCCAGTTCCCAACCCAACTCCCTACGAACTGAGCTACTGCCACCGACATACTGTATGATGGTGATGTCATTTATATTTCTAGGGTGCAACAGTTTCATAAATGTTTCATTTTGGTGATAAAAACCTGTCAGACAAGGCTAATATGTTGAAAGTGAACACTAGATTTAATCAGCCCAAAATGTCATTAAAAAACTGCGGTCCACTGTGTTTTATCTCACGCTGTTTCCTGATCCACCCAGTTCCCACATTTTGCTGATGTCTTCATCCTCTTCACGGTGTTCTGATGGCACATGAGTAATCATATGTGTGAAATTGGTTTCCAGAGAGTTTTGCGGCCTTCCTTTGTCACTGAGCGTTAAAAACAGCCGACGTGTGAATTAAGAACCACTGAAGGAAAAGTGACTCTACGCCTCAAAACCAAAACACGCCCTAGAGCTTTTTGTCAGGCGTTAATGAAGCTTT
This sequence comes from Percina caprodes, assembly GCA_013375575.1. Taxonomy (NCBI): domain Eukaryota; kingdom Metazoa; phylum Chordata; class Actinopteri; order Perciformes; family Percidae; genus Percina; species Percina caprodes. Next base: position 203,971 of record JABXJD010000330.1, on the reverse strand, counting down.
ATATTCCAGAGAAAATAGTCTGAACTGTCAGTTTGTATTTTTTTTTTTGTAGGAATGAAAGTTATTTAAGTCCAGGCCATTTTGCTTTTCCTTTCTTGTAAGTCAAAGCCAACAGAGACGACTTCTAGTCCCTCCCTGTTTAGTTAGCCAGCCAACGTAAGCTAACGTTAGCTTTGTAGAGATTGTGGAATTTCCTAAACTGAATAATTACCACAAATACAAGATAAAAACACCAAACTGCTTCACTAGCTCCGACCTTTTATAACTAGGATATCTGCTGTAAAAAATATGTTTTCGAATTTAAACAGAGACAATTTCCTGTCCCTGTAAAACGTTTGTCAGCTGCTTACTTAAGCTAACGTTAGCTTTGTAGAGATCGTGGGATTTCCTAAACTGAATAATTACCGCAAGTATAAACACCAAACTTGCTTTGCTGGCTCAATCTTAGCACTTGTAATGGACGTAAATTGAAGATGCGCAATTGCCCAACAACTTAATTTGTAACTTGTTTTGCCGCTGCAGACTGCAGAAAAACAGGAACATAAGGTCCAAGTTGAAAAACCCAAAGTTACCCTTTAAAGCTGCTGTAGAGCAGCACATTCACTCAACATAAACTTTACAGTATTTTAATTTGATCGTTTTTTCCCCAGCCCTCACGCTGAGCCCTGGCAGAGTTCAGGCCTCCTTTCTTGTTCGTAGCGCTATCAGCCGAGTGAGCCGGTGCCACCACAGATTAAGCCCGGCTCCTCGCTTTCTTCAGCTGATGATGGCAAGGCCAGACTGCAGCGAGAGAGAGTGTTTGATCTGTGTTTCAGGGCTGCTAGAGTCCTGGAGAAAGGGCTTCAGTCAGTGGGTTGGCTCATTAGCCAATCTTCACTGAGGCTGACTTTGAGTTAAAAAAACCCAAAAACATTCATTTTACCATGTCCTTCCAGTTTTTGTCCCGTCACATTTGATGATATTCAAAAACAACTGATTTAATCTGCATCATAGTGGTATTTACATGCACTTTGTAGGAACCCTTTTCCCCTTTTTATGGCTTTATTACAACAATAACTATCACTGATGGCTGACTGAGGATATTTTAAATTCCACTGTCACAGAAAGGCAAAGATTTCACATTATTTTGTGCCATTTTACAGCTGGACTTTTAAGAAAAGAGCTTCTTCTTCATACAACAAGCTACTCTGAGATGGCTTTTCTCTTTGATTATTGGAATAAGAAGCCCATAAAGCTGAGAGTGAGTTATTGACCAGGCTTCTCTCTGTCTCATGCCTTAGCTGAAAGGAGAAAGAAAAAGGCTTTTTTTTTTATTATTAAAGAATGGTATGTCAAGGGCTGCATGAAGAGGGATGAGAAATACATAGTAACTTAACCTGTAACCTATATACTATAACTATGGAAAGTGTTCTCAAACACATTTATAGGAATGTGCCTTGTTGGATCAGCGAGACTGGTTTCTGTGCTATTTGTCGAGCAAGTTCTAACAGAAGTGATTTCAAGTGTGATTAAATATTAACATATTAATATTAACACTCTACAAGTTAGCTGTTTCTCCAGGCCGAACAGGAACAGGCTTGCCTCAATTTTCTGTAGTTATATGACGCCAAAGGGCTAGACGCGAGTCCCGAGAGCGTCAAATAGCGACGCCAAGAGTCCCGACCAAGCATGTCTAAATATGACGTCAATAACAAACGGCAAGGGCACCTGACCAAGTATCACTTTTTGACGCGATGGGAGTGACAATTGTGTCGCAGATACTGAGGAAGAAAATCCTTGCACATGCACATCTCACTCCTTTTCCCGCTGAAAACAGCAGCCGGCTTCACAGAAGAGACCCCAATCAGCCAACCTTCACCTTCAAATGTCCTTTATTTATTTATTTTTTAACCATTGTGGTCAGCGATTTTAGCTTGTGATGACACAGAACTGCGCAACGGCGGGATTTTCTCCCTCTGCGGGCTCGAAGGTGCCGCCATTCTTCTTTTTTTCTGTGCTTCCGGGCTGCGTACTCGCTGCTTCTGATCGAAACGCTGTCCCGTTTGTTCTCACCTAGGATGCACTGCCAAGAATCACATGAATCATCAGTAGTTGTAGTCTCACAAGGGAACAACAGTCACATTCATGCATGACTAAACAACAACCAAACGATGTGAAGAGGGCGAACTTCTATTAAAAAGGGCATTGTTGCAACTAATGTTTCATTCACAGACACTTTATGAACTGTGAAGGTCGTCTTTGTCCCGATTCTCTGTGAATTTCTGATCACAGCGCTTGCATGCATACATTCTTTCAGAAAGGTCAAACGTCTGCTGTTCCTGGAGCAGTTTCATAAAACCAGACACTGTGGTTGGATTACTAAGAATATATTCCTTTGTAAGCCTCTTTTAGCTCCTAGTTTTGATTAAAAATATATCCAGTGGTCTAATGGAACTAAGAACATTAGTTTCAAGCTGCGGACTAATTAGCTGTTCAGTGATTGAAAGCTGTTGCACAACAAAGAGAAACCTGCAGTTTGAGTTACACTGCAGTTGTTTGGCAACAAATATGATGGATTAGGCTGCACATGCTGGCAAAAGGAGGGTTATGTTTAGGCAAGAGAGTGGGATTGGTTATGGTTAGGTTAAGAATGGGTTAGGTTAGGTTCCTCCCCCCAGTCCGACGCCCCTGAAGGTGGTCATAAAACTCAGTCCCAATCAGTCTTTTTTTGATGTTTTATCACATGATTTAACTTCACTGCCAAGACTTAAAAGTTACAACAAAATCAAACGTGTTTGATATTATTGTAACTTTTAAGTCTTGGTAGTGAAGTTAAATCAGGTGACCGCCGTCAACAGCCAATGGGTGCTCTCCCTCCAGCACCAAACAGGAAGCAGCACACGGCTGAGCCAGTGTTGTTAATGGTTTCTATGGCACTAAGCTAAACACTAAAGCGGGAAAGTTGCTGAACTTTACCGGCAGATAAACGCAGACCTCCGGGTGCTGCCGTCATTCGTCTGTAGGACGGCAGAACAGAAAATCAGCAAACTTTCCCTTAAGTTACCAGCTAACGCTAGCGGTAGCTAGCAAGCTTGGTAAAATGTTTCAAAGCAAATCTAGTTGTAGTCTTACAATGTGTGACGCTGCCAGGTCCCCATTCTACATATTATGTTGTAAGGTCAGACTTTAGTCTTTTCAAAGTTTGTTGAAAGTGTTCTGGTGTGTGGTGGTAGGCATCACTCGTGGCCGGGTAGCGCTAAAGGCACCAGCGCAAGTGAAAATAATTACCTGATTCACTCAGCGTTCCCCTTTCCCTGAAATACACAGCAACTAGGGGTGGGAATCACCAGAGGCCTCAAGATACAATATCATCACAATATTTAGGTCCCGATACGATAGAATTGTGATTTTTAACATATTGCAATATTCTTAAAATTTTTTCCAACTTCAAATTTTTCCCAATTTCAAAAGGAAACTTTGTCAACATCTGCTGCATCTAAAAAGAAACATTTCTCTGTTTGTTTATCTCACTTTAATTTTAGTGCTGCAAAATGGGATTGTCAAGCAGACAAAATGACCAACACATAAAATAATAATAATAATAATAATAATAATAATAATAATAGATCGATACTTGTCTTCTGTGTCTCCATACAGTATTGCCAGAGAAAATATGGCGATACGATGCTGTATCGATCCCCCCCCCACACACACACACACACACACTTAACAGCAACCTCCCTGCTTTCTTTTTCCCAATTAAAAACAAAAAGCTGCTGTGACCTGTAACCGTGACCATTCTTCAGCGGGAAAAAACCCCCAGACTGAGTGATAACGGTAAACTTTTTAATTATAGGCTGGTATTCAGGAAGCTTTGTTGCTCTGTTGGGCTGTAAAGAGAAACAAAAGATATAAAGGGAGAGAAAAGGAGTGGGTGAGAGTGTGCGGGTGAGAATGTGAGGCCGCCGGGAGCCGTAAGACTGATGATATCCACCGAGGCTTCCTGCCTTGTTGGGATGTAAACAGAGAGAGACAAAGGAGCCTTTTAATACCAACTGACATTAACATACGTCTCATATCAAAGCTGTGTACAGATATGATTGAAGGGGCATGCAGTTATGTCTGGCATTAAAATATGTCTTATGAAACATAATAAAATCTGATTCTCATTCCCTCATAAACTGCAGCTTGTAACAGCATGTCTCTTTGCATTGTAAAAAATGTGTCCATTGAAACTGGCAGTAAATACAACAGACTTATACACGTAGATGTGACGTGAGCAACCTGTCTGAAAGCTGTAAGTCTTCTGGTAGCTGTGCAAGAGAAATCTCAATCATTCCCCATCAGCAGAGACGGAGAGGTAGGTATATGTTAGGAGATAACATGGACACAGGCTAATTACTGCTAACTAACATGCTGTTTAACATTAACATAGGCACAGGCTAATTACTGCTAACCAACATGCTGTTTAACATTAACATAGGCACAGGCTAATTACTGCTAACCAACATGCTAGTTAACATTAACATAGGCACAGGCTAATCACTGCTAACTAACATGCTGTTTAACATTAACATAGGTACAGGCTAATTACTGCTAAACTAACATGCTGTTTAACATTAACATAGGTACAGGCTAATCACTGCTAACTAACATGCTGTTTAACATTAACATAGGCACAGGCTAATTACTGCTAACCAACATGCTGTTTAACATTAACATAGGCACAGGCTAATTACTGCTAACCAACATGCTAGTTAACATTAACATAGGCACAGGCTAAATACTGCTAACCAACATGCTATTTAACATTAACATAGGCACAGGCTAATTACTGCTAACTAACATAGTAAACATTAACATAGGCACAGGCTTTTTACTGCTAACTAACATAGTAAACATTAACATAGGCTAATAACTGCTAACTAACATGCTAGATAACATTAGTAATTAAACCTAAACAGCTGATGAAAGTCCAAACTTTCTGCAAGCTTCTCCTGACAGTACGGTGATTTGTTGACTATGCCACAGTAAGTTGCGTGGTTATGACACAATTGTTAGCCTATTTTTACAAAAACTACGTGAGGTGCAAGGTAATGGAGCCTTTTATACATTGTCATGTTTCTTTAGAAATAAACAACGGACAAATAGAGTCTTTAAAACTTTCAGATGTAAAGTTATTCGCTGTCAAAGTGATGCCAAAATGAATGGCAGTCAATGGGATGCTAACTGCAGGTGATGGCTTTGTAGCATTAAAATGGCCCCATGGGAGCTCCGCTTAGAGAGGAGAGGCTTATCCTCTTGGTTACTTTCCAGAACAAACCCCTATTTTCCACCAGGTGTCTGTGCTGCGTTCAGGAGGCGTCGCGGGTCGCAGCCATTCAAGTCAATGCTTGATATTCAGGCAGGACGTGAAACAGCAAGAACATCCAGGCACATTACCAAATAAACCTAATGAATTATGAAATTAATTAAAAGTATTTAAATTATTTTTAAAGATACAATATCATTGTAACACTGATGGCGGAGCGCTGTATTGTGCCTCTTTATATGGCTAGGCATACAAAAAATGTTTTGTGGTGGTCTGGGGGTCAGGGATATTTCGATGGGGGTACATTATTGAAAAAAGTTTGAGAACCACTGTATTAGAGTCATGGAATGAACAACCTATATTGTCGTATAGTTTGGAGGGCTTGTTGGTGCACCTCAGCAATGGAATATATGATCTCCCAGGGACGGAAGTTGGTTCCACATTTTGAAAAATACCCGGGTTGTTTTAGCCTGATTGTTGCCATGACTCATGTAGCTTCATGAGAAATCTTCGTGGTGAAGCTTGCTTACCAGCAGTAAGCTAAATTATTTGTTCTATTCATGTAGTATTTTCTGGAGTTTGTTTCAACCAAAGCTGGCTGTGGGAGACGGTTGATTGGTTGACTGATTGTTACCAGAATAAACGGCTGATTGGGGCCAAAAGTGGCCATTCATGCCTCATTCACCACAATACACAATACGAAGTGCAGAACTGTTACAGCAGTAGTTGCCCTGACTTTTATGTGTTAAGCAGTGGAGGAATGTAACTAAGTACAATTACTCCAGTACTGTACTGGAGTACAAATATTAAATATTTGTATAAATATAAATAAAAATTAATATTTAACTTCACTTGAGTCTAGAGCTAGGCAATATGGAGAAAATCAGATATTGCGATATTCTTGTCCTAATACCTCAATGACGTTACTGTCGTTTTCCAGACAGTTTTTAGCCCGTGAGTACAAGTCACGCCTCACGACTTGGTCGCATTCTCGAACACGTTGACGTTAGCTAGCGCTAACTGAAACTAGCGATTTGTAGTCTGCGACATATTTTGGGCTTCAATTAATAAACATTACCTGCGGTAGTACAAACTCATATGTGTATTGTTTTGATTACAATGTGCGGAATTACTTTTATGTATGCCTATTTATTTCTATTTCTCACCGTCAATCCCCTGCGTCTGGACAGCATCAACAGGGGTCGCCATTGAATAATTTTGATCCCCGGTGGGAACAAAATATTATAGATTAAAGATTATTTTCCATTAAATATTGAAGTTGACAAATAAGTGTTTTGGCATGGCTGACAGAGTGGCTCTATCTCCATGGTGTTGAAAGGGGGGTTTAATTCTTGCATGTATTGTTGTGCATTATCAAAAAACATCCCCCCCCTCGTCTTTTTTCACATAACGCACGCTGTATATAACACTGAATTACACATTATACCTAAATCAAAGCACACAGACAAACTTAGTGTGTGCTTCAACGTAATACCGAATTTTCCAAGAAGTCCTTGTTTTTTCCTACCCTCTAACGTTTCCCTAGCTGTAGCAGCATCTCATAGGCTACCTAAATGAATGGTCGCAGTTATAACCACATGGTTAACGATGTGAAACGATTGCAGTTAGGCTTACACAGCAGTCCACAAAGCTGTATATTATACAGCCTTTTATCAAACACTTACATTGCAGCCATGCAGCCATGCAGCATATCAAAGTATAAAAGTTCAATCACATTGAAGCAAAAACGTCTTATCTCGTTCTCCATAGAAATGAGCTCTCTGTGGGCACACAGATTGGGATATATTTAGATTTGATTCATTTACAGTACAGATCTACAAAATCACGCCTATCGAAGCGCTAACCCGTCAAAGTGAACATTTATTTTGGGCCCCAGTTGCTAAGAATTAAAAAAATTGTTACGTAACAGCCGCTTTTTAGCTTTGTTGCACCTGTTGAAGTTGGATAAGATGCGCTCAGAGAGAGCTCAGTCCACTTTCAACCTGAGCAGAGGCCTAATTAACCAGACTAACTGAAGACACCTGAGAGTGTGTGCAAGGAAAGGGTCCATAGTCAGAGATTCATGTTTTGATGTCTGAGTTTGCTTGTCGACAGCGTGTATGTGAAAGTGTGTTTGTCTGTGAATGCCCCAAGTGTGTTGTCAGCGTCTCAAACTGACAGCTGAACTATCCACCCAGCTTTAATTGAGTTCACACATGCATTAGGATCGCTCTGGGGACAGAAAAAAAGGAAATACAAAAAAGAAAATAAGAAAACACCCTTCACGCCTTAATTTGTTTCACTGTGTCGCCTTCTGACACCGCGAAGATTGAGGCGGAACATTAGCTAGAGATTACGCCGAATTTAAAAAAGTTGTTTTGCACCATGTCGAGCGCTCGGACTGACAGACGAGGACGAGCTGTTCGAGTGTTTATCAGCCGCTGTCGTGAAGCTCCGGAGGGGCAAAATACAGATGGCCCTGTTTCTGTTGGAGGGAAGAATCTTCTGGAGCAGAGTGGACAGAGACTGAGGAGGGAGGAAAAGAGACAATCTGCTGCTGGAATGGAATGGATGGATGGGATGGATGGATGGATGTATGCTATGGATGGGTGCCATGGATGGTGGATGCCATGGATGGATGGATGGATGGATGGATGGATGGATGGATGCCAGCCATAGATGCCATGGATGCCAGGAATGGATAGATGGATGCCATGGATTGGTTGGATGGATGGATGCCATGGATGGATGGATGCCAGCCATAGATGCCATGGATGCCAGGAATGGATAGATGGATGCCATGGATTGGTTGGATGGATGGATGCCATGGATGGATGGACCGGGCAAGATTATTAATACTGTAAGTGAGAGTGATAGGGGGAGGGAGAAAGGCAGGTAATGGGTGAGTGAATGAGAGAGGGGATGGTATGGGGTGATTAGCAAGGGAGGAGAATAATGCAATATGTGGGAGGTAGGAGTGTGTGAGGGTAAGTGGGGTGACCGTAAGGAATGTGTAAGGGAGGAAGGGACAGCGCAGAGATGGAGTGGGTGGGATGAGTTAGAAAGTGATCACTGAGTGAGTGAGCAAAGGGGTCAGGGAAAGAGTGAGGGAGGAGTGGGGGGTGAGGGTAAGTGGGTAAGAGAGAGTGGTGGGTGGGTGAGGGATGGGGAATTAAGTGAGTGAAGGAAGGAGGTAGAGTCAGTAGGTCAGGTAGAGAGTGAGGGGTGGAGGATGATTGAATGAAGAAGTGTTATTGGGAGGGACAGGTAATATGGAGCGAGTTAACAAGTGAGTAGTCCTGAATTGTCAGACCTCCCTCCACAGCGCTGCAAAGGAAGGTCTGGCTAGTCCACACAGCATTTGGGTATGGGAGGAAAACGTCGGCAGCCACTTTCACAAGATTAAAAATATGTTTAGCATAGCTTCCGCTAAAGATGGCGACTGTTGAGTGTGAGTATGATCCAGTAGTCTCGCATTGCCAGAGGAGGAGGATCTGGACAGTCCACACAACATTTCACGATGGGAGAAAAATGTGCTCTAGTTTATTGGCATTTCTTTAAACCAATCCCAACCGTCTTGGGCGGTGCTTGAATGTGCGTGTGTAAACGAGAGAGGGAACAAACGGTTCATTGAACACAACATATGAAGTGAAGTTGAAACTACATGAAATCTGTGTGTGCCATTGTGCATTTAAACTGTATTATGTGTCCTGGTAGGATACACAGTGAAAGAAGTTCACAATTACACTGAGCTGTTGACTGAATAGTCTTTGGGAAAAAAAAAAAAAACAATCATCTCACACAGCCATAACCAAACATAATTTAATTCCGTCTCTCTTGGGGATCTCAGCCTCCATGGACTTTCTACAAGCTGAGTTATTCTCCTCTAACACCTTCCTTGCTGTTCACAATAATTACAAATAGACACATAACATCATTTTCTCTCTGCAGCCGACATGCCTTAAAGCGGCAGACTCAATTCTAAAGCAGGACACACACGTAAGTGTTTATAGTATTATTTTTTTCTCATTTAATATTTGCATTTTGGACCGCAGCAGCTTCTTTATCAGTTGCATTTGGTAAAAGCAGAATATGAAAAAGTAAGAAAGTTTTGATTTTTTTTCTGTTGAAGCTACAGTATATATATATATAAGAAAAAAAATCTTTATTGTGCACAAATAAGATATCCAAATAAAATGGTTACTGTTCCTGGTCTGGTATGGTTGGAAAAAATAGTTTCTTGACTAGAAATATACAGTATTTATGTGTAGCTGTGCATAGTCACCATAGAATCACAATGCAGCCACTGACACAAAGCTGTACGCATCCGCCTTCCAAATATGGTGATCAATCATTCTTCAAAAGGCCAAATGGAGACTCCAAACGGACACTTTAGTAATAATAATATTAATAAAAAAAGCAATAAATCAACATTAAATGACATAATGTCTGATGGGCCATTCACATTGTACGCGCAAGTGGCAGCGCTGCGCTATGAAATGACAGTAACTAGTAATCTATTATAACGCATTACATTATGGAAGTAACTTGCCCAACACTGAAGTTCAACTGTGACTGCGGTGCGCTGTGACGTGCATTCATGTGCAAGTAACACACAGAATACACGTGGAGCCACAAACAGAACATGGACGAGAGGTTGATTTTGACCGTCAGCGATCTCCCAGAGCTGTACGACACAAGTTTGAGGTCGTACAGAGACCTCGGAAGCAAAACTATGCTGGAGAAGCATATTTCCACCAATAGGCATGCCAGGGGTAGCTTATTGTAGCCTCTTAATTTAAATCATTCAGGTTTGTTTTAGCAATGTGAAATGGACATGTCTTCACTGAAATACAGTCAGAACTGTTCCATCTTTTCTCAGTTACTTTAATGCATTTGTCAAATCATTATTTGCATTTGCACAATAGTGAGTGCATTTCTTGAAACAATTGGTGTAAATTGGTGTAAATGTGTATCTTGCTGGAAATATTTTGTGTCCAAAGCAAGAATTTATACCAATGACCCAATCAAACTGACAAGTCCTTTGTTTCTACTAAGAAAGTGAAACTGCTTTGTGGTGTTTTCCATATTTAACAGTTCACTCTGGAAGTGTAGTGCACATGGAAGGGAGCACTACTCCCTAAGTGACAAAGTGCCATCATTGTCATCACTGATCTGAGAAATGCGCCAAAGCAAATGAGAACTGTTGTGTTGTCAGCTGCGAAAACCAAATACCAAGTTGAGTATACAGCTCCATACAGTTATTTTTAGGATGTATTTGTATGTTTATATGATGTAAAATATGTTGCCCATGTACTGATTGACACAAGTTATGTTTGTTTTCATTGAAGTTCACATGTGGGTAGGTATATGGGCTTTATACCGACAGACAGAGTTAACTACCCATTTCCAATTGTGTAAGCTCCAGTTTTGGAGGAATTATTTGCACATTTGCAATACACAAAGTGTTTTCCAAAGTATGGGTGAATGATGATGAATGTATGATCATAGCTCATAGCTTAGCTTTATTATACCCAACTGCAATTACTTCAGACCTCTTACTTATGTGCACAGCGTGAAGTGCATGGCACAGGTGCGTTTAGGGCGTGTCCAAATCCACTTTTGCTAGTTTGGCGGCGGAAAAAAGGGTCTGTGCGCCGGGCGCAGGGTTCAAAAGGGTTGTACTTAGTGTCTGCGTTAATCATAGGTGTGTTTTGGGCGTAAAATGCAATAAACCAATCAGAGTGTCATCTCCCATTCCCACTAACAGCCAGGCACGTTTGTACCTTGGCACATTGCTATTATGATGGCAGATTTGCACCTGAACACATCTCCCTGTAAGACCAGCACGCCCATGGGCGCAAAGATGGGTGCTGGTGCATTTGCTATTTAAACGATGCGGGACAGGAAATAAACTGCGTTGCTCTTAAAATAGCAAAGACACGTGCACCACATTGCGCCTGGTGCAAGATTAGAAATGAAAACCCATCCATTATCGTAGGCCCGACTCGTCAGCAGACTGTCAAATTGCTCCCTGTTGAGCCAAAATTACCCCTGAAACCAATCAGAGTGCAAGCAGAGCTCCTTCACCAGCTGGAATTCCCCCAACTCCTCTCTGGACCTGAGGGTCTCGTGCACCCACGCCCTTCCTGCTGTTGCCCTCCTCCATATATCCCCCAACCAGGGCAAGTACCAAGACTTTCTTTTGGTTCAAAGACAGAAACATCTTTGCCACCAAATCGCTGCTGGAATCACTGTGTCTCCTACGCAATGTCGCATGCACTACACCTCTGAGGTAAACACCGGATACAGACGTGACGTGCATTCAAATATTGGCGCATGTATGACGTAAATTTAGAAAGTCTTGCCCGTTTTGCACTGAGCCCGTTGGCAAGCACAACAAATATATTTTGGGAATAGGACGCAACCTAGCGGCGAGCCGCGAACAATGGCCCTGGAGACTTGATGCATTGTTATTGCCATGGAACTGACACACACACACACACACACACACACACACACACACACACGGCAAGAGCAGAGCTGCCCAGAGAGCAAGATGTGTAATCAAGACAGAGGTTGGCTTAACAGCTCAATTAGCAGCCATAATTAAAACACTCGCTCAAAGACATAGCATGGATATCTGTCTTTCTCTCTCTTACACACAATGAAAAAGATTGAGCCTTCGCACACGGGGGCTCGTGAAGACCAGCAAAAATAATGTACAGACATTATTCCTGCGCACACACACACACTTTCATGTATTCAGTAATGACAGAATCCAGGGAAAAGCTTCTCAGGCATATAATTATTAATCAGCAGCACCAACAAAATTGAGAACAACGTTTTATATCCTGCCTCAGCATCAGTGGGAGGAGAGGGAGGCAGGGTGTTTGATTCTCAGTGGCCCTGCTGCTGGGTTAGTGAGTGGAAGGTAGTGATGAGTCTAAAGACGCTGACGCACCAACCCGATTATCGGTCGGTGACTCGATTCTGTTTCGCGTGTTTGTGCTGTTGTCAGTCGTAGAGAAGCCGTCGGCCTTCATTGTGGAAGAATGTGGGTGCTATCATATTTCAGGTGGGGCAGGTGCCACCCCGTGCCCCTCTTCTAGCCCTGCCCCAGGTCAGGCCACATCCATGCTTCATTCATCCAGTGTTCATTTTAGGAAAAACGATCTCTGTCCTCACAAGCATTTTAGCAGAGTTTCAGAACTAATCTCTGTTTACACTAACACACCTGTATCATACCATATCAGACCAGTCGTGTACACTGGGCACGTGCGTGCCAATTTAAACACGTTGTAAAGCTGACAACGCAGCTGGAATTGCTTGTGCACATGGGCATTAGTAGCATTATGAAATGCGGAATTTAACTACACAACGGCTGCGAGAATCAACAACAAGGTGAAGACGGCTATAATTTGCTATTCCAACACCTTCTCACTCCCAGTGCGTCCAAAAGTGACGCTTGGTCAGGCATCATTGGTGTTTGTTACTGACTCAAAAAGTCTACTTTACGCAGACGCAGGGGGGCTTTCAACCAATTTGTACTTGGTCGGGACTCTTGGCGTGACTTTTTTACGCTCTCGGTCGGCACGTATGTTTAAATGATATGCCGCACAAGAACGGGACAGATTGTGGGTGGAGTTACAAAATGGATAGTCTAGATCCACAACGTTCTGCTTCCGGCCGGATGTCGGTTACCTTCTGCTTTCTTTGTGTTGGCGTTCTCAACTCTGGTGGATTTCTGAGGACTATGTTTACCTGGTCCTCAGGTCTCTGCAGGGCAAATCCAGACAGCTAGCTAGACTATCTGTCCAATCTGAGGACTATGGTTACCTGGTCCTCAGATCTCTGCAGGGTAAATCCAGACAGCTAGCTAGACTATCTGTCCAATCTGAGGACTATGGTTACCTGGTCCTCAGATCTCTGCAGGGTAAATCCAGACAGCTAGCTAGACTATCTGTCCAATCGGAGTTTTCTGTTGCACGACTGAAACTACTTCTGAACGTACACATGTTCCACCAAAACCAGTTCCTTCCTGAGGCTGTTTTGCAGCGGCACCGTTGCTCCATCCGACTCTTGGCACAAGTTTTTTTCTCCCATCCCAGAATGCAGACCCTCCACCTCAGTGCTGTGGAAGAAGGTCTGGCAACGCCAGACAAGCGTGAACATAGCATTAAGCAAAGTTTGAGTTGTGCTTTTGAAACTTTTTAATCCCACACAATTTTTTTTTTTTTAATTCCAAGCAGAACAGTAAGTCACAAAGCATTTAGCGACTGTATTAAGCTTCAGGCTCTTTGATCCTTCACATTGAGCCGCTGTGGTTTCCTGCAGTCAGAGGTGGGTGGATAAGTCACCAGAACCTGTGATGTGATTTCATTACAGCGTAATAATCCTTTACAGCTCGTTCCGTCCCACACGTAACAACAATAAATCTTATAAACGGGAGTGTTCAGCGCTGAGGGAAGACGAGCACAAACAGACACTGAGGAAAACATTTTTATTTCTCTTGTCACTTTTTACTGTATCTTCTTGTTGCTTTATGGCTTTTTCCACATTATTTATGTTTCGTTGTCCAACTTAGTAACGTTTTTATCATCTTGATTTGTCGTTGCTGTTTCTGTTTTCTTTCAATCGTTTTTTTCTTTGTAGAGTGGTGCTCATAAATTTATGAACCCATGCTAAAGTTGACTAAAAAGAGGAATAAAAAAATCATCTTTTGGAAATCGATCTTTAATGATAATAGGAAAAAATAGGAAAAATTCAACCTTTAAGGACGGCAATTTTCTTTGTGAATTAATAATGTATCATAAGTAACAACCCGGTCTCACGGCCGTTGGGGAAATGGTCACGTAACTTTAATTTATTATTTAGCGTACATGTCACAACTTTTGAACATGACTAATCCTAGAGATTGGCATCCATAAGATCATCTCTCAATGCAAATCAAACCAGCTATTAGGCTAACTGAAATGAAACCATGTCAATCTCTATGTATGGTGAAGGGTATGTGATGATGTGGGGGGGGGGTTTAATTCCAAAGGCCAAGGGAACTTCATCAGGATGCATAGTATCCTGATCCATGAAATAACTGGTCTTTAATGATACAAACCTCTGTGCTTCTATGGGAATTCAACATAGGGGGTGTATACTTATGCCCCTGTATTTTAACATAGGGGGGTGTATACTTATGCCCCCTCTATTTTAACATAGGGGGGGTGTATACTTATGCCCCTCTATTTTAACATAGGGGGTGTATACTTATGCCCCTGTATTTTAACATAGGGGGTGTATACTTATGCCCCTGTATTTTAACATAGGGGGTGTATACTTATGCCCCTGTATTTTAACATAGGGGGGTGTATACTTATGCCCCTGTATTTTAACATAGGGGGTGTATACTTATGCCCTGTATTTTAACATAGGGGGGTGTATACTTATGCCCCTGTATTTTAACATAGGGGGTGTATACTTATGCCCCTGTATTTTAACATAGGGGGTGTATACTTATGCCCTGTATTTTAACATAGGGGGTGTATACTTATGCCCCTGTATTTTAACATAGGGGGTGTATACTTATGCCCCTGTATTTTAACATAGGGGTGTATACTTATGCCCCTGTATTTTAACATAGGGGGTGTATACTTATGCCCCTGTATTTTAACATAGGGGGGTGTATACTTATGCCCCTGTATTTTAACATAGAGGGGTGTATACTTGTATACCTGTATTTTAAGGAAGAATATTTATTTATTTGCAATACATTATTCATTCACAAAGAAAATTGGTGTCCTTAAAAAGTTGGATTTTCTTCTTTTTTTTTTAAATTAAGGCATTAAGATCAAATTCCAAAAGATGATTTTATTTTTTATTCCTCTTTTTTGTCAACTTTAGCATGGGTTCATAAATTTATGAGCAGCACTGTATATAAAGTACCATAAAAGGATTTAGTTTTAGTTTGTTTTTTCATTCAGATTCCATGCATGAATGCTTACTTTTCTCTGTTTTATCATTACACTCATAAGTATTTTAAAGTGATCAACTAAACAAAATGAAACCTTAGTTCCACTATCAGGGGAAAAATTGTCACAAATGTAAATATCAATTGCAGGTTCACATGGAGTGTAAAATGAGAAAAATTAGGGCTAGTTTTTAGGATCCACCAGAAGGAGCTTCCAAATGTCAGGATTCAGTCTCAGCTGAGTTCCACTTTTACATAAAAGAGTTAGTGTGCCCACTTCAGATGCAAACACTGTATACAGATTCCACTGTCTTAAAATTAGGGCTGGGTACCGAATTCAATACTTTTTAGGCACCAACCAAATCCCCTCTAAAGTATCGGGTATCAAAAATGTCATTCAATACCTAATTTCAATACCTATGAGTACATATCATCAGCGCGAGATAGCCAATAAGCATGCAGCATGCTTCTACCAACATCTAATAATGTTTGTGATTGGCTGTCTAAAGCGTGATTTATGTTTCTGCGTTATGTCTACGTTCTACGTTGTGTTGATGAGACACAATGTCCTTTTTGGTACCACCAATGGGACAAGTTGTTATTTAATGTCGCTTGACTGGACCCAAATGCCGACAGCACACAACACACGTTATTTCTGCCTTAAAGAAAATTTATTTCTATTCTTTGTTTAGGTAAAGACAAAACAAAAAGATCTACTGTGAGTGGGCAGAGACTACCTGAAATGGCCACAGTTCTGTTTGCTGGAACTCATGCTAAGTTTTTTAGTCTCCCTTCCTCCCGCTTTCCCTCTCTGTGTTGTTTGGCCCTGGTACCCTTTCCTTTGGCCCAGTGTATTGTTTGTAGCTGTTTGTAAAAGTTTTGGAATTAAAAATAAAAACTTAATCACAAAAAAAGCGGAGTTAATAATACCACTTGGTAACTTCAACAAAGGTAACTTCTCATCTGTTTGCACACATGGCGGATGTCAACAAAGACAGATGGACGTGGACGGACGAGGAGACGAGAGACTTTCTGTATTTAATTTATCAGGAACTCGAAGGAAATGGCCGACAAAGGTTAGGACAAGCTGTGGGACGTCCTGCAGAGACAATGGGAGACGCTCAGACAGAGAGACAAAAAAAAGAGTCTCGCAGCGGTGCCGGAGGGACAATGAAAGACAAGTTGCATCTGCATCGTCATAGCGATGTGTTGATGGCATCGTTGTTTTCTTATCATAGCTCGATATGTCGCTATCAGCTGGCACATGAGCTCTATTACAACTTGCAATATTGATCACGTGTTGGTAGACGGCGCGAACAACTTTGTTTGTTAAATGTTGTGCGATTCAGTGCAGAAAATGAATGGAAACACCTTTAAATGTCTAAAATCAATTTGATATGCCAATTTGATCGCAAAACAGCATGTGACGTCATTACCACAGCTTTTTATTTGCTTTAAAGCCGTTGGCTTTATTCACGAGTTTTTTTAACCAAACTTCAGATAATTCAATTGACAAGTGGATGGAAACTTAGCTATTGTTTCCCTAATTGCGGTTTTCTATTTACTGAAGAAAGTGAACAGTTGGTTTTAACCATAATATATATATATATATATATATATATATATATATATATATATATATATATATATATATAAAAAGCACATTCAGGGGCGCCTTGTTAGCTCACCTGGAAGAGCGTGCGCCCCACGTACAGAGGCTCGGTCCTTATCACAGCCGCAGGTTCAGTTCAGCCGGAGTTGATAGGATTAAGAAGCAAGAGATAAAAAGTAGAGGAGAAGACGATGGGAAGGAGAAACAAAGTCGAGGTAAGAAGAGGGGAAACGTGTTCTAATAAGCTGCTGCTGACTCCTATCGTCCTGTCGGATTAATAATCAGCTCTGGATGGCCTAATTGAGAAATCTCATTGTCTTAAATAAGCGAGGACTGGCCAGTGGCCAAGGACACTAGAGGAAGAGCAATTTCCTATTTCCTGCAGCAGTGTTTTCATCAGTTATTAAACCGCATTGATCTTCCCCTTCACTGTACCGCATGGTACTTTGAAACATTTCGAACAATTAAAGTCTGAGGAAGCAGCAGTTTAAAGCTCAGAGGAGTGACTTTGGGAGCGGAATAGTTGTTATGACTGGTTTCTGTTGTAGTTTCTCCCTGTTTTATTTTGTTTATTTGTTCTGTTTCAAGTTGTTTCACTTCATATGTTTTCTCTGTCACTCCCCGATGTGAGTCGAGTGCAGATTTGAGTCGCGCATGCGTCACTTTGCGACAAGTAGCCTACAAGATGCTAACGAGAGACTTCTGTAATGTCAACACAGTAAAAATGGACCTACTTAACCAAGTTGGTTCACTGCTGGCTACAAGTTAGCATCAAACACAACAAAGGCTGTCAGTTGAATGGCGTTTTGAGCTAACGTTAGCAATCAAACAACCATAGATAGCTAAAACGTTTTTGAAATGACTGCTAGCTTAGCTACAAGCTAGCAATCAAACAACAAAGGCTGTCACTTGAATGTCGTTTTGGGCTAACGTTAGCAATAAAACAATCATAGATAGCTAAAACATTTTTGAAATGATTTCCATCTTCTGTTATTATTTGTAATGAGAAAAGTTTATTATTTCATGGATTTCACAAATTTCAGTATGACACGTGATGCCCTAAAGCGCTTAAATCTGAGCATGCGCGACTCAAATCTACACTCGACTTACATCGGGAAGTGCCACTGTCTTCTGTGTTTTTCCTTGTGTTTGTGTCATGCTTTGTTTCCTGTTTTATTTTGAAACCTCACTGTTTCTCCCATGTTATGTCTTGTTTTACTTCCTGTCTTTTGTTTTCCCACCTTTGGGATTGTCTGCCCCTGATGCCCCTTATGACTTGTTCACCAGCTCTTGTGTCACCTGTCCCTTGTTTCACCCTCATTTCCTTTGTGTATTTAATCTGTGTGCTTTCTATGTCTGTTTTTGGGATATTGTCATTCATCGTCTGTCTTTTGTGAAGAGTTCTGTCCTGTGCGTTACGGTGTTTTTGTGCTCCTGGATTTTTCCCTGTTCCTTTTTTCTTTTGGATTTTTTTCTCCTGCTTACATGTTTGTAAGTCTTTTTGCATTTAATTAAATTATTATGTATTCAAACTGCTGCTCACTCCACGGCTTCCTGCACATGGGTCCAGGCCTACAGCCTGACAGGTCGATGGTTTTACACACAGAGTTACCGAATGGGTTAAACAAACCTATATCAACGATGTTTCATCTCTGGATTTGTTCATGTGCCGCCGGATGTCCCTTATTTTGGTCACATGTCCGTGACCTTCCGCTTTCTTTGTGTTGGCATTTTTAACTCTGGTGGATTTATGACTCTGGTTACCTGGTCATCAGGTGTCTGCAGGGTAAATCCAGACAGCTAGCTAGACTATCTGTCCAATTTGAGGTTTTTGTTGCATGACTAAAACAACTTTTAATCGTGAAATATGTTCCTTCCCGAGGCTATTTAACAGAGGCACCATTGCTCCGTCTGGCGCATAGCGCTGCCCAAGACGATTGTGATTGGTTCAAAGAAATGCCAATAAACCAGAGCTCATTTTTCTCCCATACCAGAATCAGTCCCTCCAAGATTTTGTAGCCTTTTTTGAGATTGTTACAACCCAAAATGCCTGATTTTTGGGGAGCATTTGTGAAAAAAAAACCTACAAAAGTTGCAAAGTTTTTGTATATGTTGCAAGGAAGTTGCAGTGAAAGACAGTGAAAGTTAGTTAATTTCCCAACCTGGCATGGGACACATTCATATGATTTGATACTCATTGGACACTAACTTATCATATCTCTTACAATAACAAGCTTACCTGTTTGGGTATTTTCATTCTAAGTTTGCTGCTTTCCACACGGCCAAGGCACAGGAGACGGCTGCCTGATTCCACATTTTTTTAAGCTCTTGTTTTACAAGTTCGTTCCGTTCCGTGGTCGTGTGTCACACTCTGGTTTACCTTTGTATTTCCAAATTTCCCTATGGTCTCCACGGTAAACGTCACAACGCTTTGAACTGTGGGTAATTCCCTTTGGTGAAGTCTGCATTGATGCAGACTCACGGAAAGGGCTCGGTGAGTGTGTACTCAAACTCTTGCGCCCTTTGAAATTCGACATTGGGACAACCCTAAACCCTTACGGATTACACAAGAAAACGCACCAAAGTCTGTGAGTCCGGACTTTGGGATTGGGCCAAGGTGTTTGTGTGTGGGTTTAACTACGTGAAGAACAGGAAGTCTGATAAATGAGTGTAAATGTATTGCTTGGTACTGAATTCAATACTTTTTAAGACCAAATTCCCTGCTTAGTATCGAAAAATTTAATTCAATAACCAATTTCCTATAATTCCAATACCTAAGTAGTAAATCTCATTGGCATCAGTGAGCCAATAAGCACGCAACATGCTTTTACCAAGATCTAATAATGCTGCTGTCTAACGTAACACGTCCGAGAGATGTAGCGCCCCTGTAAAGGAGAAAATAGAAAGAACGCCACACATTCCCATACACAGTCCAAACGAAGCATTAGCAATCAAAAACAGATCAACAAATCATAACTTGCACTTAAAATGGGAAATAGATGGAAACTTAATTAAATAAAGATATACTGCAAAATGTAATTTCAAGTGCATTTTCTGAAATGACAGAAATTAGACATTTTAAACACAAATTGTCTTTTAATCCTATTTATCTTTCAAGCCTTGTTTCCCTAAAAAGGTCAGAGCAATGGATTACCGAACTACAGATCACAGTGCATTGTAACTTAATAAAGGAATGAATTACCATACTTTAACCAAGCATTGCAATGAATTACAGCATTTTAACTTAGCAGTTTTAACGTATGATTTCAATGCACATTTTTAATTATCTTTTAACTTATATATTTCCATTCAATGTAATCAGAAGTACAGCATCTGTATCACTATTACAGAGACACCCAGGAAAAACTCTACGACACGCACAAAAACAAGCTCACGTATCATTTAGGAACCAGTGTCAAAGTCACAGTATTGGTATTGGTACCGACATTTTTGAATACCCAGCCCAATGTATGTGTTTCTAAACAAACACTTTCCAGCTTCATCACTATTAAACAGACACGCAGGAAAACCTCATCGCTGTGGCCGGGTTGGTTCAGTGGGTAGAGCAGGCGCACATATATTTATAAGTCTATGCTTCGATGCAGAGATCCAGGGTTGGACTCCAACCTGTGACGATGTCCTGCATGTTTTCCCTCTCTCTCTCTATCCTTTCTCGCCTTTCTTATAAATGTTAAAAATATATATAATTTTATAACTCGACTCAATGCACAGAGTTACACATGCACAGAGACAGGCTCACGTATTGTTCAGGAACCAGTATCAAAGTTACCGATACCAATATAATGTATCAGGAACTTTGATCCTGGTACCGGTATTTGTTTTTAACCATACCCAGCCCTATGCATATTTTTTTTAAACAAACACTTTCCAGCTAAGTTAGAATCCAAATGTCACCAGAGTTTATTTAATTCCTCCTGAACTGAAAGGGAAAAAATCCTTTGCAGGGTTTGTTTGCTTCACAGAGCACAAACACACTGAGAACCAGGACACGTCAACGCAAGCACCCACCAGCAGTCTGTTTATTACAGTTTGCAGTAACCGGATTTTTTTAAAGAACTTGTCTCTGCTGGTTGATGACACGTAAACATCCATCTCATAAACCCCTCGTGTTCTGTTTTCATTTCCTGTTGTTGTGAGAAACAGCTCTGTGTTTCATTTAGAAAGAGGACTGACACCCAAAAGTTCAAAGCCTCAGTGATCCGGGACCAGCTGAGCCGGTCCAACATGGTGGCCACTTTCCACAACAAAACAACACACTTAAGAACTTGAATACACTTGTTGTACTGTTAGAAACAGTTTCAAACTAACGTCATGTTCTGTTGGATCTCTGAGGAAAAAGGCTCGTGGTCGAATTGAGAATTAAGAAAAGGTTTAATGCAACAGAATGATGAGGATGATGAGACAAAGACAAAGACAAAGACAAACATGAAACATAATAACACTGCAGCTGACAGCGGACTGATCCACGCTCCCCCTGACGGAGTCACGTGAAAACAGCCTTGAATATCCATAAATCGCACTCATTTATGCCGTGCACCTGGGGGCTGTTCCTTTACACCTGTTGCATTCAAATCCATTCTTATTGGTCCGTTGTTGTCATGACAACATGCCGCGCATCTTTGCTGTCCAATGAGGAATGACATGGCTCTAAAACCTGCCCCTTTGGGTGTCGTTTGTGGTTACAGATCCAAAAAGGCTCTGTCATGTAAATGTGAAATTCTAACATCAATACAGTTGAATCAGCATTGTATTGTTTTAGCCCAGACAAGGACCCCAGGGGCCAGGAGACCGCAGGCCCCCTCCTGGTGTTGTAGCTGGAAGGCTCCTTTCCATATGTTAAATGCCAGACTTGACCTCATCAATTCTTTACAATTAGTGGTAATGAGGGGGAAAATGGGGGACAGAGGTGTGCATAATTTTCTAACCTGGCTCCTTCAGACATTTTAACTTTTTAAAACTCAACACACTCCAAACCGTGTGTCCACACATGTGAATAAACCCTTAGAAAAACACTGCATAGGGCATAACTTTGGGTTCAACATTGTCTAGCCACGTTTCTTTCAACATTAGGGGGGACAAATCAAAACCTGGGGTTGTGGAGATCATCCCCCAGGAAATTTTGAGCATCAGTCACTTCATTTCCTGCCTTCTGGTGAATTTTTCTGCTACA
This sequence comes from Percina caprodes, assembly GCA_013375575.1. Taxonomy (NCBI): domain Eukaryota; kingdom Metazoa; phylum Chordata; class Actinopteri; order Perciformes; family Percidae; genus Percina; species Percina caprodes. Next base: position 181,914 of record JABXJD010000330.1, on the reverse strand, counting down.
GTTGGTGTGTTTTCTGCATTCAAATGTAGGTATTATTGTTATTATTAATTTATCTGCTGTATTATTCAAAACTTTCTGCAGATTCAAAACATTACACGTGTTGCGGGATGTTTTTGAAATAGGATTTTGGCACATCTTATCAACTATTTCTTTGACGTTGTTACCCTGGACAGTTTTGATTATGTAGTTTTATTTGCAAAAGCAAATTCTGAAATCCTAAAGTTATCTATTCTATCAGTACTAAGGAAGATATAACCAGGCCTTTTCTTTTAAGACAAGCCTTTAGTTGTTTGTTTATTCATAATATTCCAGTAAGAAGCCTGCCTGTCGTTTGCTCAACACACTCCATCTATTTTACATTCCAAAGAGTGAGAGTAGTGATTTACTGTGTAGAAAAACTAGCAATTTGTATATGAATATGTTTAAATATGGTATTTAACATTGTTTTAATTATGTTTTTCCTCCATTTCTTCCACTTTTTCTGTCAACACAAGTTTTTTTGTTTTTAGTCTTTACGATACTAGTGGGGACAGAAGAGCTGTTCAGTATTCAACATGAGGTGCACTCCTTGAAACCATCAGGTCTAGACCTACTATACTATAAGCACGCTGTAAAACGTCACGGTTAATATGTGTAGCAGTGCGTCGTATTAAACCTCCTTGACAACAGGAACGTCAGACGCGGTCTGGTCACCGCAAGTATATATTTTTTTAAGATATTTTTTGGTCGTTTTCGGCCTTTATTTTTGACAGGACAGTTGAAGACATGAAAGAGGCGAGAGAGGGGGAATGACATGCAGCAAAAAATGTTCTCAGTTTGCAACATTTTGAAAATTCCACAGACAGGGAGCGCTCTTGAACCCCTCACAGTCTCTGAAAGCACAACTGGCCGATCACGAGTGGCTCAACAGGTAGATCTATAGATAATCTCATCTTTCAGAAGGTTGACAGTTCAGCATAAGAAATCGGGGGTGTGGCGTGTGAGCGTGTGAAAACAGTCAAATGTCTCACGGCCAATGCGGGAGAGTTTCAGCCCTGAAAATGTTAAAGACCGATGTTCTAGTTGAAACCCAAAATCCAAGTAGGAACCTGAAAATTAATACATGTCTCCTTTTTAAAGGAGCTGTGTGCAGTTCAGGTTTGATGCACAGCAGTTCTGTGTGACTGAACTAAAGGCTTTGGTTAAAATTAAGCAGCTATTTATTCAACCTAATAATGTTTAAACTGCAGCCTTTAGAGCCCATAGTGAACCGCAGGGTGTAGTTTCAATTACTATTCAGGTGATTGAGTTTACTGTAGTTCTGTGCTCCATCCGTCACTGCTGTAAAAACATATCTGCTCAGGATGCTCCTTTTTCCTGACCACCCGCTGTTTCTTACGAGCAGCTGATAAAATACGCAACTCTCCGTAGACTGTTTGATCTTTTGGTTCGAGTCTGCCCGCGGTTTGTTTGTGTATTTGCCAGTTTACAATTAGCAAGCGCTGTTTGTCAAACACAGCCAGAGTCAGCACTGCGGGTGTCCACACAGTGCTAAACAAAGCCTTGTGAACCATAAAATATCTCTGCTCAGATTGCGTCCACATGCGGCGGCCCAGCACCTGTGTAGTTGTGCAAAGCTCCTAACACCTTACAAACAAACCCTGTCGTTAATGACTCAAACATGCACGTACTATACACTGAGTCATTCACAACGATTACATCACACACCAAAAAAAACAACCTGTCAACTGTATTTGTTTAGCTCTTTCTTCAACATATTTACAAAGAGATTTCCTGTAATACGACTAGATAGACACAGTGGGATGTTGAGTCTTGGATACAGTTTTACAAATCATGCTCTTCTGTACTTACACTTGTTATTTGCATCAAACTGACAAAATGTAGTCACACGCAGTGCACTGTGAGTACTCGGATGCTGCATTCAAAGCGGTTGAAATGTTGAGTGTGGATTGCTGGACACTTAGTTTATATCGATGACGTTCCACTTCCAGGATTGTTCAGGTGCCGCTAGATTTTCGGCCGGATGTCCGTCACCTCCCTCTTCCTTTGTGTTGGCGTTCTGAACTCCAGTGGATTTCTGAGGACTATGGTTACTTGGCCCTCAGGTTTCTGCAGGGTAAATCCAGACAGCTAGCTAGACTATCTGTCCAATCGGAGTTTTCTGTTGCACGACTAAAACAACTTTTGAACGTACACATGTTCCACCAAAACATGTTCCTTCCCGAGGCGATTTAGCAGCAGCACCGTCATTGTGTCACAATAGTGGACAACAATAGTGGTCCATAATGCTCCGCCCATCTGCAATATATTAGTGATATGAGACAACACTTCCCTATCGAAATTTGCATACGGTCCTTCTCCCAGTCAGATTGAAAAGTTGTTTGAGTGTTTTCTCTCTCCGTGTGGAGATATAAAGGTTGTGTGCCGTTAATGACGAGCATATGAACGGGGTCACAATGAGCTTCTCTCTTTGTACACTCAGCAAACGGCTCTTATCTCTTCAATGTATGTATAATGTATATCAGCTATCACGTTCTTTCAGTTGATGTCAAACACAGGAAGGCCTATTAGGCATGCATTAAAAACTGCCGATTGCCTGTGTGTACCGACGCAACTCATTTCTGCGAGACAAAATAATATCTGCCGGGAGAGACTGAGAAGGTCATCAGCAAACAGAGGAACAACAACAATGCTCATTACTATTCATTGAAACTGGCAAGTAAATAGAAAAAAAAGTGTCGAGGCTCGGACTGCCAAGAGCTAATGAAGAACCTGCAAGTGGAGGTGCTGAGAAAACAGACAATGCCCAAGCGATATTTATTAGTTGCTGTACGTCGACCTCTGGCATCAATCTGTTTCAATAAAATAGGTAGTGGTAAAAGGCTGTATGTAGAGTGAAGGGCAACAATTATACCTCCATGTTCTGCTGCTATGCTCAAATAAAGAAGAGAGGTACCAAATTTATGATTGTAAATGCTGCATGACATTGTTTCTGGGGACAACTTCACTTGTAGTGCTCTGCCACGTGCATTGCTAGGGCTCAGTTACGGTGGCCAACAGGGACAACATCCTGCAATCAAAGAAAACACATGCAAATAGACAAAGTGCAAGCAAATTAAGAAAACAACCTCATTCATTTGGCAAAATGTATGCAAAGCATTTAGCAAACGTGCCGCAAATACACACAACACAACCAAATACACAAATGCGCTGCAAATACAGAAGCGATGCAAAAAGAAAAGCAGATGCAACAAAAAACGCTGCATACAGATTACACAACGGAAGTTCTCCAGGCCTCTAGAGGGAGCGCTAAGTGGAACAGCTGATTTATGACCCCATGGGTGTGAGAGAGAGAGAGAGAGAGAGAGAGAAAGAGAGAGAGAGAGAGAGAGTGTATAATATAGCAAAATGTATTTAACTTCAAAATGGTCAATGGCCAATCAATAACCCTTCAATCATCAAAACCTATATATCTATAACCTATACACCTTTTTACAGACTACAACAAAGTAAAAACAAACACATGTGGAGAGACACGTCTGTGTGTGTGTGTGTGTGAGTGAAAGAGGAGGGGGGTGAAGAGACCGCAGAGGTTGCTAGGCAACGTGGTCAAGACAATCCAAGATAGTGGACCGCGGCGTCAGCTGCACAAAAGTTATTTAGCCTCAAGAGGACGGTAGTGGTTGTCACTGCCCGATGTGAGTGTCAAATGGGTGTGTGTTTAAAGAGAGAGTCAAATGGAGGGAAAGAAAACACTTACATCTTGATCTCTGTGGGGTTGAAAATAATCCCTCTCTTCGTTTTCTCGAGATTCTAACTTAACCCGGAGTTACAGCCAAATCTGAGGTTTTGTTTATAAGAGAGAGAGAGAGAGAGAGACTATTTTCCGCTCCTTTCTGCGATCGAACAGCTGACTCCGCTGCACAAATAATTCCACCCTCCGTCTCCACCAGGGCCGGTGTTATTGCATCTTCATACCACCACGGTAGTTGAGTGACAAAAGGCAGAATTATGGCTTTGCTTGTACAGTAATTAAACTTCTCCACGGTGGGAAGTAAGCAACGCAGTTTGAACACAACTTCAACAGTTTCTGGATCTGGGATACATTCACAGCAATTAATGGGGCACAGCAGTCACCATCAGATTAATAAATCACATTCATCAAGTATTAATCAAAATCACATTAACAATTCATTAACATACACAATTCGCAGCATTAGTGGTCAATAACATCAATAAACACACCTGTTTCTCTTCCCGCTATAAGTCATGACCGAAAGAACAAGATCCAGGGTACCAGCGGCTGAAATGGGTTTCCTCAGGAGGGGGGGCTGGCGTCTCCCTTAGAGATCGGTGAGAAGCTCAGTCATCCGAGAGGAGCTCAGAGTAGAGCCGTTGCACCTTCACGTTGAAAGGAGCCAGTTGAGGTGGTTCGGGCATCTGGTAAGAATGTCTCCTGGGGATCTCCCTAGGGAGGTGGTCCAGGCACGTCCAGCTGGGAGGAGGCCTCGGGGAAGACCCAGGACTAGGTGGAGAGATTATATCTCCAACCTGGCCTGAGAAGGCCTCGGGATCCCCCAGTCGGAGCTGGTTAATGTGGCTCGGGAAAGGGAAGTTTGGGGTCCCCTACTGGAGCTGTTGCCCCCGATACCGGATAAGTGGATGAAGATGGATGGAGAAACACTATAAAGCCTTCTTACTTTTGTGTGCAGTCTGTTTTATCCATAGGTTTCCAAGGTAAAACAGACGGGAACACAGAGGAAAAGCTTTCCCTCCCAAAAGCAGCAGGAGAGAAGCTAGTTGACTCGAGAGAAAAAGAAAAACGGTGTCCGTTGGTATCCAAGTTTCTGGTACAGAAACGTTTTACTGGGTAAGCCCAGCCCATTCTGCCAGCGATTTGATTTTGCCGTGCAGGTCAGACTGGAAACCTGTACATTTATCTATCCTTCTTATCCACCTGGCGGGTTCAACACAATGACAATAGAGAAGCTTTTTGTTTACATTCAACATGGCGGCCACGCAAGCGCAGCAATCCGTTGATGCCGCTGTTACGTCACCCGGGTCGTTGGTCTGATTGGTTGAAGGACTATCAAATTGGGTACAGAGTCATTTGAACTATGCCTGTTGGTCATGCAACTTGTGCAGTTGAAAATACAGAGCACTTCCCAGACTAATGTTCAATCTTAAAAGATTGAGCTTGGTCTGGTGATAGCCAGACTACCAAGTCATACGAGTTGTTGGTAAAGAAAACAAAACCCTGTGCCTTCCCCATGGTGTGTCTGTCCTTGCCTTTTTTGGGGGTATTTTTGTGTTGTGTTGTGTCTTCTCACACAGGAAACTCAGCCTGAATGGTCAGACTGGGAAGAGGTTTGTATCGGTGGACCCAGGGGACTCTGCCGACGGAGAAACGTTACCTCTCACACTTTGAAAAGTTACAAGGTCTGGGTTTTGTCTACTCTTGAATTATTGAAGACTCTCTCTCTATCCCCATTGTGTGTATGAGCTGTCTTAGCGCTGCTACTGTCTGTCTGACCTTGTGGCACAGAAAGCATTCAGATGCTCGGCATGCCTTAAGGCAACATAAACACAGGTGCACACAGCAATGATGTGCGCTCTGAAAATAGCGCTGTGGACTGTGAGTCAATGAAGCATTGTCTCTTTTTTCTTTTGCAGTATGGTCGTTTATATTCCTTTCACAGTTGAGGTTGATTTATGACATGCTACAGGAAATGCCACAATCAGAGGCAGCATTCACCCTCCATCAGTGACTTTTTCCTTAAGTACATCTACATCTGGTCACATTTTAACCCTTGTGTTGACTTCCCAAAAGTTAACCCTTGTTTTAGATCCTTTTTTCATTGTTCCCTCGTTTCATTGTTCTTGACACTTTTTTGAAGTTTTTGTCATTTTTTTCCCAAAGTTTTTGTTTCATTTTTCGACGTTTTTTTTTCTTTACCACCGGATTCAGCACTAACACAGACTTATTAATTAAACTTAATGAAAAAAAAGTTTTAAAAAAGCTGAAATTATGAATTATTTTAACTAATAGGTCAAATCAGAGGAACATACAGTAGGTTGAGAGAAGCACAGGCTGGTATATGTCAAAGTTTAGTCAGGGTACTGTTTTTAAATACATTTTTTCTCTCCAAATGCTATGACATTTAATGAAACACCTAGCCTGCAAATCCAGAACCAAATCTGAAAGATTAAGGGTCTGCCACTGAGTAATGAAAATGGCTCAACTTGATGCCTTTGAAAATCTCACTGCACCCAATCGGAGAACACTACGACCAACACACCGGGTGACATATCCAGGGCCCCGTACACTTAGCTACCAGCGGAGCTAACTGGTAGATTCAACTGTCGTCAACTGTTTAGCTCGTCTCTGGCCCCGCCTATATCAGATACACCGATGTGATTGGTGCAGCTCGGCTACAAGGGCATAGTTAATGAGCAGCATTGATGAATGCCAGAGTGACTCGCTGAGCAAATTCAAATTGTGTCTCCGCAAGAACCCTGGATTTATAGGGTATAAAACACCCAAAATTAAATGAAAGTAGCAAACTGCCATCCATGTAATTTTCCTTTGAAAACGGCACAAAGTTTACCCGAGGACAACAGGAGGGTTAAGGGGGTCCAAGCGCCAGTAGCTGTGAGCTGTTACAGGGATCTGATTTGACTTTAATCATTTCTGTGTTTCAGTGACTACATGTACCGGCTGTTTCTAGTTGTGAAGTCAGTTCTTGGCGCATTACCGCCACCAAGTTAATCCATGGATTAGCGTGAATAGTATGCATACGGGCAATGTGATAAGCGTTGCTAACAAGCACAAAATACAACAAGGAGCATAGCTCTGTAAAGCTATTAGTGCTCTAAAACACTACAGGGTATCTTTGCATTTTAAAATCTAAATCTTATAATACTATTTAGTAATTTAACCACTTTAGTTTAACATAACTTAACCTAGGAGATTTTCAGTCACCTGAGCTACATGAGACAACATGTATTCATCGTGCATCTTTAGATGTACTGCCATCTTTTTTGTAGATCTTTAAATAATGGCTTTGTCCCTGTGTGTTTGACACACACTGAGCATATGATTAGTTTGCTGTGGGAGAGGTTTAAGAAGAAGATTATTTGCATATGTTTACTTTTCTTTACTGTCAAATTGGGTTCCCATTTGATGCCATACTTGCTGTAAATCCATCTGATATCTGCACTTCACAAAGGATCCACCTACAAACTTTTTAAAACCTCAAAAAGTCTCCAGAAGGTGACTTTTTGATACCCAAAAGGGAGCTTTTTGGTGTAGTCTCTTATTTTCTATATCCCCTGTCCTTCTCGTATTGTTTTTCACTCTTTCTCCCCTCCAGACTGCTTTTTTTTCCAGGCCCCTCTGTGTGTAATGGCTTCCATACCGAGGAGCCTTTTTTTACGATCCTAGAGTGGGATTAATGTTTGCCAGTGGAGGAAAATGGCCATCCAGGGAGTTACCTGTCAGGAGCTGCAGTGCACTGGCCTCTCCATGGGCCGATGGATGTTATGCAACAGCAGGAGACGTCACCTTGGAGGAATGTGGGAAATGAGAGGGGGGCGGATCAGAGGATGAGGGAGGAGAGGGGATGGACAGTAGTGCTTCAGTGACTCTTGTATCTTGATGAGTCACAGGGAGATAAAATGGGTCAGTTGACCAGAAGAAATCATGATCCAGTTACAATGTGCGGTAGTGTGCAGACTGAAAACAGCTGTCTCAGGTGCCTTACAAGTTTCTATGTAGAAGTGTGTTAACTACGTTATACACTAAACATGTAATTACACATTATGTACTATACTCTAAATGGTGTGTGCACAGCTGTTATAATTTGGGTGAATGCTGAGACAGCTTGGTCCAGTCCTCTGAATATCTTGCAACATCTTTGATATGTTTAGCAAATCAAACAAGTCTGGTGTTGTGCTTATTACTTCCACCAGCAACCCAATCTCAGCGCAGTTCGTGAAATGGTTATTTAATCTATGGAATCGTGTACAATGACACGTTTTTCTCTTCTTTTGTTTCTTCGTGTTGGTGAGGACGATTTTTAAAGTAATGTATTTAAATCTGCGTAGGGAGGTTGGTTGGGGTCGATGGGTCAAACAACACAGGACTTTCACCCCGTTGACCAGAGGTCGTCTATCGTGTAGTGTGTCATTTTCCCGGTGTGTGGTGTGTTTCCCAGTTCTTCTTTTCCTAAACCCATCCGGTGCATCCCCCAGAGACCGCGACTCATGTCCCGACGTCTGGCATGTCCTTTCACCGTTCTCGTTTCCCGGCGTGTGGCATGCCGTTTCCCCGCTCTTCTTTTACGTAATTGATGCTTCCCATTACATAGTGACCAGCACGAATACAATACCTTCTCAGCAACACAAAAAAAATCATGTCCATGTAAACAACCTATAGATTAAAAATAATGTGACAATTTAACAAACTGCCGTGAGACCGTGTTGACCAGGGAGGTTATGTATTCGGTTCGGTGTGTCCAATAGTTTGTTTGTTGGTTTGATTGTCTCTCACCAGGATTACGGGAAAAAAACTACATGCCAATTTAATGACACTTGGTAGATGGGTTTAGCATGGGCTAATGAATGAATTGAATTTTAAACTGGATATAAATCACAGCCAAACAAACTCAGGACTTTCACCAGTTTAATGGACATTCGCACACATTTACACTTTGATGGAGCAGCATCGGGGGCAACTCAGGGTTCAGTGTCTTGCCCAAGGACACTTCGACATGAGACTGCAGGGCCAGGGATCAAACCACCAACCTACCGATTGTCAGTCCACTGCTGTACCTCTGAGCCTCAGCCGCCTATGTGTAACATTATTTTGTCCACAGCAATCCTGCCACAATTGCTCCCAAAATGTCCCAGTTGGATAGTAAATGTTGTAACGTTAAACATATTCTTTTTTTAAAGTCATTCCCCAAACGAACCAAGCAGGCCTGCCTTGTTGCATGATGATGTTGCAGATCCAGACTAGCTTAAATGTCACTAAATACATTACCAGGTGTTTAAACTGGCGACCATTACTTTTAAGTACTGGTTGAGGACAGAAATTATTGATGTAGATCTATTTCCTGCCACTGCTAGGGCGCAAATTTATAACTTGTTCCTGTGGGACATATTAGAAGGTAGGATTAAATGCCCTATTTGGTTATATGGTTTGGAGAACTTTAAGTAAGTAATGCAGACACTTTTAAAGTCTTGACTATTTTAGAGGGATGCTGTGGTTTAAACTGTAATCAGTAACACAGTCTCCAGAGTCTCGCTATACTCTTTGTTTTAACAGATAAAATAATAGTGAAATTAAACCACTCCACCGTTAATTATACTGCAAGCACCCTGGGAAACCCCGTACGGACCCTGGACATCCCTGAACTCCTTTTTGTGAGCTGGTAATTAGCTTCTAAAACTTTTGCAGTTTGAGTCCAGCCGCACAGGAGGAGCTGGGATTTTTTAGCCCATGGTGGGTCCCTGGGATCGGAGCTCATTACAAGAACTACTTTTGTTATAAGAAGGCCCACCGGTGTCCATCCTGAGAGCCATTCTGAGTCCTGACCCTCAGCTTAACCACTGCAGTAGACTGTGAGGCCGGAGTGGGTCTCTGGCTCTCCTCACACACTAATGCACTCAATCTGTCTGCTGCCTAAGGTCATCCTGTGAACACTGAAGTGATGCTGTAAGCAGATAATAAGAAGCTCTACTCTCTAAAAAGGGACTCTGCTTATAAGGTTAAGGCATTAACTCCATTTTTCCAACCTAAGCTGGAGCAGAGGAAGTGCCCAGAGGTGGGATTTTTGTTAGAAGTTCTTGTCAGTAATGCAGGGCAGTTTGTCATGTTTCCCTCTTTCTCTCTCAGAAACTTGAAGTAAAGTGTCCAATATGTGATAACTGTCTTTATACTGGGCTTCAACCAAAAAGGATAACACTGATGAACGGGAAGGAGCACAGACTTCTCACCCTGAAAACAAGCATATAGGTCGATTGTGGAAGCAGCTCATAACTAGGGCTGGGTATCATTTAAAAATTATTGATCCCGGTACCAATACCGTGACTTTGATACCTGTTCCTTAACGATACCCCCTCGATACCAATTTTATGAAACAAAAATAAATTAACATTACAGCACAAATATGTTTTTATTTTTTTGCTCTCACTACATAGTTTTCCCAGCGTGTCTCTATGATGTGTAACGCTAGACAGCCAATCACTACAACTTACTTTTAATATATTAAGTACATTTTCTTGATGATACTTGCATAACTTTACTTAACGGTGCTCTAAACAATGTTGGGTGAAGTCACTTCTTGTTGACATTCAAAGTATTATATCGAAGTATATAGTATAACAAAACGAGGCTAGCTCGCCCCTTCACTCCTGTATGTTGTATTCACCAAGGTTAGCGCTGACTCTAGCTAATTATATCCTTAAGTTGGTAGTAAGGCAAAATTAATGAATTTATTTTAGAAAAACCAGTTCTGGATTTACCCACCTCAAGCAAAAACAGAGCCACCTGAACTCTTCTCTCTCCTCCACTCCCCACAACCCCTTCATGTGCACACGCACTAACCCCCCACCCCAAAATCCTTCTTGTCGGTTATTGGCTGGAACGCTGGAAGACTGTCATGTTTGGTGGTGCAGGTGGGCACAGCTTGTTTTTGTTGCCATTTGTAGACCCTGGGCTGTCTACAGAGACCGCGTTTTTTTTACAGTGTTGTTCTGAGGGCAGGCAGCTCGCGGATAGTGAGGAGATGTTTGCTGTATATGACAAAAAAAAGTACTTTTACCGAAGTAAAGGCTCTGAATACTTCTTCCACCACTGCTTTATTGTGAGCTATTGCAAATGTATATGTTGAATCTAAGCTTGTGTTAAACCATTCTTCTTTACTGACTGCATCATCACTATCATACCTGTTATTAAAAACTGCGTCACCACAAAGGTTCAGTTTATCAGGAAGTTACATGCAGTTAATAGTGATGGATTTCAAAGCGGCTTTCTGATTAGCACCAATTTGTCACCAAAAACTATTTCCATTTTTGATCAGTGCTGTGCTGTGCTTCATGGTAATCATCACCGCGGTTGGGGGGCTCCTTTATAGAAACACATTACCGTGCAACATCAAAGCGGCACACAGTGACACAAAGTGCGGCAAATTCCATAAAAACTGAGGTGCATTTATTACAAGCTGCACCCATTAGCAAAAATCGGCGGGGCGTGGGGTCAGGAACCAGCCCATCTACGAGTCCCCCCACCACCAACTGTTGAAATAATGACATTTACACCAATGGCCACTAACCACAGAGCTTTTTCTCTCTCTTCTTTTTGGTTTCTATGAACTGGACCAGTCTGAGTACTTTGAAACTGTGGCTACATTCAGTTTCTCATGCTGGTGCCCACACACATTAAAGGCATCCAGCATCCCCTGCTGTGTCTTTCCTGCCTGTAGCTTTTGTACATTCAGGTCCAGCAGAGGGGCAGCGTACTGGTGCACCACAGGTGACTGGAAAGTGTCGACAAAGTTTGTTTCAGCCCACACACTTGGCCTGAATAACCTCATGTGAGAAATCCCCGGATTCCTCTAACCAGAGCCAGAGACCAGTAGAAATGGTTGAAGAAGAAGAGACCAACACACTAACCCTCATTTATCAACCTAACGTATAAACCAGCACAGATATGAGCGCAGAAATCCTCTTCCGACAGGCTTCACGTGGGATTCATGATACTTCGTATCACACCAATCAATAATAATAATAATTTAAATATCACGCCCCAATATATTGGGGCGTGATATTTAAATTATTTACGACATGGCCAGACTTAATCTGGCTAAGAAGCGGCATTTTTCAGTTTATTTTGCAATAATTTGTGTCTTATTTGGCAGTCTAAAAACTGGTATTGAAGGCTGTAGAAAGAATGCGGAATAGAAAGAAATCACTGATGCGGTCAACAGTGTTGCCGTATTAAATTGGACTCCAGCTGAAGTTTATTTAATTTATACATCCTTGACATATGTACAGAATGCTATACTCCTAATAGTAATATATATATAGGCTTATATTGCAATCTCTTAGGCCTACATGTAGGTGTACCTATATTTAAGGTGCACCTACCTGGGGTTGAAGAGACAGAAGTTCCTTTAGATAGGGTGCAATGGACATGAAAAGTGTCTCAAGAGGGAGAAATTATGATACAATCACTATGGAAAAGTAGTTGGGAATACAGATTGATTTCCCCAGATCCTTTGTCACTTCTTAGTTGCTTTTTTGTTTTTTAAAATACTTTTTCAACACAAGACTTCCTCGCCCAGACGATAAGGCCCAGGCTCAGCCGCCACGGCTGTCTTGATGCTTTTTCTGCTGCCTGGTGAATCATTAAGCCTCTGCAGTCGACTTCAACGGCCACTCATCGTGGCTGCCCTACTTGGCTCTGTCATCTGCCCACGCAGTCTGCTTATTGAGCTACCTTCCTCTCAGCGGTCGCCTCCATCGGGTCTTCCTTTAAACAATCTGCCTTGATGTTTCAGACATCACAACCCAGCCCTATTTGGGATTGTCTCGTCCACTTTTCATAGAAAAGCTTAAAATAAAGAAAGGAAAGCAAGTGGTGTTCTCTACCCTCCTGATACCAGGCGTACATAGGAGCATTTGTTGGGTAAAAGAGACGAAAAAGAAGAAAAGCATGAGTTGCCTCCAGGGCCCCAGGAAGTGCGCTCAGCCTTGCAGCCAATTTTGTCCAGTTGCCACTCTATTCTGAATTTTTAATCCATGAAATTTTTATATTTGAAAAACTTCATAGGTTTATAAAACCTGTAGTCCCACATTGGCAGACCATCCTCCACAGCGCTGCGGAGGAAGGTCTGGCTAGTCCACACAGCATTCCAGGATGAGGGAGAAACGTGCTCTAGTTTATTGGCATTTCTTTAAACCAATCACAATCGTCTTGGGTGGCCCTAAGCCCAGATACCGCTGCAAAATAGCCTCGGGAAGGAACTTGTTTTGGTGGACGTTCAAAAGCGGTCTGGATTTGCCCTGCAGAGATCTGAGGAGCAGGTAACCATGGTCCTCATATAGCCACCAGGGTTTAAAATTCCAACTCAAAGGTTTTTGAGTTTTTTTGTTTTCTATTTTTCTGAGTTTTCTACTATTCCTGCTGTTTTTTTTTTCCGTGACTCCTTTGAAGCAAGCTGACTACACACACCTGCATCCCATCTCTGATCACCAATGTCTTAGGTATAGACTAGAAAACCTGTGACGTCACCAGAATATAAGTCTATGGTCCAGCAGGAAAAACACTGCTGCGCATATTCACTGGGCCGCATATCACAGAAGTAATACCTGGAAGCTTGGAAACATTTTTGGCATGTTTGGCAAGGCGAGCAACTCCTTTGAACTGAATAGGTGCCCTGGATGTTGCGTGTTGGATCTTCGGGCACACGTCTGCATGCTGAAATCAATCCATCATGATCCCATCCTGGATCCCAAAGCTGCACTTCTCAGTTTTTCCTGAACTGAAGAAAGAGTGTGAGGATGTGTGTGTCTCTGTGTATTCTGTGTTGAAGCATAGTACCATGCCGCCCTCCATTGTCATAATCTCGGCTGTTAGAGGGATGAGTTGGAGGGCTTATTTGCGTTGAAGTCTTTCTGACGTGCATCTCAGTTTGCAGTGGTATTGAGGTAGACATGATGACATAATTCCCGGACCAAAACACCAGCAAGCCCCCTACAGCCTTCAACCCGCATTGCCCATCCGCCTGCTGAGTCCACAGGAAGAGACATTTTGGATTTCAAAGTAAAATTGTGTTGAGTCTTGTGATAAAGCCAGGCGCTGTCAGGAACGCTGCCGCTGCAAACATGTCGTTACCTTAAAATCGTCCTCGAAAGTTCTGTGAGGCATGTAGAGAGAGTACAAAAGCGATCATGGGAGAGAGGAACAGGAGTGGAAGAAAAACAAAAAAGATCTTGAGCGAGACTGAAAGAGACGAATGGAAAATGAGGCCAAAAAAACAACACAGGTCGGACAAGAGTAAAAGAATCAGACATGAGACAAGGTAGAAAATATGTTTGACTTTGAAAAAAGTGACAACGTAGACTTAATATACCAAAACAAATCATATTGTTTGAAGGTGACAAATGTAACTCTTCTAAATATTGGGGGGAGGACATATCCCCACTTTTCCCGAACCCCATGGGGAGGAGGGTCACAACATCATGGCCACCAATAGAACTCAGCAAAGATTGTTCTTGCTCGAGCTTTAATTTCTGGATATTCTGCAGCGTTGCCACAACTGTATCTCGCATCTTTCTCCGCCGCCGTTGCGGCTAGCTCACAACCTCAACGTCATCGTTCTCAGCCACTCCCTCTGTTCGCTGATTTGACCGGAGAAAACCCAAGAATATACCGCAAACCCAGACATGGTACTGAAGGAAAAAGAAAATTGAGCAGAAGTACATAGGAGGGCAAAGCCAGGCTATATATCCCCTGCATCCCCCCCCCAAAAAAAAAATCTATGTCTACACACACACACACACACACACACACACACACACGCATACATAACAAAACAGAACAATAATGCCCTTGTTTAAAGTTGAGTGAAAAAGTACTCTGTCCACGGAGACAAAGGCAAAAATAGTAGCATGTCCTTCCTGTTGAGCACTTGGCGTTTTCCTGATGGGATTTCAGAGGACAAAATGTGTTTAGTATTGATCCTAAGAGCATTACCCCCTCCTCCACACTGCCATAGATGCGTCAGAGCAGTTGGACCCAAAGTCAGTCAGTCAGTTATTCCCTTACTCAATACGCCTTTCCTATCCGAACAAAATGCAGGAAAAACTGGTTCATGCACCTTTTTTCAAGTAGATTAGAATAGTATAATGCTCTCTTTACCAAACAGTCAATTAACAAACTACAATTAATCCAGAACTGTGCTACCAGGCTTTTAACTAGAGCAACAAAGACAGAGAATATTAGAAACTTAGCCCAGTGTGAGCTAACCTTACTGGCTCCCAGTGTCTTTTAGAATAGATTTTTGAAGTTATTTTAGTTGTTTGAAAGGGTCCTAATGGTTTGGGGCCGGCCTACATGTTTTAAAATCCTTTACAGCCTCTCAGTTATTCTGCTGCTGTTGTTTAGTTATTTTTTTAAAGATATTTTTTTTACATGTTAGGCCTAATTCCACAACACAAATGAACACACAAAAGGAGAGAAAGAAGGGGAATGACATGCAGCAAAGGTGTGAGTCAAACCCGCGGCCGCTGTGTCGAGGAGTAAACCTCTATCTATGTGTGCCTGTTCTACCAACTGAGCTAACTAGGCCACCTGCTGCTAATATTTTAAATGCATGAATGCATCAACAACAAAGACAACAAGGGGGAGTACAGACAAGCTTCGTCAACAATTTGGTAATTGAAAATTGATTTTCTACTAATTTGAGGTTGGAGCATTTGGTTCGAAGCGAGACTTTTATAATGACTGTACTGTGATAATAAATGTACTTTGGACTAAATTTGCTGTTTTTCATGGTGTTGTTCAGTGTGTCTCTGTCCTGTTTGTGCAGTTGTGATGGTAGGACGATGTATTTAGTATTGATCCGGAGAACACTTCCCGTCTGTCCCCTGTGTGCAGATGTGTCAGGACTGTCAATCAGCCTGTCAGCAAATCTCCGATGAGCAGAAGTGAGCCGAAGAAGTGGCTTGTTGAGACGTTTGTCCGACAGCTTGGCTCTGCACGAGATGTTGGTCTGTGCTGCGGAGAGAATCTACTCGCAGCTTAGTTCTCAAGAACACCGATCAGCAGCATTCTTTAAGTTTGTACTTTAGTTTTAAAGTGATATTAATTCTACATGGAAGTCTTCCAGACGTTTGTCTCTAACCTTGAGTGTGAAGTTATCACAATCACTGGAAGAATAAAGTCAATATAGCATATATCATGGGCAAACATTTATTAGGCCAACAAAATACTGATCTGGTTCTTTTTAACCATTTTAACTTTTGTAAAGCACTTTGTAACCTAAGGTTTTGAATGGTGCTATAGAAATACTTCTTATTTACACACACATATTTACATACTTATTTACTTACTTATATACTTACTCCTTTACATCCCTATTTACTTCCTTTCTCATTTACATTCTTATTTACTTACTAACATACTTATTTACTTACATACAGTACGTAATTACTTACTCATTTACATACTGTATGTACTTACTTACGTACAGTACTTACTCATTTACATACTTATTTAATTACTTATATACTTATTTACTTACTTACAAACATACTTAATTACGTACTGCTCATAATTACTCATTTAGATACTGTACTTATTTACTTACAAACATACTTACATACTTACTTAATTACTTACTTACAAATGTATTTACTTAATTCCTTTTTTTAAGACACTTATAATTTAAGGAAAAAAGCTCTTTTGGTTCAAATGCATAGCATGAAGAAGTATGCTTCACACACACACATTATTTTCATGTTACCGTTACTTCTGGCAATGTGAACTTGAATTTCCTCCTCATTCTGGAAGGATTTTTGCCTGTTGCCTTGTGGACTCCTTTTTGTTAATATGGAGTTTTTTTATATCTTTGATTTTTTTTAAATTAAATCCTCAAGCAACACTACTCTTGCCTGCTCTCTGCTTTTGGTTTCTACACTTTCTCGGAAAGCGTGACAAACACAATTTTTAACAATTGTGTCAGAAGTCTCTGTAGCCTGTATATAAAAGCTTACATGCTTTCCCATTGGACATCTACATGGCCGCATGCTAATGTTTATTTAGGATCCTCATTAGCTCCTGCAGTGCAGGTGCTATTCTTCCTGAGGTCCTTACAACTCACTTAAAAATGTGACAATGCAATCATAAAATACACATAACAACTCATTTGGGAAACATGTTTTCTGAGAAACCCAGTGGATGACAAAAGGTAAGTTTAATAATGACACACACCAGGGCAAAGTCACTCTAGACACTGCCACAAACACATTCACATACATTTTCACACAAAACAGCAACATTCAGATATCTGTATCAGATGGTTAATAGGCCTTGTCATACCCAGAAGATACAGACTCTGTAAGCAGTTTCTTGTGCTCTCACCAGATTAGATGGAGTCAAATTCCTTATTTGTCTACGCAAACCTGGCCAATAAAGTCATTTGGCTGGTTCAGATTGTTGAATTGGTGGTGTGAGCTGTGGATGGTAGACCGGACATCCAGTACGATGGCCTAATTTACTACATTTTGTCTTTGTTGTTAGTTCTATTTCTTGTGGAAGCCCTGAATGGCAAGGTGGAAAAAAAATATTACTGTGATAGTAATAAATAAATGGTTCTATAGAAATGTTGATACTTTCTTTAGTACTTTCTTCTTGGCATACAATCAAACAACGAATGTGTTTGAAACTCAGACATTGGTCTAGACTTTTGTATTTGAACATAGATTTTTTACATATTAGAATGAGCATTTCTTTTGGCTTATTTCCACATATGAATTACTCTTGGGGTTTAATTTATAAAACTGTGTTTAGGATCTTTACTAAAAGTGTACGTATGCCCAAAAGCCAGAAATGGAGTACGGCAAAAAATAATTCAGATTTATATAACCGTGCACACGTGCGTCTGTTGTCTCTTTATAAATTTTCCTACCTACAAGTGTGCGTACGTGAATTAGCATCTTATTTCGCCCTGTACAAGCCCATTTTTAACCATAAGTATTTTAATGACCCTGGCGGCAGTTCTTTCGTGACGCTCAATCATGCCGAATCATGCCGATTGGCAGAGAAAAAGCAAAAACACTCATAGATGATCGGGAATTGCTGCAAATTGAATTATAATTTTGGCCTGTTTTCGCACAGTGTTGGTAAACCTGACTACACCGGCATTACGGCACTCAGGGACAGCTTGGATATATACGTGGTGCTTTGCATTGAATATTTATGGTTTAAAATGGGCGTGTACAGGCCGGAATAAGAGTCTGATTCATCTATGCACACTTGTGGGTAATCTGTGATTTATAAAGGGAACATTGCTTACAGATATGTGTGCGCACTGTTTTATAAATCAGATTTTTTTTTTTTGGCGTATGCCGTTTTTGGTTTTTGGGCGTACGTACACTTTTTGTAAGGATCCTACGCACACTTTTATAAATGAGACCCCATTGTACAAATCAGTAGGCAGGACAAATTAACATTAAATGCTTGCACCTCAAAACCAGTACTTATCAATTGGCAATTGATGGCATTCATAGCAATATTTGAAGATTGTCGCTAAACCCGCACCCCTGCCAGTGGATCTGGGAAACTAAAAAAGTCAGTATCACCAGGGGAGAAATCAGTAAAAGGGCTTAGCTGTAGGTGTCTTTGATCCATGGCTTTGAGCTCATGTAATGAAAGAGATTTATATTGGCACGGAGCTCTGTAAGGATCAAACGCTGAGGCGAGCCAAACTGAGGTATACGGCCTCCCATGGGTCATCTTTATCTCCCGCCGCTATCTTAATGGCCACTGGGCTTAATTTACAGATGCTACAGGTGTGCAGACATCTTCCTTAACAGGATGGCAAGGCCCATGGAATTTCCATCCTCCCAAAAGAGCTACTGGTAACAGTTTGGGCCAGTATGTTCTGATCCCTGTGGTGATCCCTGTGGTGAATTCCACACATGAAATATCATCTTTGAGGAAATTAATTAACGACTTCTGACAACTTGTACTGTATCAACCAGCATCGGCACGCCAGTCTTCTTCCACAATCAGCTGGCAGTTTAATGATAATAAAAAATAGATTTTGATAAAATATTAAAAGAAAACAGGGCTGACCTCTAGCTCACCCAGTAAGAGCGTGCCCCCATGTAGGCTGAGTCCTTTGCAGCGGCCCGGTTCGAGTCCGACCTGCGGTCCTTTGCTGTGCGTTGTCCATCCATCTCTCTCTCTCACCTTTCCTGTCTATCCACTGTCACTAATATAGGGGAAAAAATAAACTTTAAAAAAAGCTATTGAATTCACTAAAGAGGATTAATCTCATTTAACGCCAACAAGTAATGCTCACCATCTCTAGAAGACTTTGAACAGACTTTGAAAGACTACAGTCTGACACCACCTCACATCTAAAGACAATTATCTCACATCTAACGTTGAAGACTGTCATAATATGTAAAGACTGGGGATCTGACGGGGTCACACATTGCAAGACTACAACTAGATTTGCTTAGGAAAATATATCCAAGCTAGCTACCGCTAGCTTTAGCTGGTAACTTAAGGGAAAGCGTGCAGATTTTCTGTTTTGCCGTATACATTCAGATGCATGGCGGCAGTAGCTGGAGATCTGCGATTATCTGCCGGTAAAACTCTGTAGTATGACTTGCTTTAGAAGGGTTGAAAAACATAATTTTCCTTTCACTTTCCCTCTTTAATGCGGGACCATTGCAGCAATGAACACCACTGCCTCTAGAACCTTCCAAAGTGGTCTCACCACTGCATTGCACTTGCACGTTCTAAGGCTTTGACTTATGAAAACTTCATAGATAGCCATGCATTTTATTTTCAGATTTTAAATGCCACATTACCAGCACTTACCGCACTTCTTCCGACACATGTGAGACCAGGACGCCTCACTAGGTCAATCTCACAGGCACTTATTCCAGTTCCTCCATACAAAAACAACTTTGGTCAGAAATCTTTTTTTCATACATACACAAAGATTTGGAATGACATTCCACATCACATTAGAAGTCTATCGTCAATCACACATTTCAAAAAGGCATACAAACAGCTCCTTCTTAACAGTTACACGTGTACACATTAATTGTTCATGTATTGTACTGTCCAAGCTTTGTTTTGCATTGTCCGTATTTGTCTAGCCGATCCTATGTTTTGTGTAAATTTATCCTTATGTAAACTGTATTGTTATTTTAGTTGTCTAAATCTCGTCTAGTCCTTATTGATGTATTGTAAAAATGTCTGTCTCAACGTGCTGTAGTTAGGTTTTTGTGTTTCTGAACAGGAACCTGCTGAAAACCAGTTACTGAACTGAGTCAGGCCCGTCTGCATTGTAATGTAATGTTACTTTTAGACTTTCCTGTATAATAAATATAAATGAAATGAAATGTTGCTGCTTCCTGTTTGGTGCTGGAGAGAGCATACCCATTGGTTGTTGACAATGTTCACATAACTCAATTACACTACCAAGACTTTGATTATATTCATTTTGTCAGAACTTTACAATGGGAAAAAGACTGACTCAGACTGAATTTTATGGCTTCCTTACACCAAATTAATGAGGCAACGATAGCGCCTCAACTCTGGCAAAACTCTTGTCATTTTCTTCCCAGATAGGAAAAATAGTCTGACAGTGGAATCGCTTGACAAGTCGTTTAGTGTAACAAGAGAGTAGGTGTTTAGAGTGGGGATGCAATGGAAGTCTATTAAAGAGACAATCACACTGTAAAACGTAGCTAGTAAAATCACTGTCATCCGTGTCTGATGTGTCCATAAAGTTTCATTGCAACACATCTGCAGGTTTTTCCTGCTGACAGACATTAGTAGATGCGTCGACTCCAAAAAGGTAAAATACAAAAGCAAATGTGGCTAAAACAACCGAGCCTCTCCCTTGCCATGTGTAATGTGAAAAGGATCACACAAAGAAATGTTACCATCTGCAGCCAAATGGAGCAAAACGCAAAGTTTAGAGGTGGTGTGATGCCATACAAAAGTTAATGGAAAGATACAAGCATATGCAAATTCACTCTAGAAGAGGCAAGGATCGCTTTGAAATCTTTCAGAATTTGTTTTTATCCTGAAGCCATTTGACCCGATCAGACCCGATGAAAAATGAGAGCCATTGGATGAAAAATAAAAGGAATAGCTGGAGTTCCTGGCAAGCTTTGAAATCAGTCTGACTCTGATCTTTAGCACTAACACACCCTGAGGTAAATATTTTTTGTCAGCTAGCTACTGCTAACATCTGAACAGTCAGTGCAATCACTGTTTGTAGCAAATAGGCATGGACAGCAAAAACATCCAATTGAGTAATTAAATTGAGACAAAACTTTAGTCTGAATACACTTTTCAGGGTTTAAAAAATACTTCCTCCAAACCATACAACCATGGATACGGGGTACGACATGTTAACCACACTTTACATGACTCTATACTAAAGATGGCGCATTTCAAGAAGCGCCAATGGTCTGGAACCGTGGGCACCTCCAGTCTCCTAAAGAGGCCCAAAGTGTCAACAAAAAGTAAAAGGACTTTGAACGTTTGAACGTTGAAACAAGTGACTTCTTTAATCTCCAAAAAACCAACCTTTTGTAGCCTACAAAGGTTGTCAGAGTACAAATAATCCAATTTAAAATGTAAAAAACAAATGGGAATCATGTTCTGTGGACAATTTCTGTTGAAATATACAGGCATTCAACTGTTATAGTTCATAGTTACTACACATATTTAATTAAAGTGTACACGGCTAATGATGGTAAATGTCTCGGTGACCGTCATGTAGACGAAGAATCCAAATCTTAACCCATCTGAGACAATCAAACCAAAGAAAAACTACAGAACTCCAGCAGAGGACTGTGGCTGAACTAACAGCTCCTACGTAACAAACTGTATTACATGTATTAACGTGAAGCAGCAGAAAGAGCACAGCAAATATCTCGGTAATAACTGCTGAGGTTTTGCAAGTACATCAGAAACATTTTTCTTTACAATTGATTTCTAAACCTCTTTGTTGTTTTTCTTTCTCTACCTGAGACAGATTTATTTCTTTTAACCAGTGGCGGAGAAACACAAAAAAATGAAAAGAGCATTCTGTGGAGATCACATCAAAGCGTTTTAAATGGCTGACACCTAATGCCGACTTCACACCAAATGACTTTTTAGGCGATTCCACTGTTGCAGACTATTTTTCAATATCGGAATGAAATCACGAGTCTTAGATTGGAGTCACGCTCCCGTCGTCCCAATCGTTTAGTGGAAGATGGTCATAAAACTTAGTTTCAATCAGTCTTTTTCCCGTCTTGAAGTTGGGAGTCTTGGTAGTGAATTAAAATGATGTGAACATTGTCACCAACCAATGGGTGCTCTCCCTCCAGCACCAAACAGGAAGCAGCAAACGGCTAGAGCCGGTGGTGTTTATGGTTGCTATGGCGCCGCGCTAAGCTAAACGCTAAAAATGCCGATTTTCAACCCATCTGGAGCGTGTCGTACAAGTTTTACCAGCAGATGCACGCAGACCTCCAGCCACTGGAGACATTCCTCTGCATGTACGGCAGAGCAGAAAATCAGCTGGTAACCTTAAATTACCAGCTAACGCTGGCGGTAGCTAGCTAGCTTGATGCATTTTTCAAAACAAATTTAGTTGTAGTCTTACAATGTGTGACCCTACCAGAACCCCAGTCTTTACATATGATGTATGATAGGCATTAGATAATATACAATAAGATACAACAGTAATAAATACAGATACACATAAAAAGTAACAGTAATATAATATTTATATTTATATTCTGTGTTGTGTGACTGATGTACGCGTGCTGCTGTAACACCTTAATTTCCAATTTTTCTTGGGATCAATAAATATCTATCTATCTGTCTATCTATCTATCTATCTATCTATCTATCTATCTATCTATCTATCTATCTATCTATCTATTTAATAACAAGAATGTGCATAACAACTAAACTGGAAGTT
Organism: Percina caprodes; assembly: GCA_013375575.1. Taxonomy (NCBI): domain Eukaryota; kingdom Metazoa; phylum Chordata; class Actinopteri; order Perciformes; family Percidae; genus Percina; species Percina caprodes. The sequence goes on along the minus strand of JABXJD010000330.1, from coordinate 159,178 downwards.
ATGCAGAAATATTTGAAGACAAGGGACATGATAAAGTGATGGCGGTGTAATGAATCGCAGCAGAGTGGAAGAGAAGGACCATTGTAAAAGAACCTATTATTGATGCATAAAACAGATGCGGTTAGAGAGTCAGTGATTGACGGGAGATGGAAGGTGTTGAATAAATAAAGTCAAATCCTTCTAAATGTGATCCAGACATCAGGGGAGCTGCAGGGCCAAACTAGGCCACTCTCCTCACGACCCGGCTCCTTACGCAACACAACTCATGGAGTTGATATTCTTAGCTGCAGTCACCCTTAATAAAGTCATGCTTTCCCAGACCTTCCTCAACAGCGCTGCGGAGGAGGGTCTGGCCAGTCCACAAAGCATTCCAGGGAGAAAAACGTGCTTTGGTTTATTGGCATTTCATCATGGTGTTGCTAAGCGCCAGACAGAGCTACGTTACCTCTGCAAATTAGCCTGTCAACCAACTAAGTATTTATTGGTCTAATCATTTCACTGGACTTATATTATATAATTTATAATAAAAAAATAAATGTATTGCCATGCCATTTTATTGAAAAAGTAAAATATCTTTGCTTGTCTTACAGCAGTTTTCATCATTTTTGTTTCTTGTTGTGGCTTTCTCCACATTTTTGTTGCGTGTTCCTGCCTTTCTTGTTGCTTTTTCTTGAGACTTTTGAACGCTTTTTCGCTTTTTTATTTACACTTTAGCTTTCGTCTTCATTTTTTTTTTTTTTTTTTTACTTTTGTCGCATTGTTGTTAACACAAAAGTCAGCAAAAAAGTTCCTTAGCCATCAAAGAATTCAGCAAATCAAGAAAAAGAACCCCGTCCTTCTGGTTTGGTGCACAACTAGGCTTGCCGTAATTGATTGTGAACTGAAACTGATATTCGGGCCGGATAAAAATCTGCGAGGGGCCGGATTTGGCCCGCGGCCTTGACTTTGACACACGTGCTAAAATTGCAGCTAAAAGCTAACGAGTTAGCGGTTACGGAGGTCTCTTCCGGGTCTTTGTAGCCTCTACAGGTGATTTTCTATCCAGCCTGGAACTTGTACCTTTTTCGGGGTCGTTGAGCATTAAATCCATACCATTACATCCAAGATTTATCCACTTTATGTCCATAATTCATCGTGTTTTTGCTCATTTATGCCGCTAGCTCCCGGCTCCATATCTGCTCCCTGTGTTTAGGGAAGTAAAGGCAGTAGTATGCCCATATATGGGAGACAACGTCACCCAAAGAGCATGGAGTCCTAAAGAGGTCAATCTTCCCAGTCACACTAGGGTCACACTAGTCTCGTATGCGATCAAAGATGCTATAGCGGAACAATATAGATATCTACCGTTTTATAGAGGCCCCACTGGTTTGAGATTTGGCATATATTTGGGCCTTTTTTGAAGAACTGTAAATAGTATGTGCTTAATATGAGTTATAATGTTTATTATGTTTATTTTGGCATATAGGAGAACTGTTTTGACACACAAATGCTTGTGTAGCATTGCTGTGGGTGTAATATCAATAAATATGTTATTATGTTGAATATTGGCATAAGTAAATGTCATGAGGGCAAAAGAATGATTATTTCTTCACAGTGTGACTCCCAAGTCATATGAGAAGTGTTTTAGAGGTTTTACTGCTCTGTCTGTGACATTAATACATATCTGTTCCGTTTTATTTATTTGTCTTTAAGGTCCTACAACCATTTTTAACATTCAAGTGACCTCACTCCAACCCAAATATTCTAATAACCCAGTTTGTCCTGAAAAAAATGATGTTCCTATCTTGACTGTAGACACCAGGGTTGATGTTTTACAAGCTTTTTAATAAAATAAATCCAGACGGACAATGAGCTGTAAAAATGGCCTTAGGGTTCAGAGGGTTTAAGGCAAGAAAATCCAGTACATTCACAATTAGACAAGACAATTAACAAAACAACTTGACCTAAAAAAAATGAAAAACTCCAGTTCTTGGGAAACCTTCCTGTGTCTCCTGGCCAACAGGGGGCAGCACTGATCAAGGTTATAGGATAGTATGTTAAAGTAGTCAAAGGGAGGTCACAGGTCAAAAACAATGGCAGGCAGCACAAAAAGGAGAGGGGGGAAACCAAACAAGTGAACTAACAAGAAAGTAAAGCTGGAGATCTGTGCAGAAGAATTTAGCTCAGTGCTTGGGGAGAGTTTACTCATGCTGTTTGCTGCAGCCAGAGGCCTGAATGCTGCTGTAAGGTAGACAGCTCATCAAGATGAGTGACAAGCATCTGGGCAGGAACAGCGGCAGCAGCAGAGGAGAACAGGACCAGACTTACAATACAGTCTGTGCCTGGAGGCGGAAAACTGGAAGCGAGGTGAGGAGAGGAGGCGGGTTTAAAAAAAGCTTTTTAGTTCTCTTGGCAATCAGACATTGTGGGTTGTGAGCAGCGGGGAGCAGCTCAACAGGAGGAAAGGGGTTTATGATATTTTGGACACTTGAGTGTGTGTTTCTGGCCGTGTGTACAGTGGAAGGAGGTTTGATGTACTGGAGGTGTGAATGCTTCACAAAAAGCAGGTCTTTAAAATCCAGGGCTGGAAAAATTGCCGTGGTTGAGACGTGCAACACAATTTAAAGTGACGCTTTAAAAAGTCGACAAAATCATGTAGGTGTTTGACTTTAGTCGAGGACAGCCCTACTTTGTAACTATATGAGGTGACTGAGCTGTGCATATCGCCAGATACTTGCACTGTAAACTGTGGCGATAAGTGTCTTCTCGCCGCAGGGAACACAACAAGTATTTGTTTTGTGGGAATATAAAATATGTAAGGGTTTTCACCTGAGACATTGTTAGCGGAGGTGTTACGCTCTGCACGTCCTTTGTTGTGTTACAGTTTGTCTCTGAATGCTAATATTACATTATCATAAAAGTGTAATTGTTTCTTCAGATTTTAGCAGAGGCAAGGTGGCTTGCCTCCACTGGTGAAAGTTAGTATAAAGGTCCCATGACATGGTGCTCTTTGGATGCTTTTATATAGACCTGAGTGGTCCCCTAATACTGTATCTGAAGTCTCTTTATATAGACCTTAGTGGTCCCCTAATACTGTATCTGAAGTCTCTTTTATATAGACCTTAGTGGTCCCCTAATACTGTATCTGAAGTCTCTTTTATATAGACCTTAGTGGTCCCCTAATACTGTATCTGAAGTCTCTTTATATAGACCTTAGTGGTCCCCTAATACTGTATCTGAAGTCTCTTTTATATAGACCTTAGTGGTCCCCTAATACTGTATCTGAAGTCTCTTTTATATAGACCTTAGTGGTCCCCTAATACTGTATCTGAAGTCTCTTTTATATAGACCTTAGTGGTCCCCTAATACTGTATCTGAAGTCTCTTTTATATAGACCTTAGTGGTCCCCTAATACTGTATCTGAAGTCTCTTTTATATAGACCTGAGTGGTCCCCTAATACTGTATCTGAAGTCTCTTTTATATAGACCTTAGTGGTCCCCTAATACTGTATCTGAAGTCTCTTTTATATAGACCTTAGTGGTCCCCTAAAACTGTATCTGAAGTCTCTTTTATATAGACCTTAGTGGTTAGTGGGGGGTGTGGCCTTGACCAACTGCCACTTTGCTTGTTTGAAAACCATGATGTCTCTCTCTCATGGGTGGGCCAAATTCTCTGGGCAGAGAAAGGGGAGGTAATCTTGCCCCCTATGAGGTCATAAGGATCCCAGATCGGCTGTTGGTGAGGACGATTTTTAATGTAATGTATTTAAATGGGAAGCATGTTTCAAGGTCACAGCACGACTACGGTAGCAAGTATTATTAAATGCAGAGAATCCGTGCAGGGAGGTTGGTTGGGGGGGTAGGTGGGTCAAACAACACAGGACGTTCACCCTGGAGACCAGGGATCATGTCCCGGCGTGTGGCGTGTCCTTTCACTGTTCTTATTTCCCGGCGTGTGGCGTGACGTTTCCCCGTTCTTCTTTTCTGAAATTGATGCTTCCCATTACGCAGTGACCAGCACGAATACAATACAAAAAATACTAGAAGATTGTGTCCGTGTACACAAATTAATAGATTTAAAATAACGTGACAAATTCACAAACTGCCAGGAGACCATGTTGAATATTCCAGATATATATATATATATATATATATATATATATATATATATATATAATCATAGTGGGGGGTCTGGGTGTCCTCCCCCAGGGCATTTTTGCAGCATCAACAACTTAATTCCAGTTTTCCAGTACACTTTTATGCACCAATTTACAGTGAAAATACCTTTATTTAGCCTATGTGAAGAAGAAAAACACAGATGACAATTCAAAATATATCAAACATATAATGGAAAGTGTGTTTTTTTGGGTCATTGTGGTACAATGTCCCAAAAAAAGCCTGTAACAGCCGAATAATACCAGAATATCCCTCAATCGAATGTCTTAATTGGAAAATGCTATATTCGGAAAAAGGCCTTATTCAGAATATGCTGTTTACGTGACCTAGTATCAAACTCCAGATATTGTCATGTTTGGAATAATAGTGGCATATTGGTGTGCGTGTAAACGTACTGAGTGTGGGTTTTGTGGGAGCTTGCTGCTGATTGGCTGGTACCTCTTGCACTTCTTTCTGTTTGTTTTCCATCTACACAGCCAGGGCTGTGTATTAAAACTGAATTTTCTTTTTTTTAGCCCACACAGCAAATAGAAATTTATGTGACCGTGAGGAGATATTCACTGAATTTGACAAAGTGTATTGGATTAATATCACTTAGTATGCCTTTAAAACCAGGGCTAGAGGACTTTGCAATGGCTGAGACGAGCAGTTGATTCAGAAATTGAGAACGTGGATTTTTCAGAAAAACTATCCGTAAAAGATTTTTTATTTAAAAGGAAGAGCGTTACATTACTCAGCAAATGTACTGACTCTGATGCAAATAATAAACAAAGGGCGGGGAGTTTGTAATAAGGGAAATCACTTCATTAGTGTCAATTTGTAGCCAGTGGGTTACTTCTACTGTTGGCTCTTAAAGAAATACAAAGATCAGCTTTAACGCCTCTAAGTTGTGTCTTTAATGTCACTGTTATTGTGTCACTTTGGTTCGATCATCTCGGAAACAGAGTCGCCCAACTGCCCACTTGGAGCGGGAGTCACTCTGGATATGTGTGCATTAGTTAGACTCATGTCAATGAAACAAATGTGCTCTATCACAGGTAAGACTGTGCACTCTATTTCGTTGGCCGCTTGGCTTTTTCCCCTCCCGAAACGCGGCTGAGTTCAGCTCGTAGTGGCGCAGCATGCTGCTGAGTGCTATTTAATTACCTGCGTTTGGAAAAACCGCTGGGAATGCAACTAATTTAGGTCTTGTTTGAAGGGTAAACAAATGTGCCAGGTGATGTCTCCCATCACCATCCCAGCAGAGGAAAAAGAGGGGGCAGAACCTGCTTTCTATTACGCAAATTATAAAAGCCGTCTGAGAAACTCTTGGAGGGGATTGAAGGCATGCAGTAATAGGCACATTGAATCATTTTAACTTTGCATAACACCGCAGTGGATTGATCAAGCTTTGGGCTGTGCTGATATTCAAATAGCGAGCTTTGTTCTGACACACTTGGGTTTAAAGGCTTTTGAAAACAAAAGCGAGAAGAATGAAATGGAAAAGAAGTCTGCTTTGATACCGGCGCACGGTGTTCCAAACCCGCAGCTGTAATGTTGACTGTCAGATATGCCAAATGGGTTTGAGACGTCAGCTAGTGGATGTCTAATTTTGAAGCTTGACAAAATCATTATTGTTGAACTATTAAAATTCTCCGCCTTTTAACTGTGGAGGAATTAGAAGCCGACAAAACTTCTTGGTATAGGCTGTCAAGTTCAAGCCAAGTTCAGTGTTTCAAAGCTGCACAAACTTGATGACAGATGTGATTAGGGCTGCAACTAATGACTTTTTTCATTGTCAATTATTTTCTTGATTTATCGATCAGTTGTTAAATTATTATAAAATGTCAGAAAATGTCGATCAGTGTTTTTCAAATTACCATGGTGACGTCCTCAAATGTTTTGTTTTGTCCACAACTCAAATATATTCAGTTTGCTGTCACAGAGGAGAGAAAACTAGAACATGTTGACATTTAATAAGCTGGAATCAAAGAACTTTTTGCTTCTTTTCATAAAAAAATGAAACTGATTTGATTATCAAACTAGATGCAATTAATTGAATACTTGCCAACTTATTGGTTAACGGATTAATCTTTGCAGCTCTAGATGTAGTTTGTGATTTGATTTTTTTTTGTTTTTAAAGATTTGTTTTTGGACATTTTCAGCTTTTATTTTGATAGGACAGCAGGAGAGATTAAAGGGGGGGGGAATGACATGCAGCAATGGGCTGCAGGTCGGAGTTGAACCCGGGCCCGCAGTGTGGAGCAGTGAACCTCTATATATGGGCGCCCGCTCTACCAGCTGAGTTATCTGGGCGCTCCAGGATGTGATTTGTGAAGGAGGGAGGGGGGGGTGTTTGATCATGCACAACAAATCCCCTTTTCAATACCACCATGGACATATAAAGTCAGCCAGCCAGCCATGCCAAAACTCTTATTTATCAACTTCAATATCCAATGGAAAATAATTTCAGGATGAAATAACACAACGTGGTGTCAACATAAAACAGCACTTATAAAAAAAGTGTTGAAAAAGGGGACAAAAATGTAGGAAAAAGTAAAAAAATAAATAAAAAGTGTTCATTTTCAGGGTTAAGACCAAGACCGGTCTTGAGTGCGACAACACTGTCACTTGTTACTCAAAGATTTGGGAACAGAATTTCCCAAGAAGAAAGAATAAGCATAGAGTTTTTCTCCCCGCAATGTATGAATGTAAATGCAATCAAAACAAAATGTGAAAAATAAATTACTAACTAATTGAAAAACATGCCGTTTGTCCTGAATTGTGCAGTGGGTTTTGACTCGCACAGTGTGCGTGCTCACGGAGAGCTGTGCTGTGTATGTTAATGTTGTCTTTAATTCCACAGGCTCTCTGCTGGGTTACTCATTACAAACACATTTTTGCATTTTTCCGTAATAGAGAACGTGATCATTTTGGCAACTTAACACAGAACGTTTCCAACTCGCACTTCCCACCTCTCCAATCTCCATGTTTATCTGCTGTTTTACAACACTTGGCTGTGATTGTCCTTCGGCCTTTAGTTTTCTTTGTGTTTGTTGTATCTTCTATCATGTTGGGACAAGGGCTTGACGAGATCCACAACAGCAAAAACACATATTGCTGGAATGTCTCGTCAATGGCGGGGAATGTGTGTGACATTTTATGTGTATTGTCCCACCCCCAACTGTCAGATGACAATGTTTTCAAATGCATTGATAGGTGGAATATTTAAGCATGCAGGATTTTAATGTCTCTTCTAAGGGTCTTCCACAGAAGGGCTAGTTTGAGGTAACCCTCTTTCACTGTTTAGAATAGATCAGAATGTGTAAATCTATTAGAGGTGTCTTACATGTGAGGAGTAGTTTGAAGGTAACTGTCCCACAGAAATGGACGCACTGAAATGCGTGTGGACATTACTGAGGACGTTATTCTGATGTTTAGCAGTCACTCTTGTACAGACATTCGTGTGTGCACAGGCGGCTCCTTTGTCATGAAAGTTTGTCCGCTGTTTGAATAAATGCCGCAGTTAACCCGAAACCATCGTCATATGTCGAAGTCTCCACCCTCATATCCCGTTATCAATCCCAGATATCATGCAGGATACCCAGAATTAAATGATTTGGTTAGTACTGTACCCGAGGTTCAATCCCTAGATAGGACTGAGCCACCCTGGGAGGGTCTGCTCATTTACTCATTACCCTTTTCCGACTGATAACACGCATGTCACCCATTGAGTTCCTACCCCCCCCCTCTCTTCCTCTCCTTCCTACTCCCATTCATCATTTCCCTCAGTTTCTATCCTCCTCCTTCCCAGCAGTCCTGACCTGTACTGTTTATTTATCCGCTTTCCCATGAGAGGAAATGTGTTTAAACAGATTTAAGCAATGATGATGTGTGCAAACTGTGTGCACTATATTCTAACAATCAAAGCAGTTTTTATGTCTCTTGGGACACGTCTTGAGTCAGGTCTCAAGTCATGTAGTCTATAGTCCCGAGACTATTCCCGAGACTATTTACGCACCGTCCAGCGCTTACCGATGCCCAAGATGATTGTGATTGGATTAAAGACATGCCAATAAACCATAGCACGTTTTCCTCTCATCCACGAGTGTTGTGTGGACTAGTCAGACCTTTCTTCGCAGTGCTGTGGAGGACGGTCTGGCAGTGCGTCATGCGGGACAAGTCAAAGTAAAGATTGGAGTTGTTCGAGATGGGTTGAGGTCAAGTCTTGGGTCAGTACAAGACAAGTCAAGTCTATCCTTAAGGGCCTGACACACCAACCCGACAGACAGAAGAGGCAGTTGGACTGACGACCAACGGCAGCTGATTGGACGAACGCGTCATGTGGGTCTGGTTTCTCTGGAAATTCAAAGCCAGACTGTCATGGCGTCTTGTTCAAGATACGATCTCATATTTTACTAAAATATTTCACCGAAACAGGTTTCTAAAGACATTTTAAGCGAGCAATAGGCCGTGCAGTGGCTGAATCTGTCTTCATTTCAGATCCAAAAAAGTGAGTTTAAAAGATTTTCGTCAGATTTTGAGAGACTCTAGTCACACTCATCCCCGCTCCTTGTTTCCAGGTTAGCACTCCACCAATCAGATTGGTAATTTGAATCCCACTGGCGGCAGTACCCGCCCTCCGACCGAGCATGTCAGGTCGGCCATAATGAAGGCCGACAGCCCTCCGACTGACGACGGCACGGAACACTAACACTCGGCCTGACGACCATCCGACGGCCGATTATTGGGTTGGTGTGTCAGGGCCTTTAGTCATTTCTTAAGTTTCAGACAAGTCAAGTATAAAGTTATTCAAAACCATTTCAAGTCATTTGAAACAAATCCAAGGCAAGTCCAAGTCAATCAAGACAGTCAGAACACCAAGTCCAGTTCAAGATGCATGTCTGTCATGTCTCCGAATGCTGGCCATTAAAACAACACAGCAGCTGAGACCACGCGTGAGAAAGTGTGTTTGCGTGACAAGGAGAAAGAATTCAAGTTTCTGTTTATAATGTGTGTGTGTGTGTGCATGCATGTGCTGCTGATGTCTTTAACCCAGGTTAGATGTCATTTCCTCTCTTTGGGTCGGCCAAATCCTTTTAACAACCCACACTAGTGTGCACACACACACGAAAAACACACTCACACACTCACTCTGGATCACATCCATCCTCTTGAGAACACACAGATGTACACGCACGCACCATGATAGTTTGTTCATCCGCATAAACAGTTCTTCACACATATTTTCTTTTACTCAGCCTTGCTCAAACACCCCCACACACAATCACATAACTTTCTGAGGTAGGGGAGGTGCGCTGTGGGGAGAGAGAAGACAGCGGTGTTTTCACAAATTACATGCAGACTTCTTGCATCAAGTGTCACCCCCCGCCTTCCTTGCCTCCTCCTCCTCCCTCTTCCTCAATTTGCTGAACTCTTAAGTCAAACACACCCTCTGCATGAGCCATGACGAAGAGTGCTGCCCAAATGGGTTAGGAACTCTCCAGAAACGCGTGGTTTTTTAGTTGGAGTATGTAACGGTTTGGACGTGTGGAATATGGCTCAGACGCCGGCGGTGAAGACTCCACTGCGGAGATCCTTCAGCGAGCATGTGAAAGATTCCACCAACAAGGCTTGGGATGTCTTCTGGAGGAGCGTGAGGGAGAGGCGGCTGTCGGGTGAGTTGGGATATGATGTGAATGTAGATTACGCAGCTGGTTGGCAGCTTGGGATGGGGAGTACACCCAAGGTTGCTGCAGCATCTCGGTAGCAGAAGATGGTCGTTTACGGCATCTCAGCATGACTCAAGAAATTGAAATGAGGGATGGAAGGTGATGTGAAAATCTTCTGATAGGGTGTATGTTATTTGATGTTGCAACATCGGTGTATATTGTGAAATAGTCAACTTTCTGGGATTGTCAGTCCTTGGCTGCACCAGCAAATTAAATAAGGCACATGTGAGGTTTCTTGGTCTTTTCTGCACAAACTTAAAAGCTGAGATGTATTTCAGAGTCATATACAGCTGCTGCCTCCAATAATTTGTTAAATCAGGTCCTTAAAGCCGACCTCGCCAGACTGTCTGACGGACGATTATCGGGTTGGTGTGTCAGGGCCTTTAGTCATTTCTTAAGTTTCAGACAAGTCAAGTATGAAGTTATTCAAAACAATTTAAAGTCATTTGAAGCAATTCCAAGGCAAGTCCAAGACAATCAGAACAAGTCACCCAAGTCCAATTCAAGATGCATGTCTGTCATGTCTCCAAATGCTGGCTATTAAAATTACACAGCAACTGAGACCACGTGTGCTTGCTGTGCAAAAGGTCAAACAATCTTATGGTAGAATTGGTGAAACCAGTGATGTTGATTGACGTTGGGTTGCTGTCAGATGTTAAGAGTACAGTTGCAGTTGTTTCAACCTTGGACAAACACACAACAACATCATGGCCACCAACAAAACTCAGCAAAGATTGTTCTTGCTCGGGCTTTAACTTATGGATATTCGGCACCGAATGGGTTCGCTTGCATCTTTCTCCGCCGCCATTAGTATGGAACTCACCGAAGATTACCGAACCTCAACGTCATCGTTTTTTTTTTTTCATTTGTTCACATTTTAGTCACTTTTATTGACATTTTTTTGTCACACAAGTTATTTATCAATTTTTTTTCTCCAAATGCTATGAAATTGACAAAAAAACACAAATTCAATGAAAGTAGTGAACTGATTATTAATTTAACTTGTAAGGAGCGTTGTTGGGAACCTTCCATGTTACTTATTTGGACAATTTGTGTGAAAGAAACACAAATTTCTTATACAGAAACCTTATGGGAAGGGGGCAAATCTGACCCTAAAACAACAGGAGGGTTAAAGAAAAGCCCACCATCATGTAATCTGTAGCTGTGACTGATTGTGGTTTCACGTCTCAGTGAAGCCGAGTGTTTTCCTAGTGTTTGCGGCACACTGTGAGCGAGGGGTTCACTTACTGATACTCCGCGTGCTAAATGGAGTTCTCTGCTCCAAACATCCAGCGATCTCAGCGTGTTCTCCACACTGAGAGCTATTAACTCTCTCTCCATCTGACAGATCCTGAGAGGTCAGGAGGTCTCCGGTCTGACACTCACCCTCCTCAGTGGGCGTCTGGCAGAGTTTCATCACTATTAACACAAAGCAGGTTTCAATAGATAAGCCAGCCTGGGACACTGAGCTGTGTTCTGGGGTGAGAAAATGGTGTGTGGTTGAAGTGAAGCTGCAGGGAATGGTTTTATTTCCCTGTGTGTGTGTGTGTGTGTGTGTGTGTGTGTGTGTGTGTGTGTGTGTGTGTGTGTGTAAGGTTAATTCTCTGAACTGGCTGCGAAAATGCCACTGTGACCCAGAGGGCGACACTTGGCCGTCACCTGCTGCCGCCATGTGCAGAGCAAGTCTCAGGTGTGTGTAGTCGTGAGGGACTGTACACGGGTCTAACAATAGCAACCTGTACAGGTGTCATTTACTTTTGTGTTTTGTTTTTCATTGGCATGCTAGCCTGTTAGCGACACACACATATCCCAAAACTTCAGACAGTTTTATAAGTTCATTTAATTTGACAAATATTGAGCATTATTGAGTTTGAATACATTATAGATGAACTTGTGTTTCTATGTTGAGACATTCATTTCCACACAAAATATCCACAAGTTTTTGTTATGATGAGCACTCCCAAATTTTGCCGTTTTACATTTAAACATAAAGGTAGAAATATGTTTTGGTACAAATATGTACTTTACACCCCGGGAAAACCACAATGTACAATGGAAGGTGCATAATTGTACTCTTAAGGGAACATTTGCTATGTTTGTACCTTGCTCGTCTTTTTCTGACAGTTGGCTTGCGTTGGTAGCCAATGTTTCCGGCTTGTTAGCCTCGCATTGTGATAGCATCTTGCAAAGCAATCTAAGGCTGGCGTGATCCAGATAGCTCATGCTCACTTTACTTAACTCATAACTTAAAAGTGTCTTCTTTTGAATTTTATACAATTGAATTAAAGAAGTCTGTGTAAAAAAAATGAGATCATAAAAATTAGGGCTGCAACTAATGTTTATTTTCGCTGTTGATTAATATGTTGATTATTTTCTCAATTTAGCGATTATTTCTTTGGTCAATAAAATGTCAGAAAATGATGAAAAATGTTGATCAGTGTTTCCAAAAGCCAACAATGACGTCAACAAATATCTTGTTTTCAAAGATATTCAGTTTGCTGTCACAGAGGAGAGAAGAAACTAGAACATATTCACATTTGAGAAGCTGGAATTACGTGTCTGAGCAGGTCACTCAACCCATAGTTGCTCCAGAGGCGTGCGACCTAGGATAGCAATTGTAAGTTGGTTAAAAGTTAGAAGATAAAAGGGTCGGCTAAATGACATGTCACGTAACGTAACTTAATGTACTTTTCTTTCACTGAGCGCCTCCTAAAACTTAAGGAATACCTCTGAATCTGTGACTGTCTCTTGCTGTGTGTGTGTGTGTGTGTGTGTGTGTGTGTGTGTGTGTGTGTGTGTGTGTGTGTGTGTGTGTGTGCGCGTGTGTGTGCCTAATTCAGACAGCTGGTTCTGCTTTTCCTGTGAGAGCCAATACCTGACTCCAGCTGTGTGTGTGTGTGTGTGTGTGTGTGTGTGTGTGTGTGTGTGTGTGTGTAAATCAACATACTGTATGACGTTAGAGCAGTCATGCTCACTGATTGGCTGAGATGGATTATGTGTAACCCAGTGCTTCATAATCCTGTTGCACACACACTATTTCACACAGCAGAGAGAAAAACAACATAGAGAGAGGGAGGTTTTTGCCTCAGTGGTTTGGCATTAACCGTGCATACTTTACATTAGGGCTGGGCAATATAACGATATTGTATTGACATCGATATATGAGGCTAGATATCGTCTTAAATTTTCGTAATATCGTGATATGGCATAAGTGTTTCCTGGTTTTAAAGGCTACATTACAGTAAAGTGATGTCGTCTTACCAGACTGTTCTAGCTGTTCTATTATTGGCCTTTACCCACTTAGTCATTATATCCACATTACTGCTGAGTATTTATCTAAACTCTCATTGTGTAAATATTTCGTGAAAGCACCAATAGTCAACCCAACAATATCGCCGCAATATCGACATTGATGGATTTGGTCAAAAATGTTGTGATATTTGATTTTCTATTTATCGCCCAGCTCTACTTTACATACATTTGTTCAATTTTAAATAACACTGATGTCCACTCATTTCCATATGCTGTGAAAATTATCTTATTGAATTAAAACATGCATAAAGAGAGAGAGAGGCACGGCATCAAACATAAGCAAAATGTAATGTGCTCTTAACCAAAATCCTAATCGCGATTTTGGTTAATTGCACAGCCCTAACCTAGACGTGTTACATAGCTTCTGTTTGTGGCTTTAGTTAAGAATCGTACCTAAGGATTGGATACTAACTTATTTAGCCTAAGGAACTTTCTAAAAGCCCAAAATGTTTCACATAACCTGCGAAGATTGCAGATTTTTTTGCTCTTTACACTACGTCTGTTGCTGTCTAATAATGCAGCTGATGGGTTTCCAATGGAGTTAGTTGAAAGTATATATATGTGTGTGTGTGTGTGTGTGTGTGTGTGTGTGTGTGTGTGTGTGTGTGTGTGTGTGTCTGTGCATAATCTTTCCAGCTGTGCGGACTTTTGTCGACAGCTTTACGAGATGTATAAAAAAAAAAAGCTTTCATTTGAGATACGACTCAAAGCAAGATGTTTTAACCCTTGTGTTATCATCCGGTCGACCATGCAATGTTTTGTTTTTCAGGGTCAAAATTTAAAATAAAAAACTTTTTCTCAACTTTTTCGTCATCTTTTTTGACAATTTTGTTGCTTTCCCCAATGTTTTTATCACTTTTCCCGACGTTTTTGAAGCTTTTTATGACTTTTTTCTTTGTGGCTTTTTTCAACGTTCTTTTATCATTTTCTTCAAAAGCTATTTAATTGAATAAAACTAATTCAATGAAAGTAGTGAAATTTATTTTAGTTGTGAAGAGCGTTGTATGGAACCATCCACGTCATTTCTTTTTGACAATTTGATTGAAAGAAAACCCAAATTTCAGATATAGAAACTTTTTGATAATGGGTCAAATTGTTAGTGTTATTAGATACTTTTGATAGAAATTAGATGAATATACTTAGTAAGATTTTGCTATTTTTGCAGTGTCGATTGGTAGTGAATGCACAAGAGGGTGGCTTTGCTGGAACCCAGTCTGCCCTCCAGTTTGGTGAAGTGGCTCACCTGTTTACTCTGGTGGTAGATTCACTCATTTTCTTCTTTTTCATAACGGAACTGTGTGTGAACTCAACCAGCTTTGTGTCTCTCCTGAGGAGTGATGACCGTATTTAGCTGCAGTGTGAACACGGCCCGTGAGGATTGCTGCTCTATTCCCTCATCTCTGTCTTTCGCTTTGTCCTTTACTTTTTCTTTTCAGCACTCGCTGTCTCGCAGTCTCTCCCCAGTTGAATCCCCCTGTCCTAATATTTACTCCCCCGCTAAAAACTTGTCATAATTCACAGCCCAAATATGGTCTTCCATTCAAAACCTCGCAAGCGATGGCTCTTTCCAGCACAGTCTTTGCCAGACACGCTCTGTAAACTTTGGCGTAACTTTTTCCTAATGCCTGGACGGACTCCTCACCAGTGTCACAGCGATGATGGTCTCCAGAAACTTCAGGTGCCAGTTGGGATTAAAAATCCAGAGACGGAGATGCGTAGTTGGGTTGAAGTATTAAATGGATTGGCAACTGTTATGATAATCCAATCTTTGGTTTGAGTCATTATTTATGATAAAAAATCTGATTCCAATTTAATTTTATAGTATATCATAACAATAATTATCTTAAGACACTTTATAGATGGAGTAGGTCTAGACCACTCTCTATAAATTACAAAGACCCAACAATACCCCCAAGAGCAAGCATTTGGGACACAAACACAGAGAAATATGAGACATACTAATTATTGCAGTTGGTATGATGACCAGTGACAATTATAGTAACAATAAAGGTGATGGAACTATGACTAAAAATAATGGTTGTGGCAGTTCAGAGCATAGTAGAGCGTAGCAGGGCATATCAGGGTGAATCAAAGAGTAGTAGGGCATAGCAGGGTGTAGCAAGGCCGAGTAGGATGTATTAGGGTGTAACAGGACGTTGTAGGGCCCTAGCAGGGTGTAGTAGGGTATAGCAGAGCGTAAAAGGGTATATCAGGGTGTAGCAGAGAGTAGTAGGGCATAGCAGGGCGTAGCTGGGCATAGCAGGATGTAGTAGGGCAGAGTAGGGTGTATCAGGGCGTAACAGGACGTTGTAGGGCAAAGTAGGGCATAGCAGGGCGTAGTAGGGTATAGCAGGGCGTAGTAGGGCATAGCAGGGTGTAGTAGGGCATAGCAGGGCGTAGTAGGGTATAGTAGAGCATAGCAGGGCGTAGTAGGGCATAGCAGGGTGTAGTAGGGCATAGCAGGGCATAGTAGGGCATAGCAGGGCGTAGTAGGGCATAGCAGGGTGTAGTAGGGCATAGTAGGGCATAGCAGGGCGTAGTAGGGCATAGCAGGGTGTAGTAGGGCAGTAGTGTGAGTGTGTGTGTGTGTGTGTGTGTGTGTGTGTGTGTGTGTGTGTGTGTGTGTGTGTGTGTGTTAAATCAACATACTGTATGACGTTAGAGCAGTCATGCTCACTGATTGGCTGAGATGGATTATGTGTAACCCAGTGCTTCATAATCCTGTTGCACACACACTATTTCACACAGCAGAGAGAAAAACAACATAGAGAGAGGGAGGTTTTTGCCTCAGTGGTTTGGCATTAACCGTGCATACTTTACATTAGGGCTGGGCAATATAACGATATTATATTGACATCGATATATGAGGCTAGATATCGTCTTAAATTTTCGTAATATCGTGATATGGCATAAGTGTTTCCTGGTTTTAAAGGCTACATTACAGTAAAGTGATGTCGTCTTACCAGACTGTTCTAGCTGTTCTATTATTTGCCTTTACCCACTTAGTCATTATATCCACATTACTGCTGAGTATTTATCTAAACTCTCATTGTGTAAATATTTCGTGAAAGCACCAATAGTCAACCCAACAATATCGCCGCAATATCGACATTGATGGATTTGGTCAAAAATGTTGTGATATTTGATTTTCTATTTATCGCCCAGCTCTACTTTACATACATTTGTTCAATTTTAAATAACACTGATGTCCACTCATTTCCATATGCTGTGAAAATGATCTTATTGAATTAAAACATGCATAAAGAGAGAGAGAGGCACGGCATCAAACATAAGCAAAATGTAATGTGCTCTTAACCAAAATCCTAATCGCGATTTTGGTTAATTGCACAGCCCTAACCTAGACGTGTTACATAGCTTCTGTTTGTGGCTTTAGTTAAGAATCGTACCTAAGGATTGGATACTAACTTATTTAGCCTAAGGAACTTTCTAAAAGCCCAAAATGTTTCACATAACCTGCGAAGATTGCAGATTTTTTTGCTCTTTACACTACGTCTGTCTAATAATGCAGCTGATGGGTTTCCAATGGAGTTAGTTGAAAGTAAATGTGTGTGTGTGTGTGTGTGTGTGTGTGTGTGTGTGTGTGTGTGTGTGTCTGTGCATAATCTTTCCAGCTGTGCGGACTTTTGTCGACAGCTTTACGAGATACTGCAATAATTAGTATGTCTCATATTTCTCTGTGTTTGTGTCCCAAATGCTTGCTCTTGGGGGTATTGTTGGGTCTTTGTAATTTATAGAGTGTGGTCTAGACCTACTCCATCTATAAAGTGTCTTAAGATAATTATTGTAGGGCATAGTAGGGCATAGCAGGGCGTAGTAGGGTATAGTAGAGCATAGCAGGGCGTAGTAGGGTGTAGTAGGGCATAGCAGGGCGTAGTAGGGTATAGTAGAGCATAGCAGGGCGTAGTAGGGCATAGCAGGGCGTAGTAGGGCATAGCAGGGTGTAGTAGGGCATAGCAGGGTGTAGTAGGGCATAGCAGGACGTAGTAGGGCATAGCAGGACGTAGTAGGGTATAGCAGGACGTAGTAGGGTATAGCAGGGTGTAGTAGGATATAGCAGGGTGTAGTAGGGCATAGCAGGGCGTAGTAGGGTATAGCAGGGTGTAGTAGGGCATAGCAGGGCGTAGTAGGGTATAGCAGGACGTAGTAGGATATAGCAGGGTGTAGTAGGGTATAGCAGGGTATAGTTGGGCATAGCAGGGCGTAGTAGGGTGTAGTAGGGTGTAGTAGGGCATAGCAGGGCGTAGTAGGGTGTAGTAGGGCATAGCAGGGCGTAGTAGGATATAGCAGGGTGTAGTAGGGTATAGCAGGGTGTAGTAGGGCATAGCAGGGCGTAGTAGGGTATAGCAGGACGTAGTAGGATATAGCAGGGTGTAGTAGGGCATAGCAGGGCGTAGTTGGGTGTAGTAGGGCAAAGCAGGGCTTTGAGCAGGCAGCAGCTGCAACCATGATTTAGGTGCCACCCCAATCCAAAGCAAAAAGCAATGCGAGGAAACATAATTCCAGCTTCTTAAATGTGAATATTTTCTAGTTTCTTCTCTCCTCTGAGACAGTAAACTGATTATCTTTGAGTTGTGGATAAAACAAGACATTTGAGGATGTCACCTCGGGATTTGGGGAACACTAGCTCCACATTTTCTGACATTTTATTGACCAACTAATCGAGAAAATAATGGACTATGAAAATAATTGTCGTAAATGGTCTTGAATGAGCATAAAGCGCCTTGTCTGTATTTCTGTTGAGTTGTTTTTTAGTCAGAGTGGGAGACGAGGACAAAGGATTTGAAAGGACAGTTTGATTAAATCCTACTTTATAGGAGCTTTAATAGACTTGTTTCTGCTCTTCAGCAGGAAAACGACTCCACCCGATACTTTAATGTGACACGAGGTATTTGTTTAGGTTTTATAAGGCCACAGTGTCTGAGCCTTTGCAGAATGAACATTGTTTTGTTCCTTATGAATTTCAAGTACAATCTGTTAAGGACTGTAATTAACCTTTGCACTTGGCAGGAAGTTTGATCGGAAGTCCAGCGGTGATTAAATATTGGGGGTCTCCTGCCTCTATGAGGCCAGAAGTGGATTGACAAACTGGGTTTCTGATGCTAGAGAAACATAAAATAAGAGTGAATCCTACAACAGAAAAAGATATAAAACGCATAATTTCCTGTCAGAGCGTTTCTGCTTCGGAGGGAGACCCAGAAGCTAGCGCTGTTTATTTACACACACAGACAACTAATTATGCAATAATTTTAACAGTCAAACAGCCTTAAATAATAAAGTGGTTCTTGAGGATAAAGATGATTAAAAGTGAAAATGAGAAGACGCTGAGGCTCTGAGCCAAATGAAGCCCGGTGTTTATTCTGCAGTGATCAGCGATGGGCCAAACTAAACAGCCCAGTGGGGAAACGGGGGTGGGAACCTGGGAAACACACACACCGCTCCTCCTCGTGTCCCTGCAGCTTTCTCACAAAGTGGGTAACACACTCATCAGCTTTTAAACACACACACACACAGTTTTGATTATGGTCTTGCAACTTGTGTGGTAAATTATTCTGTTTTGGGGCAGAGGGAGCAGAATGACTCGAGAGGGGGAAAGTGTGTGTGTGTGTGTGTGTGTATGTATATGTGTGTGTGTGAGTCTGTTTCTGTGTGTGTGTGTCTGTGTGTGTATGTATATGTGGGTGTGTCTGTGTGTGTATGTATATGTGGGTGTGTCTGTGTATGTATATGTGGGTGAGTGTGTGAGTCTGTGTGTGTATGTGTGTGTGTGTGTGTGTGTGTGTGTGTGTGTGTGTGTGTGTGTGTGTGTCTGTGTGTGTATGTATATGTGGGTGTGTGTGTCTGTGTGTGTATGTATATGTGGGTGAGTGTGTGAGTCTATGTGTGTGTGTGTGTGTGTGTGAGAGTGTGTGTGTGTGTGTGTGTGTGTGTGTGTGTGTGTGTGTGTGAGAGAGAGAGACAGCCACTAAACCAGGGGCGTCAAACTCAACTTCAAGGGCCTGACATGTTTAATTTAATGTAGTGCTGTAATTGAACCAAAAATCTATATTTTTGATTGTATTATTGCATTTCTCATATAATCTTCTCACTTGCAGTTTGGTGGACGTAAAGCCCTAAAAGAGTCAGCCATCATTAAAAAAAAAAGCGCTAAAAACGTTGATAAAAGCAATAAAACTGTCAATAACAATATTCGTAGCTCGCTAGCTCGGAGGTTCTCCATCACTCGCCGTTAGCATTCCATTGACTCCCATTCATTTTGGCGTCGCTTTGACAACTGATAACTTTACATCTAAAACGTTTAAAAACTCTATTTGTCTGTTGTTCATTTCTAAAGAAACACAACAATGTATAAAAGGCTCCATTACCTGGTATGTCATGTTATGGCTCCGTAGCAGATGTTTTTGTAAAAATAGGCTAACGATTGTGTCATAACCACGCGACTTTCTGTTGCACAGTAGAGAAATAACCGTATAGTACAAGAAAATCTCACAGGCAGTTTGGACTTACATCAGCTGTTTAGGTTTATTTTCTAATGTTAACTAGCATGTCAGCTAGCAGTAATTAGCCTGTATCTATGTTATCTCCTAACATATACCTACGCTGTCCATCACTGCAAGACTTGGAGTGATTGAGATTTCTCTTGCACAGCTACCAGAAGACTTACGACTATCAGACAGGTTGCTCACGTCACATCTACGTCTTCAGCTCAGTTGGAGGCTGCGCAGTAACGCTCAGCATCACCGGGGAAGAGCTTCTAATAGACGTCTAAGGCGTCGCTATTTCCATTTCTTTCACTGTCTACTGTAAAGTGAGGGGCAAAGCCACGCACCGCCTTTTTGCCTATGTGTACATACCCATCTCCTCCTTTCTTCTCCACACTTCCTTCTCATTCCCTCTCTCCGTTGTGTTCTTTTCCCCTCTGTTCGCCCACTCTGTCCTTCTCTTCTTTCCTTTCTGTTTGTTGTCACTCTGAGTGGACTCACATGACAGGCTCAGGGGAGTGCTGTGTGCATGTGTGTGTGTGTGTGTGTGTGTGTGTGTGTGTGTGTGTGTGTGTGTGTGAGGGCTTTTTACTTCTCTACAGTACAGTTAAAAACCCTTTCCAGATGTGAAGTGAAAAAACCTCCTAGTTGAAGAATTGCAGCTGGAATAAAAACAAAGAAGGATTCAGATTTCAGGTTTCTCGACTCCTAACATCATAAGAGATTATTTGAAAATTGTCCATTTTACTGATAGGTTCCCCTTCTGCACACATTGGTTCAGAATTCATGAATATTTTACCATACGGCGGCCCTCCAAATAATTTTTTTTATCAAAAATGGTTTGATTTCTGAAGATGCAATCTGTGAGTGGGAGACAACAAGAATAAGAACGAAGCACGTCTTCCTGTCCAGAAGGACACTGACTGAGTTTCTGCTCGAATAAGAAAATGTGTCTCTAATGTTGCAGCCAGACAGAAAGTCGCTCGGTTTGTTGAGCCATTCAAGAGCCCGTTAACCCCGGCAAATCGCAGAGAGCTGTGCGGTGTCCAACCTTTGCGTACGTCCGGTGAATGTCTGATAAGCAGGTGGAGGAAAGTGAACATGCAGTTGGCAGTTTGCCAAAAAGAGATGGTCTTTTTACCATCAATTTATCAACCCATTTTCCACCACTTATCCATGTTTAAGAGGGTAATCAGGGTAGCACAGACATCCACAACTGCCCAGTCTTTCCAGGCCATCCCATAATCTGCCTAGGTTTCTGAATGGAAGCCTATTTCCCGACGTCAACCAGGGAAAGCTTTATCACTCCTGCTGCCTGGATTGTAAAGCCCTTTGTCGGCATGACAACATCACTTCTCTGAGCCACCCACATAGGATGTGGGACCACACAACCTCCTCTCTAAAATTATTAAAGTATTTAATATTTACTGTTCCAAAGTATCAAGAGTATTTTTCTGATATTACATATACTTTAGTATTTGAAGTAAAGGGTTAGGGTACTGTCGCACTGTTGCTTGCTCTGGAGGAAACTACTAGAACTGTTGGGTCCTTGTAAATTATAGAGTGTGGTCTAGACCTGCTCTATCTGTAAAGAGTCTCGAGATAACTCTTGTTATGAATTGATACTATAAATAAAATTGAAACTTTATGGCCAAAGGTGTGTAACGTTATCTTAACACCACGGTGGTCTGGGCGGTCATTGTCTGTTACCACGGTGTTTTTTTGTTGTTGTTTTTTTCCGCTTGGCAACCAACAAACAAAATCGCGTGGATGCAGTTTTGTTGTCATTACTTAGAGTTCCTCATGGAGGAGACGGAAACTACGCACTATACAGGGGCTAGAATAAGTGTACACAGCCATGCTAATGTTGATTTAAAAAGAGGAATAAAAAAATCATCTTCTGGGAATTGATCTTAATGCCTTAATTTAAAAAAAAATTAGGAAAATCCAACCTTTAAGGACACCAATTTTCTTTGTGAATGAATAACATATTGTAAATAAATAAATGTTCTTCATTAAAATGCATATTCCCATAGAGGCAGTCACATTTTTATTATTAAAGGCCAGTTATTTCATTGATCAGGATACTATGCATCCTGAAAAAGTTCCCTTTGGAATTAAAATAACCCCCAGCATCATCACATACCTGATCCATGAAATAACTGGCCTTTAATAGTAAAAATGTGCCTGCCTCTATAGGAATTTAACATAGGGGGGTGTATACTTATGCCTCTGTATTTTAAGGAAGAACATTTATTTATTTACAATACATTATTTATTCACAAAGAAAATTGGTGTCCTTAAAGGTTGGATTTTCCTAACTTTTTTTAAATTAAGGCATTAAGATCAATTTCCAAAAGATGGCACTGTAGCTTTAAGTGTGACTTAAGTCTGAGTCTTAAACTGGAGTCCTATCTCTGACTCACGACTAACGAGCTTCCTCAAGCTTAATTCGGGAGGTGTTGTGTTTTTAGAACTTGCCAGGGTCACATCGACTGAACACTGCACATCTGAGCTGAACCAGAGTTGTTGAACTCATCGCTGTTTGGTTTTAATGGTTTTGCGGCACTGACCGCTAGACTCTTAATGGAAAAGGCTGGGTGTAAAACCTGCTGCCTAATGAGTGGTTTGCTTTGTCTACGGCTCTGACCGATAGCACAGCGTTGAAGAAAACATTTACATACTAGTCTTGCCTGCAGAAAGTAACAGCAATGCAGTCACTATGACGGTTACTTTTTATTTTTTTACTTTAAGTGTATTTTATCCGCCACCAAGCTATCTTGTATAAGTGTTGCCAAGATTCAGGATTTAAGCTCCCAGTACAAATGATATTGTGACCATTTTCCCGCCAAAGCTGGTGGCTGTGTTCGGCTCTAACTGCATTCAATCTTTTAAGTGTTTGTTTGTTGTTTGGCAATTTTGTTCTTTAAAAAAATTAAAAAAATCAGTTCAATCACAATAACACTCCAGTAGAGGAAGGCTGCTTAAAGGTGAAGGCCACCTTTTGTTGCACACATAAGCACAAAAACCACATTAGATTGACGTTTTCACAGTGCCGCGCCGCCACCAAAAACTGAAGGAATAACAACAATCCCCGAGGAAGAGCCCACTGTGTCTCCTGTGGCTCACACAATCCAACGCCAGTTAAAGGACACGTTCCTGTGCACATCCGCTCCGTGAACGGTCCGCATACGCTACGCGTTCAATGCAGCCACATCATTACTCTCCTTGATTTAAAGAAACTGCATTCCAGCTGGGGGGTTAGGAACATTGACCTCTTGTGTATATGTGAACAATATCAACATGTAAAAAAAAAGGGAAGAATGATACTGTAAAGCAAAAGGTGCATTTTATTTTCTGCTTTCACTGAAATCTGCCACTAGTACATCTCTATCAAACCTGTGTATCTCTCATGAAAGCGTAAGCGCCGTTTTACAGTCGACGCATCCAAGCGTGCACGCACCAATGTGACGTCAAAATGACGTAGATCTTGCTGCCGCACCAGGATTTTGAGTGTGCGTCCAGCAACGGCGCAACAATGCGGAAAAAGAGAGCCTGAACAAGCTCAAAGGTAACCGGATGCCAGGACTCTCAGAGACCTACTGGGTTAAGACGAGTTCTTATAATGTGAACGAAAGGCTTGTTCCGACCAAGTAGGTCATGGAATCAAATCAAAGCATTGGCGGCCATCAGTTCCGCCGTTGTTTACCTTGTAGTCCGTAGACATAGCAAAGTCGGTAGCCTTTGCTCATTAATTCAATTCAATTCAATTTATTTATAGTATCAATTCATAACAAGAGTTATCTCAAGACACTTTACAGATAGAGTAGGTCTAGACCAGATAGAGCAGGTCTAGACCACACTCCAGAATTTACAGAATTTCTAGTAGTTCCCTCCAGAGCAAGCAACAGTGCGACAGTGGCGAGGAAAAACTCCCTTTTAGGAAGAAACCTCGGACAGACCCAGACCCAGACCCAGACCCAGGCCCAGGCTCTTGGTGGGCGGTGTCTGACGACCGGTTGGGGTTAGAATGAAGAGTGGCAATAACAGCCACAGAAAAGATAACAGTTTGTAGTAGTTCTTTGTAGTAGTTCATGACTTAGCAGGGAATTGTGCGGCATTACAAGGCACAGTAGGACGTAGCAGGATGAACATGGCATCACAGGACGTGTAGCGGGACCATGGCTACAGCTGCTACCATGATGTTGGAGCCTCCCTGATCCGAGGGAACATGTGCCACCTCTGTTCAGGAGAAGACTGCAACTAGTGTCGCGAGCACCACGCGGGAGTGTAAACTGTTACGGCGCTGTCATGACGTCACATTTGCACACGCCAACTCAACTGTGTCTTTTTTATAACGCCCTTAAGAAAATAAGTTTATTCAATCTTACAGTGCTGTAGCTAAATTCAATCTCTGCATTTAAGCACCAGATAGCCTTTAAAAAGTAATCAACGCTCGCCCAGCCCCGAAGATACTCGGCGGCCAGACCTATCTCAGCGGTGTTGAGTAACATCAACAACAAAGCCCTTTTCACCTTGGTGCTGGAAACAAAAAGTGACAGTGATGTGAAATACGTTGTGATATTGTGGCTTTAGTTGCTGGGTAATATTAGCTTTACTGGTCAACTAGTTAACTACCTAGTTACCAATACAAGTCCAATCAAGAAAACATAATAGTGTTGGGGAAAATGCAGCTATTTTATCAGAATGACATGAATAAATGTTACGAAACGGATCAAACTGTAATGAAGAAACCCATCCGTGAACAGATGTATTTTAATCTGCAATTGTGCTAAACAATGAAAACTACAACTCCCATGATCCCACCCCACTTTACGACCTAGTCAAAGGTTTGACTTTACATCCATTGTTTTAAGTGAGAGACCCCTCGCGGCAGAAAATAACTTATTGTAAAGTTAAGTCACTTTAAAGTAAGGAACAAATAAATGTTTCTGCGTTTTCTGGTTACATCAAAGTGAAATATTCAACATGCCTTGTTTCATTCACAATTCCTCCACCTTCAGCCAGACATATTTGGTATCTTGGCATCTATAGAACTTAATATTTAGTTTTTGAAAGTTTGTCCACACAATAGTTTGTGAGAAGCGGCCGGTCGTTGGGGTTGAGGAGGTTAAAAAACACCTGCTTGTGTCCCCACAATGAAAAGCACCTGATGTACTAAAGCATCAGAGGGACAGGGCTTTGAAAATGGAAGAGTGAAAAGAGGAAAAATATGCTATCGGTAGAAGCCAGAGTCCATATTCCACCATATTTATTGTGTTGATTTTGATGTCTTGGAGGAGAGCAGAGCAGAGGAGAGGAGGAGGCCACATGAGAGCCACAGAAAGACCCAAAATGGCTGCTTTTGTCATCACCTCGCTGTAGCTCTTCAGAGAGAGAAGGGTTTGGCAGTAAACCGGGGCACAGCAGAGGAAATCTGAAACAATTCTGCACTTTTGGAGCAGCAGAGTGTCCTGTGGCTAACATTTGGCTTACAGTTGCATTGTGTTTCATGTCAGGCAGACACAAAGTAACACTGTTGGAGTCCCCCATAGGAAGTAACGCAATGCAGTACCAATGACGAAAACTCCACTGAAAGACATTTCTGTTTGTTTTGTCCCCCTTTTCTTGCTCTTGCTTTCTCTCTGTTTATCAGACCACAAATGAAACTTTAGCTCTGGGTTATTTTGTGTTTCTTTAAACCAATCACAAGCACCTTGGGCGGCGCTAAGCTCCAGACGCAGCCCGCAAAAGAAAACAGCACGTAAAATATTAAAGTTAACTGTTCACACAACACATTGACGTGAGCTATTTTAATTAGCCGGATACATGGCTAAACCTCATTTGCTCTTACCAGTGTCTCTCCGTGTGGACTTCATCCACAGCAGTCCCACCAATCGCTCCCAAAACGTCCCAGTTAGAGAGGAAACATATTCTTTGTACATTTTTACAATCATTCCACAAAGGAACAAAGCAGGCCTGCCTTGTTGCACGATCCAAATTTCCTTTAAAACTTTCTATATTACTATTATATTATTATTATATTTCTATTATACTTTCTATTTCTAAAACTATTTTCAGTGTGTAGCTTACTAGCTCGATGTTTGTTGTTTACCAAAACGAGTTTTGCAAGGTGGACATACATTTTCCGATTATCCAGTTAATAAACTGTCGTCGATCAAGATTACGTATACACTGACTAATTCAATTCCATTGTATTTATAGTATCAATTCATAACAAGCGTTATCTCAAAGCACTTTACAGATTGCTATAATTTACGAGGACCCAACAATTCCAGTAATTCCCCCAAGATAAAGCATTTAGTGCGACAAATGCTCACATTTACTTTAACAGAGTGAAATGCATTGACTCAGCAAACTCTACACATGATTAATATTTATTAAGGCTGCTGTATGTCCATGATATGGCCAGTTTTTTTATTTAGTTTCTCTAAGCTCAGAGACTTTGTGAGCTGAGACTGGGACAGCATCAGACGCTCTTCAACAGGTGTCTGTTTCAGCCACCGGGAAATGAACATTCGCAAACTTTTTTTTTTAGTTTTACCTATCAAACCAGTTCATCCTCTGCCTTTCGGTGCTCATAACATGATTAGCTCGTCCTGTTGATTTAATTAATCCCTTACGAGTTTTCCTTACTTCCTGCTGCAGGCGCAGTTCAAATCTGTTTTTCAGATGTGAAGTAGAAGAAACTAAAAACTGGAAACCAACTATGCTTCTTCAGTAGGGCTGGGTATCGCTACTGGTACCGGTACCAATACGTTTTAGGAACCGCTATCAAAGTCAATTGACTTCAATAGGGCCTAACAATAGTATGATTTTTTTGTCCACTAAATGGGAAAATGAACAAAGCAGAGACATCTTGAGAAAACATCTTGAGAAAGTTTTGCTTTGGGGTAAATAATATGAAGTTGGAGAAAAGGTAATTAATTGCAATATATAGCAGAATATGTTTAAAATCGCAATAATATCGTATTGTGACATAAAAGTTGTGATATAATCGTCTCATTGGGGCCTCTGGTGATTCCCACCCTAGCGGTTTACGACGATTCCCATTTTCAGCCACATATGCCCAGTAGGGGTGAAAAGCTTCAATGGTCTTACGATTTGATTACAATTATCCTGTCAACGATTTGAATTGATTCGATATCATGATCATCACGAGTCACCTCCTCAATGTTAATATCAATTGCTAAATAATGGTTTTTATTAACAAATCGCAATAATATCGTATTGTTACATAAGTGTTGTGATATACAAACACAATGGTTCCTTGGCCTTTGGAATTAAAATACCCCCCACGCACGCACACACACACACACACACACACACACACACACACATCATCACATACCCTTCACCATACATAGAGATTGGCATGGTGTTATTTCAGTTTGCCTGAACAATTTGCCTTGAGAGATGATCTTATGGAAAGTTCCCCATGCCTATCTCTATGTATGGTGAAGGGTATGTGATGATGGGGGGGGTGCTACTTTAATTCCAATAGTCATAGTATCCTGATCCATGAAATAACTGGCCTTTAATAATAAAACTCTTTCTGCCACTATGGGGATTTAACATAGTTATGTCCCCTGTATTTTAAGGAAGAACATTTATTTATTTTATTGTGTCCTTTAAAAGGTTAGATTTTCCTAAATTCTTTTAATTAAGGCATTAAGATCAATCTTTTTATTCCTCTTTTTAATCAACTTCAGCATCATGGGTGTGTAAACTGTGCACATGTGTGTGTGTGTATATATATATATATATATATATATATATATATATATATATATATATATATATATATATATATATATATATATATATATATATATGAACTCCCATTTCTATTGTATCTGCTCCTAAAAAAAGACACTTCCTAAATATAGTCGGGTTTAAACACAACAGACAAAAGGCAAAAACCAAAAAAGCAGCGACTGGAAAATCTACAAGCAACATGAGTAGGCAATAATCGATTATAGTCTTTTTACTGCATCAATGCAGAATCATCAAGGTCTGCGTCGCGATGCAATGATTCATTTCAACACCCCTAGTGCCCAGTGTGACTAGTTTTGAGACACTGTTGAAATGCTTGTGAGAAAGGAGATTGTTGTTGTTTGAAAATGAAGACGTTGTATTGTGGATGTAGCTTAAAGGGCAACACACAGAAACACCGTCACATATTCTTTTCGATGTACTTTAAGCTTACAAATCGGCAGCGTCTTGTCCTGATGCCCTATTCATTTTTTTTTCCTTCAAATCTCTGAAAAAGCTAAATCGTTTTACCTGCTGCTGGCCCCATGCTTCATTCAGAAACTGTGTAAAAAAATAAATAAAAATAAACTCACATGGTCAATGTCATGTGTGTGTTGTGAAAGAATTTTATGAGAAATGGATAAACATCCGAAATGTGACTTTTGACCTTTTATCTCTAACTGTCATTCTGACCAAATTCTCAATGAGTGCTTCACGGTACAGATACTCACATCTTCCTTATCCGAGTGCACAGCTTCCCAAAACATCCCAACAGCTTCCACCCCACTATCTGTTCAGCCTTTAACGAACCCGCCTGGTTACAAAAAGTTGCAACTTTCTTTGGATATTCAGGAAGTTCAACAGTTGATAGAGAAGTACTTAAACTTTGAACTGACTGCAAACGTTGCTACAGCAGTTTTATTGTCCATCATATATTTTTGATCATTGTTGGTTAATTACGCTTAATGGAGTTTTTTAAGTTGTTGCCTTCAATATAAACCCCTACACTGCAAAAAAGGGTGTCTAAAACCAAGATAAAAACACTAAATCTGAGGGAAAAGGTGCTCAAAACAAGTGAAATTATCTCTCCATGCAGCACGATCATTTCACTTGACAAGCTTGCTTGATTTAAGATTATAAAGTTGTAAAGTTGAACACTTTAAATAAGAAATTTTACTCTTAAAACAAGATAAATTCTCTAACATTTCTAAATCTAAGTTTTTATTTTTGTAAGAACCAAATAATTTGCAAGATTGACAACTGATAATTTAATTACAGTTCCAGTTTTTTTTCTGATCTGCCTCCTCTGTAGGTTAAAGTCTGCTTAACCCTCATGTTGTCTTTTATAAGCTTTCTGTTTGACATTATAATGCTATGGAGTAAACGCTGTTTTTGAACGCACCACTGACTTCTTTTTTGCAGCTCAGAGCATCTTTCGAAGTTGAAAAAAACTTTTCTTAAAAAGGAACGGCCAAGCGCTTTATTTGACACTAGACCAATTACAAGTGGAGTAGCCAGACTTGTTGTTTCCATAACAACAAGAAAAAATGGAGTCGGAGCACAACAAGTTATATGACCGTATGCTCCCTGTACAGGGACCTTGTTCTATCCAACGTTAGCGTCTCTCTTTCTCTCTCTGTTCTTTCTCTAGCTCGCTCCACCACTTTGTTTGCTCTAACGTTAGCACTGCTCAACACAGCGCTCTAGCTAGGATACTGTAGCAGCAGCTGTTGTTATATGCTTTTTGGAATAAAACGTGAAACTTTTTCCACTGCAAAAGCGCTCTAGTCAACTTTTTCTTGTCAAAAATGAAGTGTGAACACAGCCTTAAGAGTTCCCGCTACTGTAATTCTTCTCATGATGCGTCAACATTGTCCTTGGTAGCTTGACCACTGCTTTGTACATCAGTTTTGACTCACAGATGGCTTGATTGGTTAGAGTGAAAAGTAGGGGTGGGACTCACAGGGTACCTCAGAATACGACACATGGCTCACGATACCAATAATATCACGATATAGCAATTCTGCGATAATCAATATATTGCAGGATAAAGTCTATCTATGAAAATAAAATGCCTGTGAAAAGCTAAGTGCAGGTGTTATCTCTTTATTTACTGTCAGTCCAGTTCTGCAGTAGAAGTTTTTCTGTAAAAACAAAAAAATACATGAGCAACTTTGAAATTTAAAAAAAAAGTAACATTTCTTTATAAAAAGACCCTTTTAAATTTGCGTTTAAAATGCAAATTGAATTGCTTTAGTCCAAAACCAAAGTTGGGATGCTGGGAGCATAGAAATCTAGTAAGGCACCAGTATCTAAATTCTTGAATAGCACAAAGAAGGACAACCATATATTGCTGTATTGATATTTTGTGCCCCCCCCCCCAGTAAAAAGTGAATGATTAGTGATGTCTGATGTAAATAAACTGCAAATGAAATCACCTCATTACGTCTGAGCTTCAATATGCCAACAACAAACATACCAAGGGTGTTTTGGGGGTTGATTGTTCACCGTTCACTAACCCAACAGTTGGGCGGGGGGGGGGCTAGTGAATTTTTTTTTTAGGGCTGAACCTCATTAGCGTTTTCCTGAGTGTCTTTGGATGAAAGCATGACTGTCATGCTTAAAACATGAGCATGTAAATAACATTGTTCTCAGTTGTTGTTGTTTCTGTTGACTACTTCTGCTCATGATGTGCATCAGGAAATGATTCCCTGTGCAAGAAGACTGTCAGTCATCGATATTTTTTAAGTTCTATTCCTAAATTATTGAGTCTTCAACAAGGCGCGTGTAGTGAAGTGAGAGTGTCTAGCTCTGCGGTGGTTTCCTGCCCACTGATACACATCTCTCTGCCACTGCAGGGTCAACATGTTGACACTGAAGAAGTCTGTTGCGACGCTTCTCAATCACAGCTGTGGCTTTATTTCAGCAGACTGTGACTTGCATGTGTGCACTACAGAATGCACTTTACTTGGCTACTTGCCTTGCACGTTTAAGGCACACATCTAGTGATAAAACTAAGTAAATTATAGTTGTTGCTGTTTACTTGTACGTTATAAAACATTAAGCTGTCATCCATCATGTCGTGACATGACGGCGACGTGTGAATGAACTGGTCAGCAGCTCTACATCTGTTTGTCTGACATCACTGATGCTAAAAGTGGATTTTATATGTGTATGTTATTGTACTGAAGGTGGATACAACCCCTGGATCAACAATGGGAATTCCAGTGTGATCAGTAGCTTTACTTGTATGGAACATTGCATTTACATAGTCTACCTCTTAAAGTCATCTGATTGGCCAAATAAAGTGTGTTCCCAACACTGGGAAGGATTCCCATAGGGTATAGCTGTTGTAAACACTTTTAGTAACCAGGGTTCTTGTCTTTTTCTCCTGCACGCAGACTCATTTGTAAGGCTGGGTATCGCTCAAAACATTTCTCTAACGGAACAGATACCGTGACTTTGATACCGGTTCCTTAACGATCCTTTCTTCAATCCCAATTTAATAAATCATAAAGAAATTACAACATAACACATTAGGGAACATATTTTTCTGTTTATTTTTCAGCTCCTACTACGTGAGCCCCGTCCCTGCGTAACGTAGAGTTTTTCTTGTGTGTCTCTACAACGTGTAACGTTAGACAGCCAATCACAAACACTATTAGATCTTGGTAGAAGCATGCTGGGTGCTGATTGGCTCACTGACGCTGAGGTATTTGAAATTGGGTACTGAATGACGAGGCATTTTTTGATCGGTCGGTGCCTGGAAAAAAGTATTGAATCCGGTTCCAGCCCTACTCATTTGTGCAGACTGTTCACACGCACATTTAGATCTTTTATCATAGCTGCGGTCCCCTTGACGAAGCCCTTTACCATGGCTGATGGGTGCTTGGGTGCTTTTGTGTCTTCTACCTGACAGTGTCACAGTCATTCACATCATCACGGGGCGAATACTCTCTCTGCTTTTATGGCTTCATTCTCAAACTCATGAGCAGATGCTGAATGGTTTTCAGAAAGAGCAAGTGGGGCGTCTATATTCACTCTGCGTCTGATGGTGTGTGTGTGTGTCTGTGTGTGTGTGTGTCTGTGTGTGTGTCTGTGTGTGTGCCTGTGTGTGTGTGTGTGTGTGTGTGTGTGTGTGTGTGTGTGTGTGTGTGTGTGTGCGTTTGAACGACTGCGACAGGATTTTCTGTCTGAAAAGCAGCTCTGTTGTTAAGGTACTTCTGTGGTGGAATACAGACTCTCACATCAAAGAGCCAGAAACCTTATGGCCCCAAAAGGAGGCGGCCTGTGTGTGGTCAGGTTAGTGTCTGGACGAAAGCTCCTCCAAAACAAAAGCTTTATCTGCCATCGTTCCTCAGCTGGAGGGCGACTGTCCGCGTGCAGTCGTTTTTCAGATGTGTTTGATACGTATGCCGTGACTTGCCGGCTCTTGTGACTTTTGGAATAAATCAAAGAAATCAAAAAAGGGGATCATAATTTTCTGCCTATAAGACTTTGATTGTGAAAATATTAGCAGTGCAAAACGGAAATACTCTTATTTTTTTTTTATTTATTTTTTTTCTCTTTTCTTAACTTCCTGTTACTTGTAGCATATCATCCCACCTTTTTAAACCAGAACCCTAATTTATCCTCAAGCCCATTGGTTCCTACTTTCTTGCTTTTCTAGCTGGCCAATGTACAGTAGGTGTTAGAAAATATGACTCAAACTGGAGGAAATAGTGTATTTGTTTGGTGTATGTGCACCTGCCTGAACTAAAATACACTACAGTATAGGTAAAGTAGTCAAAATGTGTTCACTAAAATATGCAAACCCAGCAAGCTTGATCCTTTAAAAAAAAAAAGAAATGCAGATTTTATTATGAATCAGCTAGCTGTCCTGATTAGACTTTGTTTCATTGTTCATATTCATTGTTTTTGTGTTACACTTCAAGTTCTTTAATACCAAACCTGCTGTTTTTATAACTCCAAATCATCAATCTCCAATAATGAGTTTACTTTGATGCCGACAGTCGATTTGTCAGGGTTGCCGGGTGGAGTTGTGCGGTCCTCATTTACCTGGAGGACATTGTCTACCTGTCTGAGCCCAGCTGTGCCAGACTGATTCCTCGAGATGGAAAACAACATCTCATAGTTTTAGTTAAAGACCTCGGCTGGGACCGTGAGCGCTTTGCATAAAGTGATCCAGCTGTGTTCCAAGGCATTGTTACTGAAAACCTCCAGAAGGCTGCCTTTTCACGCCGTAATAATTCATCTATCTTGCATTCTTCAAAAAAACAATTCTTCTTTGATTGTCATGTTAAATTACTGTAATTCAGAACAATGTTGTCTCTCAAACGACCAGCTACCGGATCCTTTCCTGTAAGTCCTGCTGACAAATGAACAAAAAGCAAAAAGGTGTTGTCTCGTCTCTCTTGAGAACACAACGGGACTGCAGCAGTTGCTTTGAAAGCAGCCAGAAAAAAAAGAGAGGGTATTTCTTTTTACGGCTGCATCTGTGAACTGGGCAGTGTGGCTCCCACATTAATCCTGATCCGGTTGCTCTTTTTGGAGTCCTGTGATACTAGGGGGGCCGAGGATTACTCGGCTCCTACTGCGTCGCTGGCTGCGTTACTGCGAAACCCCCTTCCGCCGATTCATCTTCCATCAGCGTGAATGTGGTCGCTGCTGATAAAGCGGAGATGCTGCACAGACAGTGTTACCCTCGGCGGGAGGGGAGGGGGTTCAGACAAAAACAAGGGGGTAGAGGGCCAGGGATGCTGCAGGGTCCCCGGACCAGTACCCGCTTCCATCAACCTTTTTATTTATTTTATTTATTATCTTTCTCTGCTCCTCCTGCTAGTTTTCTCTCCCTTGCTGCTCCACCTGTATGGCCTCCCTCCTCTCTCTCGCTCTCTCTCTCTCTCTCTCTCTCTCTCTCTCTCTCTCTCTCTCTCTCTGCTTTTCTTCTTGTTAATTACCTCTTACATTTTCGCCTGTCATCTTCTTCGCCTTCCTTTCCTTTCCTTGCCTTTCCTCAGCCATTGTCTCGGCTGTCAGGTTGTTCTCATGAACCATTTGTACTGAAAGCGACGTAAAGTAATGCACACCGCAGTGACTGCCGCTGTGTAAGAACGCTGTGGGCCGCGTGAGGAGGTCGGGGCGGATGGACGGGTCTTAACCCTTGTGTTGTCTTCCAATCAACCATGAATTTTTTTTTTCCGCTTTTTCTGACATTTAGTCACTTTTTCAATGTTGTGGGGGCTTTTTTTGATATTTTTTCCAATGTTATTTGATATTTCTAATGTTGACATTTTCAGCTTATTTCGAAGGCCCATTTTTTGTGATGAAAAAAACAGAAAATTGGTCAAATTTGACCCAAAGACAACATGAGGGTTAAAAAACACTTTCAAAGCACATTCAAGCAGGGAAAATAAAGAGACTTTTACCGAGGAATCAATCAATCAATCAATCAATCAATCAATCAATCAAACTTTATTTCAAAAGCACATTTACTGTACAGTTTAGATTTCACAGTAACACTACTGTATATGATTTTTACAGTAGAACGCTGTAAAGTTACATTACAACCTTGTTGCCATGACAACATCTCAGTAGTGTAAGTATTACAGTTGAAATCACAGTAGTCTAAGTATTACTGTAAAAAAAAATTACAATATAGCCACTATAGTACTGTAAATAGTACAGTAAACTACTGTGTTTTTACTTTTTATGTTGTTTTTAATTGTTTTGTATTTTACAATGAATACATACAATACTGTAAATGAAGTACGTACATTTACTGTAATAAGAATTTACAGTAACTTGCTGCCAATTGTTGCCATAGTTACTGTAAATGTTACGTTAAATTTGTTACAGTGTTTAAAACAACCAGGTTGACCACAGTGCTGGACGTTGACATGAAACAATAAATAGACAGAATCCAACACCAGACAAATACAACATACAGTTCTCCTGCCGGTTTAAAAGCCAAGGAAGAGGCAACTCATTCCACAGTCTCGGGGCCAGTCTGACATGAAGAGGCAACTCATTCCACAGTCTCGGGGCCAGTCTGACATGAAGAGGCAACTCATTCCACAGTCTCGGGGCCAGTCTGACATGAAGAGGCAACTCATTCCACAGTCTCGGGGCCAGTCTGACATGAAGAGGCAACTCATTCCACAGTCTCGGGGCCAGTCTGACATGAAGAGGCAACTCATTCCACAGTCTCGGGGCCAGTCTGACATGAAGAGGCAACTCATTCCACAGTCTCGGGGCCAGTCTGACATGAAGAGGCAACTCATTCCACAGTCTCGGGGCCAGTCTGACATGAAGAGGCAGTTCATTCCACAGTCTCGGGCCAGTCTGACATGAAGAGGCAACTCATTCCACAGTCTCGGGGCCAGTCTGACATGAAGAGGCAACTCATTTCACAGTCTCAGGGCCAGTTTTACATGAAGAGGCAGTTCATTCCACAGTCTCTGGGCCAGTCTGACATGAAGAGGCCACTCATTCCACAGTCTTGGATTATTAGCTTAATCGTCCATTTTGACCACATATTTTGCACCGTATGGCCACTTTCTCCAATATGTGAGTGGTTTTAGAGGTTTTAGAAGATGCAGATTTCAAAGAGCTAATTTTAGTAAAATTGTGATTTATTTAGGCAAATTTTGATTACTTTCAATATAACTGGGAGCCAGTGAAGAGAGGCAAGGACAGGGGTGATGTGATCTCGCTTACAAGTTCTAGTGAGGAGACGAGCGGCGGCATGCATGTTCCTCGGGAATGTATTACCTTTTTCCTACACTTAAGTACTCCTCTTAGCGCCGAAACTGTCGTCGCTACATGACGCTCACTTTTTGTCGGCTAAACTTAACCGTAATGTCCGCTAAATGGACCGGCCTCTTGCGGTGCTCTGTACCTGGCTCACCTTTTATCGGGTAAACATAACAGTGTCATGAACACATGACACTGTTATGTCACTGTCATGACACATGAACCCTTACCCTAACCATAACTTGTCATGACAACAAACAGATGACACTTACTAAAAGAAAGGTTATGTCATAAATATTTATGACTTGTAGAGTAAGTAAGTAAAGTGTAACCAATTATCTTGTAGCATTGTAACTAGAGCCCAGCCGCTTAAGGATTTTTAAGGCCGATACCGATACAAGTAATCTGATATTCTGATCGGCCAATATATTTTTTTTTTTTAAAAAGCAACGCCATCACTAACAGGGACGTTGTAGAGCGTCCTCTGGTGGACAGACTATGCAACGCCATCACTAACAGGGACGTTGTAGAGCGTCCTCTGGTGGACAGACTATGCAACGCCATCACTAACAGGGACGTTGTAGAGCGTCCTCTGGTGGACAGACTATGCAACGCCATCACTAACAGGGACGTTGTAGAGCGTCCTCTGGTGGACAGACTATGCAACGCCATCACTAACAGGGACGTTGTAGAGCGTCCTCTGGTGGACAGACTATGCAACGCCATCACTAACAAGGACGTTGTAGAGCGTCCTCTGGTGGACAGACTATGTAACACCATCACTAACAGGGACGTTGTAGAGCGTCCTCTGGTGGACAGACTATGCAACGCCATCACTAACAGGGACGTTGTAGAGCGTCCTCTGGTGGACAGACTATGCAACGCCATCACTAACAGGGACGTTGTAGAGCGTCCTCTGGTGGACAGACTATGCAACGCCAACGTTCATAACATGGTTGACCATCCGTTTTTTGTTTTTGTTTTATATTTATTTATCAGAATCTTTTATTTGTCATTATAAATGATTCTCATAAATTAATATTAAAAAAAAAATCTAAAAATGTGTCAGCCATTATAAATGTCGATACCCGTAGTTTGGGAAATGCCTAATAAATATCGGCCCGCCGATATATCGGTCGGGCTCTTATTGTAACAATCTTCAAACTGCAGATAAAAGTAGCTATTGAATTACAGCAACAATCACCTCTTTCTGCAATAGAAATACATACCTGCCTCTTTGTTTTCATCTTTGCAATTGGAAGTGCAACAATGCCAGTTTTTTTAATACTTTTTAAATGTTATATTTACTCTCCGTCTTCACTGTGTACTTTCAGAGACAACAATGGAAAAATTTAAGACAAAACACAATGTTAATGTTAGTGAAACACAGATACATGTGTGGCTAATATCTAGTTCAGTCTCCCCACAGTAAGGTTGTCACTAATTATTATTCTCCATGATTAATCAAACGTTGGTTCCAATTAGTAATTTTAATCTATTATAGGGCAGGAACATGTGCTCTGAAAATAGAACAATAGGTATCAATGTGTAGTCATATTTTGTAGTCTTTCGTGGCTTGAAGCACAGCGAGTGCAGCACTGAAGAAACAGACAATTTCTTCCCTGTGTTGTGCCTCATTTTGGCACAATGATCTCTAATTTGCTACCTTCCCTTAATTGGCTGAGAGTGTGTGAAAACCAGCACGGCTAACTTCAGGACAGCTTTATTAAAAACAAAACAAGATGTTCAGCTGAGTAGTGCGTGTGTTTGTGATTGTGAGTTCGCTAATGATCTCATTTTATGGGTTTGTTTTGGAGTGTGTGTGTGGGGTTGTGGTTAGCAACAACAGGCCTGCAGGGATTGAGATGTGTGGAGAGAGAAGAGAGAGAGAGAAGTAGAGAACCCAGCCAAGTGGCTCCATATCTGCCAGACAGGGGATTGGAACACAAAACACACAGCAGCCAACACACACACACACACACACACACACACACACACACACACACACACACACACACACACAGTGTCTGCTTTGTTGAGACTCACCTCTGCTGAACCATCTAAACCACGAGAAAAAAAGAAAAATCAGGATCTATGACTCTTGTATTATTTAAAACCTGAAGGACACACAGATGCACACACACACACACACACACACACAAACAGTGCGGCTCACTATCTTTGTGGGGACCCGTCATTGACATAATGCATTCCCTAGCCCCTTACCCTAACCTTAACCATCCCAACTAAATGCCTAACCTTAACCCTTACCCTCACTCTAACCCTAACCTAATTCTGACCCTAATCCTAAAACCAAGTCTTAACCCTCAAACAGCCCTTTAAAATTGTGGGGTCCGACATTTTGGCCCCACAAAGCTGTCTGGACCTCACAAGTATACTGTATTCCCAGTTTTTGGAGCCCACGCATATAGTTGCGAGAACACACACACACACACACACACACACACACACACACACACACACACACAAGGTCAGGGGCCTTTGGCGTTTGTTATTGACGCAAAAAGTCTCCTTTAGCGGCATTTAGCGCTACTGACATGCACCATGAGAACAGCACAGTTTTGGTTTAGCCAAAGATGGTGGGTGGAGTCACAAAGTGTACGTTTCAGGGACACTCGGGACAAAAAAGGGGACACAAACCCCGGTCTCCTGGGTGAAAGTCCTGTGTTGTTTGACCCATCCACCACAAGCGTTGGGTATCGTTTGGATTCCGATGCTGAAACGGTACTTTTAAAACGATTCTGATTCCTAAACCGATTGAAAATCTGAAAAATGACATAAAAGAAAGGCTTTTTTACAGAGTTTTTTTTTTTAAATAGATTTTTTTAACAATATATTAACGTTTTAAAGTACTTAAATATGTAATAAGTAAACCTAAGTCACCTAACACACACACTACACTAATTCAAAAATAAATAACACTTTCACTATTAACAAGTACCAACATAATAAATGTTGAGTTGCTACGCTAACCAGAGCCCAGAGGGAAAAATATGCATTTTAAAAGTAGAATACATTTACGGTAGCTAGCTAACGGTAGACTACATGGGAAGGAATATTTTTACGCTCGTTTCGGAGCAACAGAGGGAAAATATTTCAGTCAATACATTAAGTGGAACTGAAAGGAGGAACCGAAATTTGCGTTTTAGTCCGGTCCGATTCCTACCAGTTGTGGTATTGAACCCTACTCACCACCCCAACCGACGTCGTTACGCGGAGTCTTTCATACTACTCGCTAACATTGTTGCACTTAAAGCAACACTAGAGAGCTTGTCCCACTTCGGTCTCACTACAGGTTGGAAGCGGAATTGTCCATTACATTACATTACATTACATTACATTACATTACATTACGCACGTTGGCCAGATCGGGTGGTCGATCTGTAGTTTAAATGAACTGGACAATGCAATGTAATGGACAATTCTGCTTCCAACCTGTAGAGGGACAGAAGTGGGACAAGTTCTTTAGTGTTGCTTTAATACTACGTCATCTTACAGCACTACTGCTCTACGCGGTGCGTCCCTTACAAACCCTAAAGGGTGATTTTTGTGTCGGTATCTGACGCTGAGAGCCACTGACCAAGAGTCAGTATTTGACT
This sequence comes from Percina caprodes, assembly GCA_013375575.1. Classification (NCBI taxonomy): domain Eukaryota; kingdom Metazoa; phylum Chordata; class Actinopteri; order Perciformes; family Percidae; genus Percina; species Percina caprodes. The sequence continues at coordinate 120,349 of JABXJD010000330.1, read as the reverse complement.
GACTCTTGGGGAGTCAACTGTTGGGAGTGAGAACTGGTTGGACACAGAGAAATAGAGAGATACTCTGCACAGATGCAAATGCACTCACACGTGTATGGGAGCGCTTGTTGAAGGGCTCCCGGCCAATGGGTGATGGAGCAGCTGGGTGGAGTTTGTGTGATTTTTTTTTTTTTTTTTTTTTTAAAGATGCCAGTTCTGAATCAGAGGCAGAAACTACGAACTATGAAAAATCCTGAATCTATTAACTGCAGTTGGAACAAAACCAAAAACAAGAGCACATATGCTTCCTTCACCCCGTATGTACTGTATTTTACCCCCGAAAGGTGCACATACGTAAGATGTTTCTTCAACATTGTCTGAAAATGATTCTGTTTCATTTATAATGGGAAGCGTTTACACACACAAACACAACAGTGAGTTGTGTTGTCCTCCCGGGTCAAAAACGGACAGAAATTTGACACTACTTTTTGGAATTCATGGTCAATAACCCTCATTTATATAGAATTATACCTCAAATTTTATAGTTAAGATCAGAGGACCGTACAGATGAGTTGAGTCAGGAATGACAGTGATCAATTGGATTTGTATGGAATCCAATCCATTTTTTGTGGTAATTTGGTTAAAAACTAACCCATGTTTCAGATATAGACATTTTTTAAAGGGGTCAAATTTGACCTGAGGACAATAGGAGGGTTATGTGAATATGCTCAAAATATTTGGTTTCTGGGGTTTATACCATACAGTATATTTTCTTTAATATTATATTTTCTTTTCTTAAAAGGTGACTGCATTTTGGGTCGATGTGTGGAAACGTCTGGGTTCAAAAAACAAGAACAATAAAAAAATTAAAAAGGTCCTTTCCTTACCTCCGTACAAAATGTGTTACGAGTTAAAGAGCACCTTTATCTGAGACAGACATATAACGTATGGATTCATTTCCCTTAGTGGATATTAAAAATTGATGTTAACAGGTTTTAATAAGACCTGCAACAGACATTACTCCCACTGCATACCTCCACACCTGCACCATAATCATTTCAGGAGACAAATCTCAAGAACTAACTTTTCACTCCTAAATTCTCAACTCACCAAACTCTGAACTTCTACAGAATTTTGTCTCCGCTTGGCAAAATTTCAGTAATGAAGCACCACAACAATAGCTCAACTTCACTCTGCTCTCCTGATCCCTGGAGTCTCACATTTAGCCAACTAACTGCAAATGGAAAACGAGCTAACTGCAAATTGAATGTCGCCTAACAGTGGGGTCTGGCGTGAGAGACGGTAAGAGTAGCAGGTTGAATTCCTTCCCAAAAAATGCTAGGGCGGCATGTTTTTAGGATAATCTTCAGGAGGTCAGTGTGTGTGTGTGTGTGTGTGTGTGTGTGTGTGTGTGTGTGTGTGTGTGTGTGTGTGTGTGTGTGTGTGTGTGTGTGTGTGTGTAGTGTGTGTGTGTGTGTGTGTGTGTGTGTGTGCGTGCGTGCGTGCGTGCGTGTGTGTGTGTGTGAGTGTCCTTCAGGTTTTCGATAAGACAAGTTACTGTGTGTGTGTGTGTGTGTGTGTGTGTGTGTGTGTGTGTCCTTCAGGTTTTCGATAAGACAAGTGTGTGTGTGTGTGTGTGTGTGTGTGTGTGTGTGTGTGTGTGTGAGTTTCCTTCAGGTTTTCAATAAGACAAGTTTGGTTGTGATTTTGTGTGTGTGTGTGTGTGTGTGTGTGTGTGTGTGTGTCTCTGTGTCTGTGTGTGTGTGTGTGAGTGTGTGTGTGTGTGTGTGTGTGTGTGTGTGTGTGTGTGTGTCCTTCAGGTTTTCAATAAGACAAGTTTGGTGTGTGTGTGTGTGTGTGTGTGTGTGTGTGTGTGTGTGTGTGTGTGTGTGTGTGTGTGTGTGTGTGTGTGTGTGTGTGTGTGTGTGTGTGTGTGTGTGTGTGTGTGTGTGTGTGTGTGTGTGTGTGTGTGCGTGATGTCAATACATCAAGCATTATGCAGATGTGAGCGTCACAACATCGCTTCGTTCCCTCGTGTGAGGTCAGAGCTCAGAGATCCTCAGCCTGGCAATCCGACAGGAAAGACTGTGCCTTGAACCCAAAACAATAAATCAATTGTCCAGTGAGTCGCTTCTGTCCTCGCGCTGATGGATTAGAAGTAGATGTTCATGTTTGAAGCAGCTGCTCTGTTCTTGTTCTGGAAAGCTCTCTGTGAGCTGTCGCGGCTCCAGACGATGACTTTGCCAGCCGAACCAGAACCAGAACCAGAACCAGCGGCCTTCCCACCACCGGTGCCTGACGGCTTGTTGGAGGGTGTAAATGATTTGGTCTGGTTGCTTCAGTTCAGTCATACACTCACCTAAAGGATTGTTAGGAACACCATACTAATACTGTGTTTGACCCCCTTTCGCCTATAATAAATAATCAGTTCACTACTTTCATTGAATTTGGGTGTTTTTTGTCAATTTTATAGCATTTGGAGAAAAAATAATGGATAAAAGAACTTGTGTGTGACAAATGTAAAAAAACGAAAGAAAAATGTCAAAAAGAGACAAATCTCAATAAAAGTGACTAAAATGGGAACAAATGTAAAAAAAAAAAAAAAAGTGACAAAGTGGGAAAAAAAAAGTCAAACAAAGTGACAAAAAAGTCCCAAAAAATGTGACTAATGTAAAAAAGAAAAAAGAAAAAAAAATTCTTTCTAAATTTTGGAAAAAAAGTCGACAAACGTGGAAAAAGTGACAAAAGATTTGAAAAAGACGACCAAAACGCTGATAAAAGGTTGCCTTGCTGAAGAGCACCTGGCAGTGCCCAGGAGGTGAAGGGGCATCTCTCCAGCCACCAATCCACACTCTGTACTTTGGTCCGCATGGGGACTTGAACCAGCGACCCTCTGGTTCCCAACCCAACTCCCCTCAACTGAGCTACTGCCACCCCCATATAGTCATATATAATATCTAAAAGTAATAATCCTGTGGCTTTTGGCTTTTTCTTTAATTGAATCGCAATACTTTGTCTGACGTTAGAGCTTCCTTAAAGCTAGAAAAAGGTCTAAAGAGTCCCTGTTTGTCAACTCTCACAATATATAGGTGCTTATATAGGTGCTTTAATGCTCTTGTGGCTGAATGGAAGCAAATATCTGCAACCAGTTGCCAACATTTTGTGGAAAGACTTAGATGAGTGGAGGCTGCAATAAGAGCAGATGAATTGCCTTGGTTTTGAAATGGCATATGCTAACTATGACATGGCTGTGATGTTTGGCTGTACAAACTTTAAAATTTGTAAGTGTTATATAACACTAAAGAGTCCAGACATGGAAAATCACACATTCTATTCCTTCATCTAGTCCTTTATTTTTGCATGTCTGGCCATCTTGCTTTGCCTTATTATCTCTTATATAACAACCATTGTTATGGAGGCACTCCAAATATTCTGTTTTAAATGTGACTCACGTTCTTCTGGTGTTGGTTGTCACCCTTAGGTGGCATGGACTGCAGCTGTGGCACTGACTCAGCCAGGGTCAACTCAGTTCTAATTTACATCTCAATGCCCTGGGGTAACCTCTGGCTCGCCTGGTAAAGCGTGTGCCCCCATGTAGGCTAAGTCCACGGCAGCGCTCCGGGATGAATTCGACTTGTGGCAATTTGCTGCGTTTCATTCCCTTTTCCTCCCCCCTTTCTGTCTATCTGCACTATTTCATAAAAAGAGTTTCTCCTCCTCTTCGGCTCTGTGAGAGGTGCTTTCAGATGGTTATATCTTCTGCACGGCTTTATGTGGGTAAAGGCATCAACGAATGCAGTGATGGGAACAACGGCGTTATAAAATGACGTTACTAATGGCGTTACTTTTTTCAGTAACGAGTAATCTAATTGCTTAGTCTTCCCATTTTAATAACGCCGTTACAATTACTGCTGAAAATGTGCCGCATTATTATAATTGAAGCTGTTTTTTGGGTTTTTTTTCATCAGACCAACTTGACTTTTTTTCTTCTTTTGTTAGTGGACCGTGCACAAGACAAGCGCATAAATGCAGATGATTGGCTGAGGTTGAGTACAATTTCATGGTAAGCCAATCAGAGATAGAGTTGGGCGGGTGTTCATAAGCAGTCAGACACGTAACAAACAACACAAGCGAGTCAGTCAAGAGACAGGCATGGCGTTTTAAAATCGGGGGGGGGGGGCTAAAGATTTTTCACCGTGGTCAGAAAACACAGGCACTATGACTCTAGAGTGGCTAATTGCTGTCACAGCTCACTTCTCCCTTGCGGGGGAGGGGTGGGGGGTCACATTTAAGAATTTACTTGAAAATAACACATACTTTTATATATATACTTTTATAATTTGTAACTGAGTATCTTTTTGGAAGAAGTAACTAGTAACTGTAATGAATTACTTTTTAAAAGTAACTTGCCCAACACTGACCAAATGTTAAGTGTGATGTTGTCTATATCAACAGCGTTTAATTCAAGGGATTGTTCAGGTGCCGCCAGAAATTAGGCGGATGTCCCTCGTTTCGGCTGGATGTCCGTCCCCTTCCTCTGTGTTGGCGTTCTAACCTCCGGTCATTCATGAGGACTATGGTTACCTGGTCCTCAGGTCTCTGCAGGGTAAATCCAGACAGCTAGCTAGACTATCTGTCCAATCTGAGGACTATGGTTACCTGGTCCTCAGATCTCTGCAGGGTAAATCCAGACAGCTAGCTAGACTATCTGTCCAATCTGAGATTTCTGTTGCACCTTCCTCCAGAGCACTGTGGATGAAGGTCTGGCAATGCAAGGCTGTGTGTGATGTGATGCGACCCCACACCCATTTCCAAGTGAGCCCGATGTCCCGGGTGCCCAGCACACTGACACAATTCCTGTGGAATCCCTTAAAAAAAACCATAGAAGAATTCTAATACTGAGTGGTGATATTTTAAGTGAATCATGGAGTCAAGGTGAGTTCGGGTTTACAATAGCCAGTCGGGGTCCTGGTTCTGATTACATTGTGACATGGCCCCCTTAAAACCTCATTCGTCGCTGCGGGGATGGACCAGATGAGCAGGGTACAGCCGAGAAGAGGCAGGATGCTGCAAAACAATCTGTTGTGTCTGAGCTGGTCCTCAGAGGGAGATCACTGTCTGAGGATCAGATTTGTAGTCATGCTGGTTTGTAAAGTAAAACATATGTATGAGAATTTTATTACTTTGGAGATAGTATTTGCTGTTAGAAAGTGGTGGTAGCTTTTCTCCCTTTGCTGTTATTGAATACAGACAATATGCATTCACACATTGAACCCTTGGCCCCTGCAGATTAATGTGAAAGGGGTTTATCAAAAGTGAAACGCTCAACTATATGATACAAAAGCAGCTAATAGGCTCGTTCAAGGCAAGCCGGTCCGGCGCGTAACCAATCACCAGCGATCGGCGCCCCGTGCACATCGGTTAGATTTGTGTCCGACTTGATCCCGACTTGTTCTGACGTCATGGACACGTGGGCAACGGTAACCTCACGGGATCTCGGAGGCCTCAGGTTTTAGAGCCAGCCGACGCGGTTGCTCTCCACCAACTGCAAGACCCAGGCCAGGTCGTCTCAAACACCTGGCTCGCAGCTGACCTAACAGCTGATTGGCTCAGAATTGACTCAACAATCTGACATTTTATATCGTTTTAGTAGTTAAAGAGACTAAATCTGTTCATATTACAGATCATCAGTCTGTTTATTAACATCAGCAAACTGATCGCCGATTATTTTAACAGCTGCTCTGTCATAATAAAAACGACTGGAGACTCACGCTGGAAATATGAGTCTGATAACATCTTAACCCTTGTGTTGTGTTCCCGCGAAAATTGAAAGTCAACACTTGTTCAATGTTTTTGTCCCTTTTTTTCAACATTTGACACTTTTTTTGAATGTTTGTCACTTTTATGACGTTTTCAACTCTAGGTAACTAACTTGTTAACTTTAGTTTTACAGTTATTTTTGGAATTTATGGTCAATAAACCTCATTAATAGGAAATGATACTTAATGTTTGAGTTAGAAAAGGAGAAATTAGGAATTATTTAGACTAAAATTAAAGGAATGGATGTTGATGATAATCACAGACTGGAATATGTCAACTTTTACTCTCAATACTATTTCAAAACCACTTACATTGTTTTCAAATGCTATAAAATTGAATAAGACGCCCCAAAATTAATGAAAGTAGAGAGTGGGTTCAAACAAAAGTGGGTTATAGGAAACGGGTCAGCGAGGACAACACGAGGGTTAATAAATCAGAATCGGACCTAACAGGATGTGAATGCTTCTGTGACTATCTGTCCTGCCTGCAGGCTGCTTGAAACGGCTATGAAGTGTCCGACTTGAGCGCGGCTTTTTTCCCGCCCCGATGTGCGGCCGCCTGCTCCCGTCCACTTTACAGGCGAGGGCAGCCCATCTCGACCCGGCCTAATGTTTGCCCAGCCTGACATCACCGGACCAAATCACAAATGTGAGTTAGTGTGGGACATTAAAGCTTAGAAAATGCTTTAATCCCAACTCCGTTCACAGTGGTTTTGTCCACTGCTTGGTTTTCTCCCTTGTTGGCTAGTTAGCTAGCATGCTAATTCCACCCATTTTGCTTTCATGCTACACACGCTGATTCATGCTGGTTATAGAAATTGAGCCGAAAAACAGCCTCACTTATCTGGCGAGCGTGAATTCTACACTGTGACAAGAGTGTGTGAATAAAAGATTGAGCTGTTACACATCACATACTTTGTGGCCGGCAGGCTAGTTAGCTAGTTAGCTTGCTTGGGGGTTCAGTTCTTAGTTCAGCATCATGTGGATTAGAGAAAAGGATCACTTCATCTGTTTGAAGTGAATGAAATAGCTTTGCCTGCCTACTTACTGGAGTTCCACAACTACACATATTATATAAAAGTAAAATTTTGGGTAACACTTTACCATATCATATACCTATATCAGTATGTACATAAGAGTGACATGACTGTGTCATGAACACATGACACAGTCATGACACATACCATAACTTGTCATGTCAAAAACCGAATGACACTTAAAAGAAGTGTTATGTCATAAACATTTATGACTTGTTTATGTTACGCCATTCTGCTTACTTTCTGTCTACCTTATAATTATTGTTTATTGTTTTGCCTGTATTTCTTGTGTGTTTACTTGTTTGTGTGTCATGCTGCATTTCTTGTGATAAATAGTATAATCTAATCTAATGTTTACAACAGTGTCATGTCACTCTTGTGTAGATATCTTCAAGTAAAATGTAACCCAATTTTGTATGTATTATTTGTGTCCCCTTTAATAATTGCTCTCATAAATGTTACGCGTATTGTCACCCCCCCCCCCGCCCACACCTATGACTGCCAGCTGAAGAACTTGAAAGGTCTATTCTTTTCTAAACCTAAAAAAGTGAGCAGAATCTGAGTAACCTGAGTCAAAGTACGCTGCAGGAGTTTGTGTGTCAGACAAAATGAAGAGCTCTGCAGCTCTGAAAGAGTATGCCTCCCAGCCTTGAATAAATCAGGGTTTTTCTGCCAGGGAGGGTTATAGCATCCAACCACTTTCTCTGAACTAAAAACTCAACATACAGATGTAAAATAAAGGCCTGAGAAAATACAGCTCTTATCTTGAGCTATTGCTTAAATAACAACTTTGAAAAACAACGGCTGCTATCCAAAATACACAGAGGCAGGACTGTGGGAAAGATGAATAATTTATACAAATTATACAAAAGGCATTTTCTTCATAAATGGGCACCATTTTTTTTTTTATCAAATCAATCTGTGTTCTTGTATTGCAATGTAGAGCGCATTAAGTATTAGTAATTAGTTATTTGTTAACATAACCCTGTTTGGCTGCTTAGCTTGCATACTTAGACAAGCAGGACTGAGATTAGATTCATGCTTATTTTATCGTATTTTTAAACACAATGTCTTGACTAACTAATGTTTTTGATGCTTGGCTGGGATCGCGAGTGTTAATTTCCTTAAATCTAATAACAAACAGAACAGAGATGCTAACAGTACTCCCTAACTCTAATAAAGTGGGGGACAGGGGGCCTTCTACACAGAGATATTATATTGTTAATGTATACCTTGTTTGCCATAGGCTCCACTCCAAACACTCAATGATGCTCTCCAAATGTCTCTTATCAGTCCTTACCTTGTTCAATTAAAGAAACAAGAAGCACAGCAATATCTAAAGTTTGCTAACATTAGCGACCATAAGCTGCTGGTAGCAGACCACGCATATCTGTAGCAGTAAACCCCTGAATGTATTATTGAACAGGACGTCATTTATAGTTTATGGATTCAACTTTTTATTTGTGAGATATGTAATGTACAAAAATATACATTACATATTCTCGCTGTCAGTAGACCAAACAGCCAGGCTAGAGAAGTCGAAAGTGTACGGAAGAGGATCAGGGCTAAAACTTTAATTAACTTTAATTAACTTTTTAATTACATATTCAATTTAATTTAACGTCACTCACTCTGCAATATTGTTCTACTGCACTTTATGCAACCTTCACTTGATGTCACTACATTTACCGGCTGCTCACTGTCTGCTGTTTGCTGGCTTTTTGTGTGTTTGTGTGTTGTTGTTGTTTTTTTTTTTTTTTTAAATTTATTTTTATTTTTTTTATTGCTGCTTTCACTGTAGAAAATGCTGCTGCTGTGACAAGTAAATTTCCCCGCTGTGGGATGAATAAAGTATTATCTAATCTAACTAGAGACCCAAGATTACAGATTACCACTTTTTCCTGATTTCGCCCATGCAAATACCCGGGTGACACAGCACACATTCCTGCAGTTTCAGGGTATTCAAATGTTTGACAGTTGGTGGCGGTGATGTCCCAAAAAACGCAGCAATACACAAGGAAATGTCGGTGGGCGGTGTGCAATCACGGAAGACTTGTATCGTGGATGCGCCAACAGTTTTGTTGTCATTACTTAGAATTCCTCACATGGAGAAACTAGGCACTATAGCTTTAAATCAATTCAAATATATGTACAACTCTGTAATCTTTCCAAAGGTTGTATGAGGACGCACCGTGTTTGTTAGGCCTCAGGGATACACACAATGCGTTTTGATGAATGTAGATAAAACTTTGTTTGCAACAATACCTCCACAGGGTACTTTTTAAGTGCTGATACATCATTGGAGAGCAGCTGTTCTGCGATGTGTCTGCGTCGTAATTTGTTATTAATCTGTCACTTTAAACAGAAAAATAGTACTTAAGTACTTCTTGTAACTTTTGAAGGGTTGTAGGATCTGGACATTTTGGTCGTGTCAAATTCAGACATGCAGTTGTCACGGTAACCACTGTTTGCATTGTGAAAACAGGGGGCATGAATATATTTATATTAATACATTAATATTTAGGGATAAGGACTATAACAACAACCTTAAACTAACCTCCCTGCTGTATTTTCTTCTTATTTTTTCTTTCCAAATGGTGATGTCATTCTAGTTCAGTCTAGCGTCCTAATTGGTTTACACAAAGAGTAATAACTATGTTCCGTAGCTTGTTGCGTTATTGGTTCATGCTGCTCTTATAGTAGGAGGTGAATCATTTGTTCTCTCTGTCCTAAAATATTCCCAAGAGTCCACTTTATGCCACCTGTGCAGCATTGGTTCACTTTGGCAACGATTCAAAGTGTCTGGAATTTGTTTGGAGTCCTTACAACCAACAGTGAAACGCATCATTTTGAGGGCGAGCGGACAGTTCAGGCCTGCAGTTGTTTTTTGTCTTTGTGATTGTGATGGAAACAGAAACGGAGAGTAGACACGGCAGAGGAGAGGAGAGGAGAGGTGAGGGGAGGAGAGGGAAGTAGAGGAGAGGAGAGGAGAGGAGGGAGAGGGAAGGAGAGGAGAGGAGAGGGAAGTAGAGGAGAGGAGAGAGGAGAGAGGAGAGGGAAGGAGAGGAGAGGGAGGAGGAGGGGAGAGGGAGAGGGAAGGAGAGGAAAGGAGAGGGAGGGAGAGGAGAGGAGAGGAGAGGGAGGAGAGGAGAGGAGAGGGAAGTAGAGGAGAGGAGAGGAGGGAAGAGAGGAGAGGAGAGGAGAGGAGAGGAGAGGTAGAGGGAGAGAGGGGAGAGGGGAGGAGAGGAGAGGTTACAGTGCATGGGTAGCATGGCAGCAGGCCTGTGTGTGTGTGTGTGTGTGTGTGTGTGTGTGTGTGTGTGTGTGTGTGTGTGTGTGTGTGTGTGTGTGTGTGTGTGTGTGTGTGTGTGTGTGTGTGTGTGTGTGTGTGTGTGTGTGTGTGTGTGTTCAGTAGATGCCAGCTGGTGCTTTGTAAAACAAATATATCCGGGTTAAGGGTTAGGCATTTGGTTAACACCATTTTGGTTTTCAATTTTAAAAGAAAAGATGTTTTAAATGTGAAAATTACAATGTAACTTTCAATAATTAAAACATATGGACAATTATTGGTGTTTAACTCAGGTCTCCTCACAAACTGCCTGGTTGGTTAAAGCCAATGCCGGAGGCAACTGTATGCCTTTAGCTATAGAAAGGGGTTATCCCTGGGAAAAAAAGACAAGTCTGTGTTAATCTATTGTGAGCTGAGGAGTTCTTCTCTGGGAATATCACAGCATCGTGAAACCAAACCCAGAATCTAGATTTCTAGATCATTCAGAAAAAAAAAAAACATCTGATCCATTTTCACAAAGTAGTGCTTGTCAACCATAGTCAAAAATCGCATTAGGCAGCACGTTTGGCGTCTTTTTGACAAGAAAAAGTTGACTAGAGCTCTTTGGTAGTGTAAAAAAAAAGAAGCTGGCAGCGACATGTCTGGCTACTCGGCTTTTCTTCAGAAAAGTTGAACTTTTTTCAACTTCAAAAAGACGCTCCGAGCTGCAGGATAGAAGTCTGCGATGGCGTTTGGAAAAAGGTCTTTTTGGAAAACAGTTTACTCCATAGGATTGTAATGTGAAACAGACGCTAGCAGCTTAATAAAAAGACGCCAAGTGAGAACACAGCCTCAATCTCTCTAATTTTCAAAAGTGCATTTTGAAAATGTCTGCACCTCACCTTCGTAATAACGACCCTGTGGCTTTTCTCAGAATGGTTGCTTTCTTCCTAGATACATACTTCAGTGTTTCCCCTACCGTGATGCTCCAAAATGATGTTAAAATGCACAGTTAGCACAATAGAATAAAAACCCAGGAAATATCAAAGCTCAGACCCTAGAATCGCCCAGGCGATTTATATGAATTGTACTTACATTTATTGCTATGTTCATAAATGTTGTCATCTTTAATGTACTATGGACCTGAATAAAGTCATTATTATTATTATTATAATAATAATAATAATAATAATAATAATAATAATAATAATAATAATAATAATATCAAGTACATTTCAGACTTTTTCACTGATGACTGACTGATCAGATTTCAGTTTTCATGGTGCAAGTTATTCTGAAGATAAGCCTGTAAGTAATGGGAGTGAAATGCGAGCAACAATGGCCTGGTGAGACAAAGGTCTTTTCCACTTTAACCTGTAATTTCTTGCGTCCTCTCTCTCCTCTGTCCCCCCCCCCCTGCGGTTTTACCTGACATTTTCTCGATTTCACGCGCCTCTTCACGCTCCCTAACCCCGCTGTAAACCATGAGGTCCGTCTGTTGCTCTTTACGGATCACATTTTTCTTGCATGTGCAGGGGGACTCTACGAGGTGCCAACCTCTCTGTACCAGTGCCTCCGAGGCATATTCCTGCACATTCATCATACTTGTCGAGTAAAGCAACTCCGATATAGATTCCCCCCCCCATATCCCCAACTTTACTCTATCACATGGAAATGGTTCATTCTCTGCCGTCCAACCCCTTCCATAACAAAAAGGAGATGCATTTATCTCTGGGTGGCCAAGCTTTTTGCTCCTCTTATTGCTTCTTGTCAGCTGTTTTCTTTCTCCGCACACGCCAACTCCATCCGACCTGCTTATCCAGCACAATCCAGAAACCCTTGCAGCTCGGGAGCAAACTGTTCCTGGCCCTGCTGAAATCCATCACGCCACCTGGGCTACTTATCATGTGGAGAGGAGGATTGGAAAGAAGCAATGGGTGGTCCTAACACAGGGACGGTTATGGGGGGTTGTTAAAGAGAGAATATAGGAGGAGAGATCACACAGGAAGCTGAAGGTGGAGAGGAAGAGATAAGAGAAAAGAAGGGGGAAGAGATGTGAAAGAGAAAACAGTGAAGGGCAGGGAGGGGTTTAGGGGGAGAGATTTAGCCGGCGAAGCAGCTTAGGAGATGTGACGGGTCGGATAAGGCAGAGATGCGACAGTCTGGCAAGACGTGACACAGATATGACGGACGATAAGCAATGAGCGCCACTGGGTGAATAAACTGCAGCGGGCCGGGTTGAAAGAGAGCTTTTGGAATGACAAAAACAAGGTGTGAGGTCAGACGGGCATCTGGCAAACCTTTAAAACGGCTCCAATCAGCAGGAGGGACTGCTTGTTTTTTTGAGATTTTCTTTTTCTGTTCATCTGCTCATATTCTCTTGAGGTTTCATCCAATTTAGTTTTCTTATGCGTCATATATGCCTGTTCACACAGTATTTATTTGACAAGTCCCACCCGCTGTACCATGTTTTTGGCTTTTCACTACTACTCGCTACCACAATTGTGCTCTGATCATGAAAGATGCTTCCCATTGAATACATCAGTTTAAAATGCGTGCTCACCACCACGAACAAAACGAGAAAATCGTGTCCCTGTACGTGAATCAGTAGATTAAATAACGTCACCATTTCATGAACTGCCATGTGACTAGGCTGGCATACACATACACAACCCGTTCTCACACCCAGTCGCCAAATACTGACGCTTGGTCAGTGGTTCTCAGCGTCAGATACGACGCAAAAATCACACTTTAGCGTCAACAAACAACAGGACTTTCACCCAGGAGACCGGGGTACGTGTCCCATTCTTGTCCCGCATGTCACTGATATTTACATTTTGTAACACCAGTCACTAACTGTCCTGTTCTTGTGCCGCATGTCACTAAAACATACGTCCTGACCCAGTAGGGGGGGGGGGAAATCATCAGACGCCTCCATCAGACGCCTATCATCGCGATACTTACGCCACAATACGATGTTATTGTGATTTTAAATATATTGCAACATTCTGTGATATATTGCAATTTCTAACCTTTTTTCCAACTTCTTATTTTTCCCTATTTCAAATGACGTCCCCAAAAGGAAACGTTTGTTCACATCACTTCAATTGTATTGCTGCAAAATGGGACAAACTGACCAACACATATAATAAAAGATCCATACTTGGCGCCTGTGTATTGATACGGTATTGCCACTGAAAATATCGTGATACTATGCTGGATTGATTTTTTATTTTATTTTTTGTGTCAAAAGTGACGCTAGACCTTTTTGCCAAAGGCACCTGACCGAGCATCACTTTTGACGCGCTGCGAGTGAGAATGTGTTGACGTACCCACACACACACACACACACACACACACACATGCAAGCAACAAAGCGCCGCAGTTTGAGAGACAGATAGGGAAAGAGAAGGTGAAGGTGGGCAGTGTTGCTGTAAGTTATTAATAACTTACTAGAAAAAGAGAGAGAGAGAGAGAGATTCAGTTTATTCTGCCCTCCACACTCTCTCTCTCTCTCTCTCTCTCTCTCTCTCTCTCTCTCCTGTTAGGCACCTTGTTAGTGCTGAGACATCACTGTTACTACAGGCCACCGTGAAAACACACACACACATACTGTAGATGCATGAACACATACTGTAGGTGTCCAAATAATGAGGTGGTTATATATCTGCCCCGTCCAAAAACGCAACACTAGAGTCACTTCATGTTTCTTTGTTACACACAAACACACACACACACGCACATTCTGTTCATAACCCTATATCAAAGTTTTAAGGCCTTATAATAATTGCACAATGACAAAGCCAATGCAGTAGCTTTTGGAGCATGGACTGTGTCTGCAGGAGCATCTAGTATTTTTAGTATTTTGGTTCATGTCTGTGCAGCTGGGTCATGTGGACTATAGATCAGAGGATATGGTGATTAATAAATGCACTGACAGCCACAACAACAGCGACAGCTCGACAAAAAAAGAAAAAGAAAAATCATGTCTGGGTGGTGCAGAGTGGCACATCGTGAAAGTATATTTTTTAAATAGTTAATTTAATCCCCTTAGAGGACATGACGACCAGTCGAGACGTTCTGACTTTGTATTCTAAAAAATGTCCTTGTCTGTTTTTTTGTCTGATGTTTTTTGCTGGTAGAGAAATTCATTCAGCTGTTAACTTTTATGGTTGAAATGAAAAATAAACTTGAAAATAACTCAAAGGCTAAAACTCACAGTTGGTCTTCACAAAGATAGGACAAACACACACGCACACACACAGCACACGCACACACACACACACACACACACACACACACACACACACACACACACACAGCATGGTGAAACCGTTGATGGGGATGCACTAATAACACATGCTTGTGCGAACACAAAAAAATACTTATGCGTTACGCTTGACAGCACCTTTTTTCTGTCTTTGTCTGTGTCACTTATTTATCTGATGTAGACACACGCACACACACACACACACACACACACACACTTACTTTAATGCGCACACACACAGATTCCTGCCTCTCCTCTCTCACAGTCATTTAGGCTCCCAGCAGCCCTGATCAGATTCCAGAGTCAGCCGAGTGTGATGCTACAGGCGAGCTGCAGCACAGCAAAACACTTAGCTCACGACAGTGTGTGTGTGTGTGTGTGTGTGTGTGTGTGTGTGTGTGTGTGTGTGTGTGTGTGTGTGTGTGTGTGTGTGTGTGCATCAGAAATATAGGTATATGTTTGCATATGTGGGTGTTTAGTTCAGAAAGAAGCCAACATGGCAGCAAAAGCGTTCCCACCTGGGGTGGAAAGCATTAGCTGTTTAACGGAGCATCAGGGTCAAAGCCCTGCGCTGCTCTCAGACCTTCACCACATCCTCAGACCTTCACCACATCCTAAGACCTTCACCACATTCTCAGACCTTCACCACATTCTCAGACCTTCACCACATCCTCAGACCTTCACTACATCCTAAGACCTTCACCACATCCTCAGACCTTCACCACATTCTCAGACCTTCACCACATTCTCAGACCTTCACCACATCCTCAGACCTTCACCACATCCTCAGACCTTCACCACATTCTCAGACCTTCACCACATCCTCAGACCTTCACCACATCCTCAGACCTTCACCACATTCTCAGACCTTCACCACATTCTCAGACCTTCACCACATTCTCAGACCTTCACCACATCCTCAGACCTTCACCACATTCTCAGACCTTCACCACATCCTCAGACCTTCACCACATCCTCAGACCTTCACCACATCCTCAGACCTTCACCACATTCTCAGACCTTCACCACATCCTCAGACCTTCACCACATTCTCAGACCTTCACCACATCCTCAGACCTTCACCACATCCTCAGACCTTCACCACATTCTCAGACCTTCACCACATCCTCAGACCTTCACCACATCCTCAGACCTTCACCACATTCTCAGACCTTCACCACATCCTCAGACCTTCACCACATCCTCAGACCTTCACTACATCCTAAGACCTTCACCACATCCTAAGACCTTCACCACATCCTCAGACCTTCACCACATCCTCAGTTTGAGTCCAAGAAGGTTTTTACAAACGATGTCAGATTATCCCTTGTGTTGTCTTCCCTGTCAAAATTGAAAGTCAACACTTTAGTTGACGCTTTCTAATCAATGTTTTTAAATTTTTTTTTTTTCTTCAATGTTTGTCACTTTTTTTGACGTTGAACACTACGTAACATTGACTTATTAACTTTAGTTCTACAGTTAATTTTGGAATTCATGGTCAATAAACCTCATTTATAGGAAATTATACCTAATGTTTGAGTTAGGAAATCAGAAATTAGGAATTATTTAGACTATAATTAAAGGAATGGATGTTGATGGATAATCACAGACTGGAATATGTCAACTTTTACGCAATACTATTTCAAAACAACCTCCAAATGCTATAAAATTAAATAAGACGCCCCAAAATTAATGAAAGTAGAGATTTGGACTTGCCAAAGAGCGTTGTGTGGAATCAATCATGTTATCTTGGGTAATTACAATTGGGTAGTTAAAAAGAACATTGATGTAGGACAACGGGTCAGTTTGACCCGAGGACAACATGAGGGTTAGACGATAGCTGACCACAGATGTAATAACATTTCCTTAAAAGCCTTACAAGGGATGAAGAAATTAAGCAAGAAATGATGCTGGAAGCACAGTTTGTGTAACTAAAGATCTGATTGCACTTTGTATGGTTAGCCAGATACAAATGCATGAAAGAAGCATAAAATATGTTCTTTCTGTGTTCTTTCTGGCGACTAAGGGCTCCTGCACACTGCCTGCGTGGCGTGTCCGGTTTTATTTCAGCTCCCTTGTTAACAGCTTAGAGCTTGCACACTGCCTGCGTGACACGCACGTCTCGTGCATGCTAGAAATAAGACCGACGACTACTTTTCACGCCACACACAAGCGTGTTGGAAGCGTTTCCAGGCAAAATACAATACGAAAACATGTTTATATGTCATTTTGACACAAATACAATTAACGAATGACATCTTCTGATAAACATAACGTAGACTTTATTATCTCAGGAAAGGGAATTGAAATATAAAAATATAGCTCGTAATATGTGTAAACAATTTGAACAAATGTCAAAAATATTGACAAAATAAAGTTGAAGAACATGCTAATATTTCATATTATCAATGAGAAACATGCATGTGTACAGACAAGGCCAGCAGCAGCAGTGTCGCGTTCTGGTGTGCAAAGACAGAGAAAACGCCACGCAGCCGCCACGCAGCCGCCACGCAGCCGCAGCCGCCACGCAGCCGCCACGCAGCCGCCACGCAACAGGAAAGCCACGCACGCCCACGCCACGCACGCTCACGTGTGCAGGAGCCCTCACTATGGGATGCTTTCTCATGGCTTTAACGGGATTACTTCCTGTGAACGTTTCACTTCTTTTTGCTACGGCTTAAATTCACCCTATCGCTAGTTAATGTAAGTCAATGGAGGCCAAACAGCGTTGATTAACACACTAAAAAGTGAGTATGCATGTTGATAACGCGCCAATAATAGCATACGAATTTGCATGTCATACATACGCCATTTCATGAGATCAGTCTGTGAATTGTGTGCTGGCAAATTCAGACTTTTTGCATGACTGCTTTGCACGTGCTTATAGGAAACATATGTAGGAAATTATTGAGAAATTATTCACATTATTCAATTATGGATAAACATAAAAAAAAAAACATAATTAAGACTCATTAATTGAATCAACCTTCGCTGCATAAGTGGTAAAAGCACATGACGATACTGTGATGGACGCTCAGCTTCTGCCTTAATTTGATTCTTTTGCCCTCTTTTCTCTTTTAAAACACGTTGACTTTCCTTCATTTCATCATAATCCCTCCTCCTTCGACACAGCAGTCCATTACTGTGCTCGGAAAATGTTCTACAGGGAGAACAATCGTCATGTCATCTTGTTGTCGCTGTTATTTTGGAGAAAAAAGCCCAGAAGTCTTTTCAGTATGTGAAGACATCGTTTCCTTTTTTTGCCGGCTGTCAAATGTCACTATTATTCTCCCGCAGCGTTCAACTTGAGTTGACCTATTTGATTCGACTGGGTGCTTATTAGGCACACCGCGACACAAGTGAAGGTCTTGGGGGGACGTAACAACAGCTGAATCAGGAGAAATGTGTGTTCCAGCTCAGAGTTTTTAGCTGATTTGACAGATGACGCCATTCACTCTTCACTCTTTCCTGGAACATTTAGGTTGAACTGAGGTTGTTCACATCCTGTTTCAGGGTTTTCGCTCCTCTTCTCTGCTCTCCTCTTTAACTGCATGTGATGCTGGAAAAAAGTTCATATTTGAACTCAAACTTCAGAAACTCCTTCCCCAGATTCACGGACAGATAATGTTGCTTTCCAGGCCACCCGTAACTCATGTTTTCACAACCTTCTACCCGTGAAAGTGCCCTGGAACGCCAGTCAAACCAATAACTTAGTACCCGTGAAAAGGACATTGTGAGTCATGGCTTAAAGTCGTAACTTATGGGATGAAAACTGTGTGTAGATGCAACATAACTACTGTCCGGTAGCCTGACAAGCCAGACCCACATCAAGATGTTGGGTCTGGGAACTTACTATTGGCAGGGCTCAAACCGAGGGGCGGGACAAATGGCTGTTCTTCAAATCCCCTCTGCACGCAATAGGATAGCGCTACAACCAACCAGAGCAACGTATCCGGTCGGCAAAACTCCGAACACATCTTCCTTTTTTGAGAATGACTTCAGTGCTTTATTCACGTCTTCTTTGTTTTCATGTAGCATGGAATTCACGCTGAACTGTTGCAGCTCTGCTGTCATTACGTTAAGCCCCGCCCACCAACTCTATACACGATGTGATTGGCCTGACCAGAAGGTTGCTTTTGCAGCTCGCAAGCCAACTGGAGAGTTGCTAGACGACGCTAGCTGCAAATTATATTTGCTGCCGCCAGGGTGCGTCTAGATTGCTAGGCTAACTGTCGGGCACATTCATGTGACGTCACTGACGCAGCCTGTTGCTAAATTTGCTAGAATAGTATTTTGTGGCTTTGTGCACTCCTTGCTGTTTGTTTTCCATTGACAACAGATTTCTCCTTTGCGCACATAGAAAATAGAGAGCTAAGTGACTGAACAAACAACAAAATCATCCTAATAAAAACCTTGAAAAAAATCGACAAAAACGTTTAAAATCGGCAGAAAAGACGGAAAAGGCAAAAAAAAAATATTTAAAATGCGACAAAAACATCAAAAAAAGGCAACAAAAACCTTAAAAAAAAGAAGAAAAAATACATAAAAATCCCCAGATCTGATTTTATATGACAAATGGGATGGAACAATGCAAACACATTCATTTTGTCCCAGAAGTCATTAAAAGAAAAAGCTTAAACTAAGAATGTTTGTGCTGCATCTTGTATTTTAAAAATAAAATGCCATTTATAAATCCATCTCTCTGTCTCTCTGCCCCCATCCCCCCCTCCAACATCCAGCAGCAGACTCATCTCAGAGGTCAACTCGCTCTCAAACCTACATGCTTAAAATCAATGTCATGTTGTAGTGCCAATGTCCTGCCACCAGGTGTTGTGCTAGAGTCAAACGGTGAGATAATCAGAGTCACAGAGAGGAAGAGAAGGAGAGAGAAATGGACTTCCTGACACAGATACACAGATACAGACGCGGTGTACAACATGTTTTACACACAGTAGAGACTCGACATTCAGATTACAGACAATAATCATACTGCTCATACATCTGAGTTTACATTTAGGACACATTAATCAGTATGGTTTCTGCTCTAGGGGGCAATTTGAATTAAATATGCAAGGGATAATGTAGCGGTTGTTACAGCAAATACAGCCCCGACAGGGTGATCAGGTCTGTAATCAGCTTGAATGGGTTGCATTCGCTATAACAACCATCACGCTCTACAGCAGTGGTTCCCAATCAGCTATGGTACACCATGAATCCTTGTAACATCTACACTTTTAAACTGTGGACAAAAGACAGAACAAACCATGAATTTAATGTATATGAAGTATATTTATTCCATTATAAAAGTAATAAGGTCTCTATATCAGGCAACATGGTTTTAATAATACTGACTTGAATTTAATGAGATGTATGTGTCTGGTTGAAGATCTCAACCAGCTGATCTACTCTAGGTTCAGTGCCCTTCTGAATGCTGAGGTCATGCTGAGGTCATTCTGGGGTCATGCTGAGGTCATTCTGAGGTCATTCTGAGGTCATGCTGAGGTCATGCTGAGGTCATTCTGAGGACATTCTGAGCATTTAGTCTGTTTCTGTATTAGCAGGTACGCTAAAGTGATTCTCATTTTAAATTATAAAACCCATCTAAGTTTGGGAAACATTGCTCTACAGTATCCCACTTATGACATGGCTACTTACCAAATAAATCAATAATTTGACGCAAAATATTAATTTAAATGGGAGTTTATTGATTTAAATATGATTGTATTGCTTCTGCTAAAGAAAATACTCTGTTCCGTGTCTGCGGTTGGAATCCTGCGTCCATACCAACGTGAACTCTGTAGCTGTTAAATGCAACCCGTCGTCTATTACCCAACAGCCCCTTACGGCTGTGGTAGTAGCCGTATATATTTTATGGGGGGCTGCCGTGGTGGACAAATGACCCAGCTGCACATTAGCTGAAGCGTTGTAGTGAGCTAGCTAGCGGGCTATCGGCTGCTCTTATTCACATTAAACTGAACATTTCCGTTGACGGTGAAGTGAGACAAAGTGAATTTCTTCTTTGGGAATATTTATGTTGACATTTATGTCTTTATTCATCTCCTTTCTCCATGTTTAACGTATTAACGTTAAACATGTTGCAATGTAGCTAGCTAAGCTAACACATTAGCGTCACCGTGTCCACTTTTGGACCATAGACCGTTAAAATTAATTATCAATATATAAATTATCCAGATTTCTTTCAGCAGATTAATTGATAGCTGTCCTCCAGAGTGAACAGAACTGTGTCCATGGCAACGGTCTGTTATACTTAGCAACGATCTGTTATCAAGACGACAACAACAGACCGCATTCTCTATTAGAAGTCAAGCAAGCCATGTAATATATATATATATATATATATATATATATATATATATATATATATATATATATATATATATATATATATATATATATATATATATACCACCCTGGAAACATTTGTATACATATATTTGTATAATATCTTGCAGTTTTTATGTGCACACTCGGGCGGAGCAGAGAGGTGGCTGCTGGGACACCATCCATCCCCTAATGTTTTCCCCATATTTTTTAGGCCGACTTTACTGTCTTTCAGAGGCTGTATATGAAACTAAAAAACGCTCCAGAGTGAGGCTGGTTTCTGGCGATAGAAAAACTGGCTTGGCCGTTTTTCAAAAGGGTGCCTAAACGTCTCAATTTAAGATATGGTAAGATGTGGTTACCTATGGCATGCCCACTTTATGACAATCTATGAAGTTTTTCTATGGCAACTATCATGTTTTCTACTGTTTGTGTGACATTGATTTCAAATGCGCCATAGCCATCTCACAAGCCCATTCCTGGATTGACAGCACCCCTTCATTCTTCAATCCTCTTGAAATAATCTGTCTGGCTAACATTAAACTAGTCTGGATCCAGCTTCTTATGTGCCTATCCATCCCGCTTAGGACTGACCCATCTCGCAGAACCAATAATCTTGGGCTGAAGGGAGCCTGGGTCGCTGCAGTCCGACATAGTTTAACATGTATCCTGGTCCAAATTCCGAGGAGTTTTATTTTAAAATGTACCACCACAGCAGCAGCTCTTACAGAAGAGCCCGCGCATCTCTCTTCATCCTTCAGCCCCTCATACAGTTTTGTTTTTCACAGTATTGATTCTTTAATGTTAAGTTGATGGAGTGCTTTGTGCTGGTCAGCATTTTCACCAACTGCTGACAATGTGCTGCCAGTTATTTCCACCTGCTTCAGGCTGCACACTCAGGTGTTTTCTGCAACATTTATTCTCTGCAAAGATTTCACCAAGTCAGACGTCAGACAAAAGTCCAACAAAACGGTCACGGGAGCCGCATTCACATATGAAAAGTTAAAGACGAATAACATGTGAAGGCTGAAATGGAGTTCTTACATGCTGAGACGTCAGACCTTATTTGAACTTCTTTGTGGAGAATTTCATTATTTTCTCTCCCCTAATGGCCTACTTGCCATCCCTGCTTAACCCAATCTACATTTTGTTGCACAAATCAAAGGACTTTTTTTGTTCCGAACGCCACCTACAGAGTGAAAACTTCCCCCAGAGCAGTTTTCTTCTTTCAGGCACAAAATGATCAAGAGAATACATACATTTGTGTTTTGGGAAATATGTATGAAATGTCCCCTAACAAGCCCTCTGAAACAGAGAAGTATACCAGTGCTGGTTAACTGTAATTAGGCTCAGGAATGTTTACAGTAATTATACACCACCATGATCCCGTATTCTCCAAGAAAGCATAATTAGCTGCTACAGACACTTTTGTGCAATCATCAAAACACTGCCTGCAAAAGGCTTTCGCACAGTAGGCAGCAGATTAAAGGCAAAGGTTAAAAGTTTTTTTCAGGCAAGTTCATAATGAACACATATACTCTACCTCTAGTTAACCAGCAGTTAGCTGAGTTGAAAGGACGTGATCACACGCCAACCTAAAGCTGGGCAATAAATTGATATTATATCGATATTGTGATTTGAGACTAGATAATGTCTTAGATTTTAGATATCATAATATCGTAATATGGCACAAGTGGTGTCTTTTCCTGGTTTTAAAGTCTGAATTACAGTAAAGTGATATCATTTTCTTACCAGACTGTTATATGCCTTTACCCACTTAGTCATTATATCCATTATAAATTGATAATCATTATCAAAAATCTCATTGCGTGAATATTTAGTGAAAGCACCATTAGTCAACACTACAATATTGTTGTGGTATTGATATCGAGTATTTGGTCAAAATATTGTGATAGTTGATTTTCTCCATATCACCCAGCTCTACGCCATCCTTTAAACATTCTCTCATTGCTATAACATTTTGACTGTACCATGGTTTTTACAATTGTAAATCATTCAAAAACATCCCCAAATAGGCCCTCGGGTATGTAATGTGTTTATTTCATTCATAAAATAACTTTATAATGCACAATGTGGTAGTACGTCTGTAGCCAACATCAAATTACATCCAACTTTGTTCGTGTTGGCGTACTATTTGTTTTTCCCTTGTGCCCCTGTACCAGTGTAATGCATCCTTGGCTTTCACTTTATTTCTACGTTGGTTGCTACAACAATCTCTTAATGCTTTGGCTCATGAAGCTGTTGGGCTGTTGTTTTTACTGCATAAAACTTTTGAACATTGAGTGTTAAATTAATGCAGTATTGTAATGTATATGAGTGTAAGTGCAACTTGCACCAACACAGGTTGAACGTACATCTTTGTATATCCTATTTAAGTAGGATGTACATTTGTTTTCCCAACTTGTATGGCCAGGCGTCTGTGCTTACGCTAGGTAACGTAACCCATTTTGTTTTAGGTACTATCCCCTGACCAATCAGCTATCCTAACCTTAACCACTCAAGATCAATGACAACCCCATGCATCCAATGCTGTGTGGACTAGCCAGACCCTCCTGTGCAGCGCTGTGGAGGAAGGTCTGGCAATGCAAGGCTAAATAAAGACAAAGTAGTTCGGTAAATGAAGACATATGTGCAAAAGTTATGGACAGATACAAATTTGACCTGATGATGGTGCTAGATAAAAGATCAGAGAATAACCGGTTTAGTCATTATAACTAATTACAATTCATCCTGTCGGGGACATTAATGGCTGCACCAAATTTCTTGGTAATCCATGCAGGACAAAAGCCAAAAATGTCAAACTGATGGTATTCAGTTATAATAATTTATTTACCTTTTATTTATCCAGGAAAAGACTTATTGAGATTAAATATCTCTTTGTCAAAAGTGTTCTGGCCCAGACCGGCAGCAGTACAACCACACAAAAACACTAAAAACATAAAAACAAGTGAATCTGCAAATCCCTCAAAGGCAACCACAATCCTGAACACATCAGGCAAACATCTACAGCCAGATGTGGCTGCCTCCAAGTCAATCAACATCTCTTAAAGGCGACAATTGAGACCAGCTCATTAAGTTTGATGGATTTCTGTGACTTGTTCTATAGTGCTTGAGAACAGCTTTAGTGATCCATTTGGATGTCAACAAAATTCCTCCAACCTAAACAACAAAATAATGATCTGCCACTGATATGGTTATATTTTGGTTAGGCATCAAAAACGTCTTGGCTAGGAAAAGATCGTGGACATGGTTAAGAGAAAGTCATATTGCCAATGCATTGGTGTTTTTTTTTGTACAGACACTTTTAGATTATTACATTTGTGATAGAAATAGCACACTGCTCTGAAAGCCTTTGCTTTTCCATGCTGCAGTGTTAAATCAGAAATAGTTTATCGATGGAAAGTGTGAGAGTCAGTCACAGGAAATGAAATGTTCGTGTAAACAGATGAACACTCAAGACCTTAACCACAGTATGTTCAATCACTGGGTGATTCCATGCATGCAGATGCATAACAAGCTTTTACCTTTGTGTCAGTGCACATTGATTTTACATGCTATGAACGGCCGCTAAAAGAACATTTGTTCCGAGGAGGCGCAGCAGAACGAGTGCTACAGGGTCAGGGGTTAATTTATCTTTGTGTGGAAAAAAGATAATGGCTTGAGATAATATTTTGGATAGATGTTTGTTGCACTTAGCTAGATTTATTCATTCTGATTGTTGTCTCTGTATATGTGTGCTCTGATCTGTCCGTCTTTATTAGCAGGTTGACATCAAGTGTCTGATGGCTTTGAAAACCTACTTTGAACTTTACTGCGTCTTACCGTTGTCCTCTAAAAAAGCAACAATGTGATAGTCGGTGACCTAGTTCTGCCGTTTCTGCAGAAAAGTTGGTGGATATATTTATTTTATTCTGTATTTCCATCCATAGGACCATATATACAACAGTGACCCACATATGTAAGAAAACTACACCGACACATACACACACACACACACACACAAAAACTAGGTCTAAGACCACAACTGAAAGCCTTTATCAGGTTTGCGCTGAAAGACACACACACACACACACACACACACACACACACACACACACACACACACTCTCTGTAGTGGATGTTGAGGCTCGGCTTCTTCCCATTTTGCTCTGCAGGGTTTGTCTGCTGCTCTAATCGTTTGGTTCCACTGAGTCTCTGTTACTGCAGCGTTAGCCTACATATAGTATGTCTAATTCTTTAGCCTTTAGCACATTGGCCTCATTTCACTGTGAGTTGAAAATCGATTTTTATGTTTTCTTTAACACATGAAGTAGGACAATAAACTCTGCTGGGTGCTCCAATAAAACATGCTGTAGTAGTTGTAGAGGCTCAACCTTTATCTCTATTTTTACTCTAATTGTTATTCCACTGCACGGTACATGGCTTGACTGGACTCTTCTACAGTATTCGGGTCAACGCATTCTCATGGTATGATATAGTACGAAAATATATGCACACCAATCGAGGATATATTACGAAACCTGGCAACCGTCAGCTGGTCACGTGACGTAAATTTAGGCGACGAGAAAAGGCGTTATGCGGCAACAACAGTCAAGTTTAGGCACCAAAACAACTAGTTAAGTTTAGGAAAAAGATTGTGGTTTTGATTAACACACTCGTAATGAATATGCATTTCCTGGGTGAAAGTCTTTTGTTTTCCCAGGGAAGCGAACTCTGCCTGAAAGGTTTACGGCCCATCCACCCCGACCTACGCAGTCAACTGTGTTCTTATACAGCAACTGTCATTGGGGTGCATGCAGCAAAAAAAGGTGGTATGCTTACAAATTTCAGTGCTTTAAGTTTTCATAGCTCTATGAATGAAATGTTCATCAGAACAGGCTGTCCTGGAACTTTTTTTGGTACCACCACTGTCGATGTTCCAAGCGAGCTGAGCCGATACTTGCAGGTGGAGTTAAGACACTGCAGATCACTGATTGGTCAGAGAGAACCGTCACTAGCACTACATGGCACAAAAGTAAAAGTCATGTCCTGGGTCACGTGGTTAACCTGAAGTAATTAATGTGAGCGCTTCTATTTTCTGGAACACTGCACCAAATCAGTTGAGAAGTTGTACTTCCCAGTCACACTTTCTCCCAACATTTTAAGGACTGGCTTTTAAGCAGTCAGACATGTGAACACTTTTAACTCTTAATATCTGTAGTACATCAAACAGGGCTGTAGTCAAGAACACCTTTGTCGAGTCCAAGACAAGTTCAAAACCAGGACTATTCAAGACCAAGTCAAGACCGAGTTCAAAGTTTGTAGCACGTTAGCAAACGTCGGTGTAGCATTAGCTAGCTAGCAGTCTAAAGTTGTGAAAAGCTGAACAACATCCCCATCTAAACTGTGTTCACTTTGCTACCAATATTATTATAAACATAACAAAGACACCTGGACTCGGTCAAGACCAAAAGCCATATTTGGCAAGACCAATAGCCGAGACAAGTCCGAGACCATAGAAAAAGTCCAGACTCCGGAGCCGAGTACTACAGCCCGGACATCACACCAACCACCTGCCCTTCTATCTTTCTCCTCTTTCCCCTCTCATCCTCTGCTATTCTCTCTCACTCTTTAGGTCTTTCTATTCCCATCCCTCCGTCTGTCCAACTTTGCCCCCCTCCGGCCTCATCTGCTCTTCCTTGCTGCCGCTTTCCTATGGCCTCTCGGCTCACCTTTAATGTCATGATCTTTAGCAGCCAATGATTTTCAATAGCCAAAGGTTGCCTGACCTTTTCGTCAAAGCCTTCTTTCTGAACCCTCCTAATACAAGGAGGCAGGTTGTTGTGAGAGTCGGGCTCCTGGCTTTGGTCTCCAGTGATGGCCGGATGTGAACTGTATGCAAAATGTTTGGGAAAATGGCTCATTATAACAAGAAGACTTAATGAAGAGGAAAAGCCAAGGGGAAGTACGGAGCCCTAATCCATTTTTGTGTCCCGATCAGTCAGAAAAAACCTTTTACAAACCCACTATACACTACCTGTCCAAACAACAGACAGACACCTGTAAGGACTAGGAGGTGCTAGTATGGGACAGTGTAAGCCGCCCCCCCACACATGTTCGGGTGCAATAATAATTTTGTGGAAACCCAAACTTTGTTGACCAATAAGGTCGCTCTACACAGGCAGAAACACATGTCTTCACCATCTCTTCCATCCACCACGGGCCCTTTATCATGAGACTTTATACTCTGGTTACCCTGGTAACCAAGAGTGGAAGTACTTCTCTTTACACTACAATATAGTCGTCACTATGAGACTTAATTTAATCATGGCAAACTTTGCAAAATCCTGAACAGCTCCAACTGTTTCTTGTAGATTTTACCATAAAATCGATGTCACACCCACGTTGGAGAAATTCTCAGACATATATTTGTTTCCTGTTCAGAAATACCCCCAACCCTGATCTCACAAGGTCGCATAGTCCGGTTGCTCTGGTGCGGATCAAAACCAACAAACTCTGGTCCGCTTGAAAACCGGGGTCTCGGTTCTCTTCCAAGTGAACTAGAGTTCGGTTCACTTTAGGTGAGAAAGCAATAAAAACCCATAAACAAAAACAGACCTGTCACTTGCCTAAAATTTTAACCTTGGACACAATATACAGACATATATGCTTTAAGGGATGATAACTTTCAGATCCATGTTGTGAGCACACATCGCTGGTCGTCTCATCATCATCATCATCATCATCATCATCACCTCTCTCTCCTTTCCTCGCTCTCTGTCAGCTGTTCACATCGTTTGCTTCAAAATATTAGAAACACTAAAGCAGAACCAGAAAAACCAAAAGATGTTATAAAATTTGGTGTTGCTCTATTATTTCTGAGACCAGAAGTGTCAGATATTCCGTCCAATAAACACGTGACCATCTTCATCGCGTGACGTGTGTTTACAGTGTTTGGTGCGTTTGACAATGTGCAGTGTGAACGCAAACTGAACAAAATGAAAAGCAACAACTTCACCCCAGTATCGCCGAATTACAGGTGTGAAAGCGTCCTACGAGAAGCGGTCCTCATTCCTGAAGCCTTCTCTCTTATGAAACATAAGGTTTTTAATAGAAGAGGAACCCCACATTTGTGTAGATTGTTTATCAGTCACTCTGTCAGGCTCTTGGAAGTTACGATCATTTTGTCTGGCAATTAGCATTTTTGTGATGGTCTTTTTGAACTTTTTGACATCCCCATCATCTGTGACAACCATGGCTCTTGACAGTTTGACAGATGATTCTGTCTGCGGTGTGTTTCTGCAGCGAAGCGTCAGAAAAAGATTTCAATTTGTTTTGACGGATCACAAATTTATTATACTTCCAAACCAGGACCATCAATATAAAGGCTACAAAAAACCCATAATGCAACACTCTGGTTAGGAGCTGCTGTTACACCAGTACTCTCTCTCCATTCGAAAATAATCTGCTGATTTAAATACAGCCCACGCTGCTTTGTCGCTCTCGGCTGTTTTTTGGAACAAAAGCGCTGCCATCTTTTTATTTTAAGTTATTATGAGTATGAATATAGCCATGGTTATGGGTACTAGATTCAATTCTTTTTAGGCACTGGCCGAATTTGCTAGTATTGAGGATCAAAAAATGCCTCGTTATTCAAAATTTCAATACCTTAGTAGTAAATCTCCTCAGCGTCAGTGAGCCAATCAGTATGCAGCATGCTCCTAACAATAATGTCTGTGATTGGCTGTCTAACGTTACACATCGTAGCGACACGCAGGAAACTCTCTACGTTACACAGAGGCGGGGCTCACGTAGTAGGAGCCGAAGAATAAATACAAAGATTTGTGCCGTAATGTGTAATGTTGTCATTTCTTTTTGTTTTATAAAATTGGTATCCAAAAAGTGTATAATTTAGGATATTGGTATGGACATTGTTGAATATTTTTGAACGATACCCGTCCCTAGACCGGAGCCTGGAGCTTCAGTTTCTCCTGCTGCAATTACATTTTATATGAGTGGATGACTCCAATAATTTCAAGTTATGATTTAGTAATTTAAGGGCATTTATTATTAAATCGTAATGAATAACTAATATGTGCACACTAATTATCAGAAAATGTTAAATTTGAGACCTGCTGAGCTCTGAATGACTGTGATGTGTGTATATATATATATATATATATATATATATATATATATATGTATGTATATATATATGTATATATATATATATGTATATATATATATATATATATATATATATATATATATATATATATATATCTGTGCTCTGTCATAGAAAAGAGATGGAACACCAACACAACAGCGAGAAAAGGATAGGAAGGCAGAGAGACATTAATTGACTAGTCACCAGTGTTCCTGTCTGCTGCCTTCTGGCTGAACTGATTTACAGTAATGGGCCTGTGGTTAGTCATGTCGGCCTTCTGTTGATTTACTGTATTACAGTGTCAGAATTAGTTTTATATATCTGCACCTAATGAGGCAATATGACCAACCCATATCCATATAAAGAGAAACAACACTGGCTTGGCTGTGTATCACGCACACAGAGAGTGGACCCATGAATTAACGACTGGTAAAATGAACTTATTCCCTGTTACATATTGTTCTTATTCTTATTCAATCAGTCAGTTTATAGGTTATTATGTTTTTATTTAATACTCATAGTTAATATGCATGATATACTGCACTGTTAAGTCCCTGCACAGTCTACCATAGTACCTTACCTTATTATGGTCATTGCATCTCTGTGAGTGATATATTTTTTATTCTTATGTATGTGTGATATATATGTGTTTGTTGTGTTATGGTTGTCTTGCTACTGGATGCCTGAAATTTCCTTCGGGATGAATCAAGTATCCATCCATCCATCCATCCATCCATCCATCCATCCATCCATCCATCCATCCATCCATCCATCCATCCATCCATCCATCCATCCATCCATCCATCTAACAAGCAACAGTGTCCAGTATTGGCAGGCAAAGGGAAAATCCAGGAAACGGGCAGTGGTTGAAATCCAAGGGAATTAGAAACACAGAAAAACAGGAAGATAGGGATAATCGCTCAAGAGCTGCACGCAAGGAAAACACTGGGGAAAAGGGAGGACAGAACTTAAAAACACAAGACAGGGAATCAATGAGACACATTAGGAGGCGGGGACATATACAACAGGGAGAAAACAAGACAACACACGGGAGAACCGATAACTACAAAATCAAACAAGAAATGGAAAAACCAACAGAAAACAGAAACTTGATCAGGGACGAGACGTGACACCGAGTAATCCTCCCCAGCTTCACCCTCTCGCCCAAAAAAACGTAGCATCCAGTTTCAAGAAACCAAGATGGCGGCATCCACATTCCCAAACTCGAGGCTTCAAAAGCGGCAGGTCGCAAACCAACGGGCGACGTCACTGATGCTACGTCGCTTCGTTAATGGGGTCGGGCATCGTTCTCATTATAGCAATTCTGATTCTTCCTTTCAAATCCTGTTCTTATTGATTCAGATCGTTGGAGGGGAGGAGTTGAAATGGGTCACAGGCTTATTTCACACATAAGAGGAACATTTTGTTTTGATTTAATGGCGATTTACAGTTTTACCAAGCTTTTTTGACGTAAAATAAAGCCACACAACACAACAAGCGCCTTAGAATCAGTTAATGAATTTTGGAGTTTAAATGTGACACTGATATATATTTATATATATGTATATATATACTTAGACTTTTCTTTATTAATCCTTTTGGGATGACTCCCGCATGGAAATTGAAATTTCCAGCATCCATTTTAGCAAGAAAAGAAAAAGACCGTATAGAGATAACAAAAACATAAATTATCAGTCGAAAACACTTGAAAGAAATACAAGCTTAATGCAAACTTTATATTCTGTTGACCATGTTATCGTCATCATGGCTTGCCAATTTACTTTTTTTTTTTTTCTTGTCACATTGTTGTAATATATGTAATTTAAGCATGACCTATACAGTACATTTCAGTATTTGTTGAAACTTCTCTATCATCCTCTGTTATACCACCTGACCTGAGTGTGAACATGCCTTCTGTAGGCTATCTAAGTCTGCCATGGACCACTATGCTTTATCATCTTCCTTTATACCAAACTGACTTTGTGTCTGTCACAGAGCATCCTGCTCTGGGGACACGTTGTCGGCAGCTGTACTATTTACATTTTAAAATTGCTATGAAAAAACAAAGTGGCCCTTTAATGTGGTGATGAATATGACACTGCTGAATGTGTTTTTTGTACTCTTTCTTTCATTTTGTGAATAAAAAGTCCAAAGACAAAAGACAAGTGTCCTCTGAAGCTCTTAGCAAGGTAATTACATGTCTAGTTCTGTGAAAAGAAGATGGGAGGGGTACCCCTCCTTTCAAAGATGTTTATTTTTCAAGGTGTTATTACGTCCCTTTAAGAGTTTAGGTTTGCTATTTGCAAATTGCATTGATCCATTAGCAGTGCGTAAGACACATTATTGAACCTGGCGTTAAAGGCAAATGTCAGGGGGATTACAGCCCCATAGCTCAGGTACTGACTCACTGCGGCAATTAAGGTAAAAATGAATGAATGTATTTTCACGCCGTGCTGCTGCCTGGTTCTCCATCAGTCTCGCTGCCCCTCATTATGTTCACTGTGATCCATAGAGATCCACCACAGCACAAAAAGACCCATCACAGTACGGTATGTGCTGTGTGAGACTAAGTTGGATTATACAAGCATGCATGTCCTGTAGTCCTCAGACTGAATCCAGTGCAAAAGGATTGGCTCGTTTGGAACATACCAAGTAAGGACGGACAGAGGAGAAGTGGATTATGCTCAAGTGGCAACATTCGGCTTGAAAAGTGAAGCCAAAGCTGATGTAGTCTCGCATTGCCAGACCTTCCTCCACAGCACTCCGGAGGAGGGTCTGGCTAGTCCACACAGCATTCCGGGTTTTGAGAAAAACATGCTCTGGTTTATTGGCATTTCTTTAAACCAATCACAATCGTCTTGGGCGGGACTCAGCGCCAGACGGAGCCACTCAAAATAGCCTTGGGAAGGAACTTGTTTTGGTGGATTGGACAGATTGGACAGGGCGTGGCTACACTCTGTCAGTCAGGACAGAGGCTTAGCAATGCTAACCACGGCACTGTGGACATTAAAATAGACCTGAAATAGTTTTTGGATGGTGTCCATGCTTTCATCCTGGACTTTGACCATCTCATTGTGTTTTTTCACTTCATCAACATTTTGGTCATCGTTTTGGTAGCGCCTTGCCAACCGAAGCTAGCTAGCTTTAACTGGTAAATGCCGATTTTCTGTTCTGTCATACATGCAGATGAAGGGCGGCAGTATCCGGAGGTCCTTGTTTACCCGCCTGTAAAACTCCTGAGTGACTCTTGTCAGAAGGGTTGAAAATCAGCGAATTTTCCTCTTTAATGTTTAACTTGCCATTAAAACCATATTGCCATCCTCCCCAAACATGGCCACTTCTGTCTCCAAAATACCAAGCTGGCAACGGCCAAAATACAAACTACTGTCTTTAAAACGATAGACTACAAACCAATGGGTGACTCGCCGATGCTATGCCCATTATGTCCATAGTTTTTAAAGTTCTGCTGCAGGGAGTGTTTTGACAAGTTTTGAAACTTTTTTTTGTAATGAAATTGAATCAGCACTGGAAGCAATTGTAACTACTGTGAATCAAAGCTGGCGATAGCTGGCGGCCACCAACAAGAAGGAAGCTTCAAACTGGGAGCCAACTTTCTAGTCTCCAGGAGATGAGTGTTTGGTATTCAAGAATAAGATTTCAGTGAAGTATTCATGTTAACAGTCCAGTAAACAAGACCAAGAGGGAGGAAGGGAGGAAGAGATGAAGAACGAGATGTACAGAGGGAGAAACTGAAAAAAGAAGAGACAGAAGACTGAGACACCAACGGATAGCGCTACTGAGTACAGGAGAAAGATTGAAAAACAGAGGATAGTAAAAACCCAAGGAGAGACTAACGGAGAGAGCTAAAACGAGAGATTGAGAGTGAAAGAGTTAGCCACATGCTAGCTATCCAGGTCACTTCAAAGTGCTAAGAACACCCCAAACAAAGTCTCGTCCTGGGCAGACAGCCCAGTCTGACCTGCCCATTCACTCCTTCCATTAACACCCCCTCCCTGAACCCAACGACTGCGGGAGATTTAATGCAACTGCAGAAAGTGTATATTAAACACGAGCAGTTTAAATATGGCTCCCCATTAACACCTCAGAAGTGGATTATGAATCACCAATAACGAAGCGTCCTAATTTGTTCTTGTTCCCGAGTTATCAGTCAATGTTTCCATCAAAGGTCTATAGGCCCCAGGAGGGGAAAGTGCCGGAGAAGTCGGCCCCACTATAGTAATTGGATGTTGGGACTTGAATGTGAAGTGGAATTGGGTTTTTAGAAACAGAGTGAGTAAAATAGGGAGAGCAAAGAGAGAAAGGAAGGAGGCACTGTTCCAGAAATATTGGTCTGTATGTGGGACTTTTATGTTTTTGTTTCAATCACAAGGACAGGAAGACGTCTCGTTGCTACAGCTTGGGGAAAAAATGTCATTTCATTTAGTTGAATCATGCATATTCAATTTGTGGAGCATAAATTAGTCTTTCGTTATTGGATATTTTTAACAATCAACTTCTGCCTGAAAACTTCTAGGAGCAAAATGATCTCAAGTCTTGTGGATTTTACAGCAATAATATAAATTAACCCAGAAAGGTTGGACCACAATCCACCTGCGGGTCAGGTTCGAACCCTGGTCCCTGTCAAGGACTCTGCCTACATGGGGCAAATGCTCTACTGAGTGAGTCAGATGTCCCCCCCCCATTACACTTTTTATACACTGAGATCAGGATTGAGTGGCCTGCGTCTGTCAAGGAAGGAACTTGTTTTGGTGGAACATTTGAACTCCGCAAAAGAAAACCCCACATAAAATATGAAATGAAGTTAACTGTTCACACAATACAGTAACGAGAGCTATAAAAATGACCTGGATACATGGTTAAACCTCATTTACTCTTACCGGCGTACCTCAGTGTGTACTTCATCCATGGCAACCAAGCCACGTGTCACATGTCACACGTTATCCTGGAAATGTACTTTCATTGATCCAGACTATCAACTGTCTTATTTCCCAGCATTGATACTTTTCCAAAAAAGCAGCAATTGTATCACATTTGCGTCTGTAAGAGTGTGTTTACATGTTGAAAAAAAGATAAAAATAAATCATAGTATAGTATGTCAAAAAAATGATAGTCATACTATAATATGTCAAAAAATACACAAAAAGTCATAGAATAGTATGTCGACAAAAATGATAAAGTCATAGTATAATATGTCAAAGAATGATAAAGTCATAGTATAATATGTTGAAAAAAACATAAAAAGGTCATAGTATAGTAGGTCGAAAAAATATATTAAGTCATAGTATAGTATGTCCTAAGTGCAATGGTATATGTTCATGTTGCAAATTGTGTTTTGTATGCTGTTAAAAAATTAAAATAAATTGTAAATCACAAAAAAAAGAGTGTTTTAAATGCATTTAAGTATCCTGGTTTAAAGTACTTGTTTACAACATAATTCCGGTTCCACATATCAATAGAAGCAGGATAACTGTGACATGGGGACACAGGTTTCTGATCATTATCTGCCATCTTTGTAGTTCTATTATGGACTCATGTAACCTCGCAAGTACCAGTGATCAGATGAACGGGTAATTTAGCTTCTTAAATGCAGCAGAGTTCAGACCAACTGTGTTCATCCACAGCTGTTAGAAATAATAATAATAGTCAGCATAGAAAGAAATGACTGAGTCATCTGCACCAATGTTTTGCATTTTTATTTGGCTCTTTAAATAAATAACAACATTGGATCACAAAAAAGAAATAAATGACTAAAACACAGCAGGAGACTTGAGAATTGAAACTTAAATCGGACTGTTGGAAGCACGAAGGCTGTGAGTTTGGAGTCTCCAGCACATCCAAACACCAAACACTAAAAACAAAGGCTCCACAATGGTTCAATACTTTCTCCATTCTCGTTGTTCCGTTAATTTATGAATGTAATAGTACAATTTCAATCCAAACATTGTTTCAAGACCTTTCCCGCACTGGCCTAAAAATTGATTTAAATTAGTCAGAATTTATTAATTAACAGATCAAATAGATAACAGATAAACACTCATCTACACCTTTAAAACGTTATTAGGCAGACTCAGTAGAGAGTAGAGTCCTTGGCAGCAGCCCGGGTTTGAATCGGACCGGTGGCCCTTTATTGCATGTTACAACCCCCCTCCTCCCCTCCCCCTTTCCAGGCTTCAAGCTATCATCAAAAATAACCTTAAAAACACAAACATTGTTAGGCTATGTATAAGCCAGTTAACACACCCAAGAAAACTATTTTCACTGTTTATTGGCCCCTGGCTTTTCTAGAGTTAAAGAACTATTAAGTAATGTAGTGTCTAGACAGGGAGTGTTTCTACAGAGTTTTTGCTCAGCATTTTAAGAAGTATTTGTTTAGTCACTGGTATTGATCTGCAAACCCTATCAACCCTCTGCAGACGGGGAGTTTGTGCTGCCCGGCCAGTAACAATCTAACTTATTGCTCCTTTCAAGAAAAGCAGAATGAGGTTGAATTGATAAAGTCAACGGGCAGTCAGTCAGACAGTCAGACAGACAGGCAGCAGTCAGACAGGCAGTCAGGCAGGCAGTCAGACAGGCAGTCAGACAGGCAGAGAGACAGGCAGTCAGACAGGCAGGCAGTCAGACAGGCAGTCAGACAGTCAGTCAGACAGGCAGTCAGGTCAGTCAGTCAGACAGGCAGTCAGTCAGTCAGACAGGCAGTCAGACAGGCAGTCAGACAGTCAGTCAGTCAGACAGGCAGTCAGACAGGCAGTCAGTCAGTCAGACAGGCAGTCAGACAGGCAGTCAGACAGGCAGTCAGCAGTCAGTCAGTCAGTCAGACAGGCAGTCAGACAGGCAGTCAGTCAGTCAGTCAGACAGGCAGTCAGACAGGCAGTCAGCAGTCAGTCAGACAGTCAGTCAGTCAGTCAGTCAGACAGTCAGTCAGACAGGCAGTCAGACAGGCAGTCAGTCAGTCAGACAGGCAGTCAGACAGTCAGTCAGTCAGTCAGTCAGTCAGTCAGACAGGCAGTCAGACAGGCAGTCAGTCAGACAGGCAGTCAGACAGGCAGTCAGACAGTCAGTCAGACAGTCAGTCAGACAGGCAGGCAGGCAGACAGGCAGGCAGGCAGGCAGGCAGAGACAGGCAGACAGGGGAGGACAGGACAGGTGATCAGATGTACGGTACACTGTAACAAATTTAATGTCAAATGTACAGTAACTATGGCAACAATTGGCAGCAAGTTACTGTGAATTCTTTTTACAGTAAAGATACCGTACTTCCATTTACAGTATTTTATGTATTCATTGTAAAATACAAAACAATTAAACACAACATAAGATAAAAAAGTAAAAATACAGCAGTTTACTATTTACAGTACTATATTGTGATTTTTTTTTTATACAGTATTGCTTTGACTACTGTGATTTCAACTGTAATACTTAAACTACTGTGATGTTGTCATGTCGACACGGTTGTAATGTAACTTTACAGCGTTCTACTGTAAAAATCATATACAGTAGTGTTACTGTGAAATCTAAAGGAAATAACTGGCGATTTCACAGCCATTATTTACAGTGTATGGTTCGGACATAGGGTGACCAGACGTCCTGAAATCCAATCCAAGCAGTTGTCCCGAAAATTAGAGCAAAGCCTCAAGAGCAGACTCTCGAGTGGTTCTAGTCTGATAGAACATTAAAAACTATTGATTGAGTCGTCCTGCAGCCAGCTCCCGTCAGCTGCTACATAGACACATGAGGCGCATTCTCACTCCCATCTCGTGAAATATGGACGCTTGGTAATTTGTCTTTGTCGATGTTATTGGAGAAAGGCAAACAAAGGAGACCCCTTTAGTGTCATATAACACGTGCTTGGCCGGAACTATTGGCGTCCCTTATGATGCTGTTGGGTTACAGAAAAGCTTGTGGGGGGGGCTTACAGTACGCGCGATAGAAGAAAGCGGCGTCCCTGACACGCTGTAATAATGGGACGGTTAAGGACACGTGGGACACAAACCCCGCTCTTCTGGGTGAAAGTCCTGTGTTTTAGCCCATCCACCCCCCTGACCAACTCCCTACGCGGAATTTCCCCCTTACATACTCCTCGCTACACCCCGTCTAGATGCTGCTCTCCCCGGTACTTCTGCACACGCCGAAGGGTGCCTTTTTTGTCGCATCATAAGCTGACAGCCACTGCCCAAACGTCCGTATTTTACAAGTTCAGAGTAAGAACGGGTTGGTCAAACCACATATAATTAACAGTACACCTGCATTGACCAACACTTTGGTCTCATCCTTCTTTAAGCTGCAGGATGGCTCCATGTATAATTAAATAACTGCTGCTGAGCTGATTTTTTTATTTGGATTTTCGGGTTTACATGACAGTTGAATTCCTGAATTGCTGGTCATCCTATTCGGACAGGCGAGCAGAAAGTCGCTGTGCTGCAGAGACAAACAGTCGGATAGTCTAATAGGCAGACAGACAGGCAGTGAAGCAGCCACGCAGGAAGGGTCAGTTAATCACGGAGGGATTTCCTGAGCAGGACTGCAGCGGGCTGGGCGGGGACTTCCTGCTGTCTCGCTTCCATGAAAAAGACTCCCAGGTGAGGATGCTGGTCTTGTCACGGCAGGCCTCTAAGAATGCAGACATAGTGAGAGTGTTTTACATTTTCTTGATGTAGGATTCAGGATTTAAATGTGTTCATACAAACATGCAGTGTGGAATTCCAAGTTTTTTAGTGTGATAGGGAGCTTGTAGAAAAGTAGAGCACCATTCTAAGATAGGGGTCTTCAACGTTTTTTAACTAAAAGAGAGACAGAGCAAGGATCACCTACTACATATGTTACTACATACATGAGTTGCATATTAAACTGGGCCAATAACATGTAGGGCAGCCTAAAGCCTTCATACATATATTTTTAGTGAATATAATACTAAGCTATTTAAATAATAATTGCTAATCATGCTTTAATGTTAAACATACATGTGGCACAGTGAATCCTTAGAATAATATGGATAACTATAGTAGTGACTACCAGGGCCTGAAGTTAACTTTTAGGACCACCTGCCATTGGGGCAGATAGATTTAAAAATCCACAACACAGTCACAGTCACTTTTTACCAGCCACCTTTTTGCCTCATAAAGGTGAAGAACCAGAATTGCAGTGTCTCTATGATCCTATCCTGTCCTATTCATGGTAGCCTACTTGTGGACATTATTCATTGCACCTACAATAATGTAGCTGTCCTCAATTTGGGTCATCCTGTACATCTCATTTGTGTTTTTTGCTGCATCCACCATGTGTGATTGTGTGTGTGTGTGTGTGTGTGTTTGTGTGTGTGTGCATGCGCCAGTCGCGGAGGCAGTACATGTACATGTTGGCAGGACGTCTTTCGCTGTACGTTGTGTTGATAAATGTGAGATGTTCGAGTCACACACGTCTCATCTTCATATCAGAAACACGGAAAGGAATTTGACCTGTTCTCACTCCTGATTGGTCAGTGGCTGCATGTGGGACTGCTGGGATTGTCGCGAGTAATGAAAATGTAATAGGAGGCCCCCGGCTGTCAATCAATGTCTTCCAGTGATGTAGACCCCTGATTGGTCCAGGCCGGTATGCAACTGCATACCCTGCTTACACGTCTGAATCACTCAATTCTCATTGGCTACCTCCCAATGTGACAGGTAGATTGACAGTGTTACCAGCCAATTGCAAAATTCCCCACATTTGGTGCGTAGTCGGGTGTTAATTTCAGGCCCTGGTGACTACCTTACCTATTGGCAAGTAAGCCCATCAATAATTTGTGTTTTTTTAACTAATAGGCTCATTTATATTTGCTAATAATATGTTGGATTTATGTTCAGACCTTTTCATTTTTGAAAAAAACTTTCAAAAATTAACAATAATTTTGTGGCCCCCTGCAGTAACTCTGAGGACTCCCTAGAGGTCCTGCACTGCCTGCAGAAGATCTCTGCCCTAAGAGATAATAACACAGTTAGTAATAGAATCAAATGGGCCAAGTCACAACCTAGCAAAACAAATACAGGACTTGACTTGGAATAACAATTTAAAAATGCACTAATCAATTAATCAAACATAATGAAAGCACAGAAAAGTATCACTAAACTCTGAAGTTCTTAAAGCTACAGTGCATAGTTTTTGTCCCCCCATAAAGAAGTAATGACAAAAACACTGTCAGAGCTTCCACATGATACAAGCCTTTCCGTGACCGCTAATAGCCAAGGAGGACAGGGAGGATTAAAAAAACATGATGGACTCTTCAGAAGAGGTTTATTATCCTCACTTGAGTTTCTGGGCACAAAAGTCACCGGACGCCACTGTCTTCTGAACATGGCCATACTGAGAAATACAGAGAGAGTTGTGTGGAGCTTTGTAGCAACTCATTTGGCAATAGCTCGAATGTAAGGGACGTTCAATAATATAAAAACGTTACACACTAAAGATTTAAGTAACATGATCATGGAGGAGATCCCCTTTCTTGACGCAGACCCTCAAAAAGTCTGTGCAGACAGCTGTTCTGGTATTATATGTGTGTGTGTGTGTGTGTGTGTGTGTGGGGGTTATTTTAAAGATATTTCACATTCAATGTTATTCTCTCATCATATTGGAAAAGAAGCATCCTGCTTCCATAAATGGAAATTCCAGACAGGCTTTTACTGTTAATTTCATGGTAATTTTCGTCTCGGATAACGACTTCCTGAGGAATGACACACACACACACACACACACAATACATGTACACACACACAGCTGCACAGAGACACGACATGCAAAACACAGAATCATACCCTACGCAGTCACATAACGGCACAAATATCACATGCAAAAGTACACACGGCTACAAGCAGAAATGTGTCAGACACACTGTCAGGAAAAGGTCAGCCATCTTGGCTCTGCTCATGTAATGGTGGGGTTTTCCATTCTGTGGAAACACTGTTAATAACCAGTAACCAGCTAAATGCCAGTAAGTGCTGACTTGACATCTGATGGAAACTTCCACATTCATGTAATGTGATGTATGACACATTTAACATTATAAAAAAATGTGTCAGTATGTGATGTTATAGTTAGGGTTACGTTTCAGAAGTGCTCACTAACACAGATTTAAACTACATTTGTGAACAATATTTGAGAGAAATAAACCTTTTGTATACATAGAAAAAGTCTTAGATCAATCTCTGACTTCAGCTCTGAAAAATGGGGCAACATCAAAAGTGTTGCATTTATAATTTTGTTCAGTGTAATTTAGGCTGTAAACTTGGGATTGGATCACTAAAGACAGATTTTAAATAGTGTTTAGTATACTATTTCCAGTGTACTGGGATGAAACTACAAGAAATACAGTAGTTCAACATTTTGGGAAATACGATTAAAACTGTAT
This sequence comes from Percina caprodes, assembly GCA_013375575.1. Classification (NCBI taxonomy): domain Eukaryota; kingdom Metazoa; phylum Chordata; class Actinopteri; order Perciformes; family Percidae; genus Percina; species Percina caprodes. Next base: position 80,069 of record JABXJD010000330.1, on the reverse strand, counting down.
TTTATCGTGGGAAAGAGGGACTTTTCACAAAACTGGGATGACTATGCGGTAAAATGGCGCGACCAGAGGAAACAGAGAAATGAAGCTGTGGTAATCTAATAAAAAAGAAAGAAGTTTTGGTTTTGTTTAGTGCTAATAATGATGTGTTAGCATTTAGTGTGTCCTGTTCTGTTTGCTAACAAAAGTTAGCTTAAGGCTAACTATGGTACAGTACACCAAATAGCAACATTTGTGTAAATATTGCGCAAGCCATTTTGAGTGACATAAGGAGAGACAGATAAATCCAATTAAAATAATGGTACTGGAGATAAGGACTTCCTGCAAACTGAAAAGTTCTTCAGTAAAAAACACTTAATCAAACTCAGTCAAAATGAAATGAAAGGACACATACCCCAGGTTGAGAGTAACCATAGTGACCTAAGGTTTTTGTTGTCCTTTGCAAACAACCTGTTCGTCAATCCTGGTCCTCCCACATTGATATTTGTTCTTAATTGTCTTTCTTTGCTTAAATAAAGGTTAAATGTATAATGAAAGTCATCTTTTTTAAAATATGTGTGTGCAAATTAGCAACATTACATCATGACTTTTACGTAAATTTATAAGCCAACTGGCACGCATACAGTATCTGTATGCATTTTGAGCTATGTAAATGTGCTGTATTTATATAGCGCTTTTCTAGTCTTAACGACTACTCAAAGCGCTTTGGACAGGATACATTCACCATCACACACATCATACACTGTGGCCAAACAAGGTGCCACCTGCTCATCAGATAAACACACATTCACAGTCCGATGCGCAGCAACGGGGGCAACTCGGGGTTGCCCAAGGACACTTCGACATGAGACTGCAGGGCCAGGGATTGAACCACCAACCTTACAATTGGCAGGCAACCGCTCTACCGCTGAGCCACAGCCGCCTGTGTATTTCTACGCTGCACACAGTGGACGTTAACATGCAAGCCACTTGTCGTGTTATCGCCAATTGTTGTGTACTTCTTGTGTTATTGTCACTTGCCGTGTTACTGCCACTTGCCGTGTGTTCGCTAGAAGAATGCAACGGTTGAGTTTAGGAAACGTGACACATGGTTGGGTTAAGGAAAAGAAGAACCGGGTTGGCTTTGGTAAAAAAAGAAACAGACGGTTGTGCCGAAGGAAACGTGACACGTGGGAGACAATCCCCAGTCTCCTGGATGAAAATCCAATGTTTTACCCATCCACCACCTTGACTAACCTCCCTACACAGATTTTCACCCTTTCATACTACTCGCTACGGCGTCAATTCACACGCAATCACAGGCTAATGTAAGTCAATGGAGGCCAAACGAATAATGCAGTTGATAAACACGCTAAAAAACGAGTATATGCATCTTGATAACACGCCAATAATGGCATAAGAACTGGCTTGTCATACATGATTTCATGAGATCAGTCTGGAATTAGATCATGTAGTGGTGCGTCGCAGGCAAAGAGACACACACTGACTGACTGAATCTTACCACTTTGTGTGTTTTTTGCTGTTGGAATAAAAGGAGTGTGTTTCTGAGCGTTACATGTATGGGTCTTGACATAAGGACTGTGTGCATGTCTGTCTAACAGACTTCTACATCTTTCTACAAATTAAAATGTAATTTTAGATTTTTAGGTGTAATTTGGACCTTTCCATACTTCTTCTCCTCTGCTGGAGGCTGGTGGTGGCAGGCTGTTACAGAAAATGATGGCTTCATTTCCTCCATTTTAGCTCCAACCAGTTAAGTGTATTTCTTTCAACTCTCGAATTTTTCATAGCTTTTTTTAAACATGAATTCAAATTTGAATACGTTTTACAATTGAAATCTAAAGTTTTTCCAAAGAATAACTTTGTTTCCCTGGTTATGCCTGAGGGTTTGACTAATACCTGGACCAATCATTCCCATCCCATAAGGTTCTTATACAATGCAAATGTTATTCACTGCTCCAGGGAATAGACCCGACCTAATGCTGTTACACGCGACTTGTAACCTGTGTTTTTACAACGTTCTACCCGTGAAAGTGCCCTGGAACGGCAGTCAAACCCATAATTTACTACTTGTGAACTCATACCAGACCATTGTAGTCCCGGTTACAGTTTTTACACACACATAAACAACAATGGTGTCCCCTGTTGATGCTGTACAGACACCGGTGATAAACGGTGAGAAATAAATAGACATAAATAGGCAACGTGAAGTAACTCTGCACATTGTAATCAAAACAATACACATAGTGTATGATCGTGTACTACTACAGGTTATGTTTATTAAATGAAGCCCAAAATATGTCCCCAACTAGATATCGCTAGTATCAGCCAGCGCTAGCTAACGTCAACATTAGGTAGCTGCTAGCTAACGCTAGCTAGAAGGGTTTGTGAGGACTGTCGCTACACAATCCGTCCTGCCTGCACGATCTGTTCTGCGCATGTGCAATATGTTTGCGCATAGGCTGATGATATCATGATGAACGCGGATTTACGATATTGCACGATCTGTTACCATAGACAGTTAAAGAAAGTCCGTTCGCCTCCACCGTAAAGCTAATGTTAGTTTAGCTAACAGCTAATTCGGCTAACATTTAGCTGAGACAGCATGTAAAAGACCCTCAAAAGTTAAAATAACCGTTTAAATATAAACAGCTGTTATGTCAGTTTTACTTTACTTGTGCTCATTTAAAATACAATCACTCAATACTTGTCTTTATTATTACTGTAAAGTCTTATTTTAGCTGTAGCTGCTTTTCCCGCTGTTTAGTTTGAGTAACGTTATTTTAGGCTGAATCAAGCTGTCAGCTAGCGGTTAGCCGAATCAGCTGTTAGCTAAACTAACGTCGTTAGCTTTCCGGTGGAGGCTAACAGCAGACCGCTACTGTGGAACAGATCGTGCAGTGCCGTAAATCCCTGGTAAATGTTCGTACATCATGATTATCATCTGCGCGTGCGCGAACATATTGCACAAGTGCAGTACGGATCGTGCAGGCAGGACGGATCGTGTACCGACAGGACTTTGCCTGGAATGCTACCAGGTCGTGAGTCGTGACTTGAAGTCGTAACTTACGGGCTAAAATCTGTGTCTGGAACGCAGCATAAGCTACGACTTGCCACCCGTAGCAACCAGAGATATTTATAGTCCGCTTAGCTCGTAGAACCCTTCAACTCAGCTCCGAGCCAGGAGGCTAACGCTATGCTAGCAAGATCCAAAGTCAATAACATTGTGTACAGTTGCCAATCAGTACAAATAATTTGACAGAATGTCAAGACAAGCTTGCCATCCAGCCATGTCAGTGTTTGTTAGCAGCGACTGAGGATTTTTTGTGGATGTCAATAAGGATATTGAATGTCCCATTTAGCTTTGTGCCAGGATGTACAACACAAGTGCTCTGGAACTGGAACATCTTGCAGAAAAAAGAAGAAAAATGCAGAAATTGTTGCTAGTTAAACATGTCAAAGTTAGATAACCGTTATTAGCAATGGGTTTGTTTCTGATCAAGCATATGGAGAATACAGTGTCAAAGTGTAGACATTTAATTAAGATGTATTTTCGGTTCATGTTCAGTTTTTGAGAACCCACATGAGCCACAGTGGCTCTAGGTTTGACTTCTTTCCCTCACCAGTGTCCACACTTGGATCAGGAGGATGTCAGACACTAAACCAGTGTAGGCCAACTGTCCCACTTGGTGTTTAGAGGAGTATTGGAACAGTGATCGCGCTGAATGCCTGGTAATAACATTTCTGAACATGGTGCCAGGGGCTCCACTGACCCTTGGCAATGTCCCCGGGTTTTCCGTCCACTGCCCAGAACAAAACAAGGCTTTGTTTATAGCGTGTGTCGACAAGTACAGTTGGAAGGGTCAGCTGTGGGGCGTTCCCGTGACTTAGCTGAATGAGCCGCCTGTCGAACTGAGCGAATGATGCTGCTTATTTAGTAATTATACTTTAATAAATTACTTTGTACATAGCTCTTTCCCCAGCCCTTATATTTAATCTTTGTTTCTAGTAAAAACTATACAATTGCCACAAGCATGTGGACACAAGAATATTGCACCCATATGTGGACTCTGTCTAAGTCTTAAGAGACTTAGACATATCGCGAAAGACACTCAGAGATTTTTTGAGTTAGTTGAAAAAGAATATCTGTAAAAAACTGCACTTTAAATAAAAATAAATAAATTGTAGTGCTGCCTTTAACATTCAATTCAATGTTCAATTTGTCCAATAAAAGAATGCTGGATTTAATTTTTGTTTTAAATTCAACAAGCAATTTTCAAGAGACTCTACGTCTATGCTCAAGTTATTAACTGGCTTGGCTCGAAATGTAGCCCGCGTAATGTCCTGCCTCCTGCACGCTCTAGGCTTAAAACAGACACTGCTAACCACTGCACCACCATGCCACTTCAGCATGTTAATGTTAAATTATAATTGTTGAGTGATGCCCTTTCACTTAATTTCCTTTAATCTTACATTATATGAGGAAATTTCCTGAGCGTGCAGTGTGCTTTCGGTCACAGTTTCATTTACAAACAGGTGCAGAAACTCACTTCTGCCCAGTCCCAATACACTCCTCTGCAGCTGGCTATCCATCAAAAAGAAAACGCGTCTGACAGTATGGTAATGTTCGGGTTTTAGCATGGAAATAAGGGTGAACTTTAGAGAAGATAACAAGATGGAACAAAGAAAGCAATCCATCAAGTAAATCCCCAAACAGCCATTTCTGCTTGTTATATCAACAGCATTGGAGATGGAGCTGAATGGGCATTTTGTAACAAACAGCTTTCATCTATCAGTTAAGTGAACCAGTTGGTGCTTCAAACTTTATCATTTTGTCTTTTGGAGATGTTTTTCCCAATTCTTTCTCCCAATTTGTAATGCCTAATTTAAGATGTGCTAGTGTTTGTCTCTGCTAGCTACTGTTAGCGTAGAGAGTGCTACCTGCATAACATAAGGTTCACACCATCTTCCCTGACAAGACTAAGCTGCTTGTACTACGTTAAGATCCCTCACCGGCTTCCACTCAACGAATAGGGCTTATTATCTGAAAATTCTTTATTTAGCAAAAATAGTTGTTTGGATTTCCATGAGCCGACCAAGCGGCAATTTCCGAGCCTAGAAAGCACTTATTTTATAACTGACAATAACCTGTCAATCATGACAGAGGCTTAGCAATGCAAACCATGGCACTGCGGACATTAAAATCGCTGTGAACAATTGTTTTGGGTGTTGTCTGTATTTTCATCTCAAACTTTGACCCTCTCACTGTGTGTTTTCACTTCATCAAAGTTAAATGGAACATTTGCTCGCCTAGAAATGTCTTGTTCAGCATTCGGTACCTTGCCAACCAAAGCTAGCTAGCTAACTATCACTAGCATTGGCTGGTAACTTAAGGGAAATTCAGCATATTTTCGCCTAGTTCTGTGTACTGCCGTACATGCAGATGCACGGCAGCAGTACACGGAGGTCCTCGTTCACCTCGCGTAAGCCAGTTGAAAATCTTTAGCATTTAGCTTAGCGCAGCGCCATTGATACAATACCAACTGGCACGCTTTTATGGGTTGTATTAAAAGGAGGGCATAAACAACCTATATCGTATGGTTCTGAGGACTTGTGGGCTATAATAAAACTAGAAGGACACAAAAATAAATGTTGTTCCACCAAACCCACAGACTCCTTTAAATCCAGATAAGGATCATTTGGCCAAAACAAAAAGCAGAGTTTGAATGACCAGAACCATACTGCCAAGGAATTCAGGGCCCAAAAGGTCTGCCTGTTTGCTGGAGTTTTTAACCGTTGCTTTTAGGAGGTGTGCTCCCTTAAAAAGATAACCTAATAATAATAATAATAATTCATTACATTCATATAGTGCTTTATCACAGACACTCAAAGCGCTTCAGTAAGGGGGGCTACTCTCTACCACCACCAATGTGCATCACCCACCTGGGTGATGCACATTGGCAGCCTTATGACACCAGAGGACGCTCACCAAACATCTGCTTGGTAGAGAGGGAGGGAAACGTGTATTTTTATTTTGTAATTTTTAAAGATGATTTTTTTGGGGCATTATTTTCATTTATAATATAGTGATAGTGGATAGACAGGATAGGTGGATGAGTGATGGGGGATGACACGCAGCAAAGGGCCACAGGTCAGACCACAGGGTCGCTGCAAAGGACTCAGCCTACATGGGGCGCACGCTCTTACTGCGTGACCCAGAGGTCGCCCCGGGGAGAACGTGTTTTAAGTGGTGGGGAAAACCCACACAGACACGGGGAGAACATGCAAACTCCACACAGAACGACCCGGGACGACAAGGGTTCAAACCCCGTAGCTTCTTGCTGTGGGGGCCACAGTGCTAACCATTGGGCCACCGTGCTGCTTTCATGTGTGTGTGTGTGTGTGTGTGTGTGTGTGTGTGTGTGTGTGTGTGTGTGTGTGTGTGTGTGTGTGTGTGTGTGTGTGTGTGTGTGTGTGTGTGTGTGTGTGTGTGTGTGTGTGTGTGTGTGTGTGTGTGCACTTAGACCATTCCTACATGCAAGGCAAGGCAAGGCAGTTTTATTTATATAGCACATTTCAGCAACAGGGCAATTCAAAGTGCTTTACACAAAAACAGTTAAAAGAAAATAAAACCGATAAAACACAGAAGAAACAGTTTAAAAAAAAAAATATATATATATATATATATATATATATATATATATATAAAAACAAATAAAACACAAGAATAAAAGTTACAGTGCAGTATAAAAGAAAGAAATGAACATAATTTAAAGAAAGGCAACATCGAAAAGAAAGGTCTTCAGCATTGATTTAAAAGAACTGAGAGTAGCAGCAGACCTGCAGGTTTCTGGGAGTTTATTCCAGATATGAGGAGCATAGAAACTGAACGCTGCTTCCCCCTGTTTAGTTCTGACTCTAGGAACAGACAGTAGACCTGTCCCAGATGACCTTAGAGGTCTGGGGGGGTCATAGTGTACTAGCAGATCAGAAATGTATTTTGGCCCTAAACCGTTTAGTGATTTATAAACTAGCAAAAGAACTTTGAAATCAATTCTTTGGGGCACAGGAAGCCAGTGTAAGGACTTCAGAACTGGAGTGATGTGATCCAGTCTCTTGGTCTTAGTGAGGACTCGAGCAGCAGCGTTCTGAATCAGCTGCAGCTGTCTGATTGATTTTTAGGGAGACCTGTAAAGACCCGTTACAGTAGTCAAGTCTACTGAAGATGAAAGCATGGACAAGTTTTTCCAAATCCTGTTGACACATAAGTCCTTTAACCCTTGATATATTCTTAAGGTGATAATAGGCTGACTTTGTAATTGTCTTAATGTGGCTGTTAAAATTCAGGTCAGAGTCCATGACTACACCAAGATTTCTGGCTTTGTCAGTTGTTTTTAACATTGTTGTTTGAAGCTGAGCGCAAACTTTTAATCTTTCCTCTTTTGCTCCAAAAACAACCACCTCAGTTTTTCCCTCATTTAATTTCAGAAAGTTTTGGCACATCCAGCCGTTAATTTGTTCAATACACTTAGTCAGTTTTTGTATTGGACTATAGTCCCCTGGCGATAAGGTTATGTAAATTTGTGTGTCATCCGCATAACTATGGTAACTTATTTTGTTGTTTATTTTGCTAATAAAGAGGAGCCCTAATCAAACTCCCGTAAAGACCATGCTGCTTGAGTCGGGATCTGCAGCCGCGGATGTTTACTGTCACAAAGACAAAACCGGGATTTAAGGATTTAATCAAGACATTTGTTCCTGTGAGGAAGCCGTGGTTGTGATGGGTTTGATGTTTTAGCAGCAAGGTACTGTAACCTTCATACTGTTTGTTACAGTACACATAGATAGTCGGGGGATTTGCTGTGATGAGTACATTAAGTCATTTATCATTATCTATGAGAAAATGCCATGATTCACTTGATTCCGATTCAAAACCATAGTACACATGTGTGGCACGCTGGCAGACGCAGACTTCATGGAGACTTATACATTTACACCAGCCTGCGTGGTAATGTATACGTCAGCCTGCTTGCCTGAGAGAGCCAACTAAAGAAACAGAACCATTGTTTTTAAGAAATCTAGAGAAAAAAAATCAGTTTTCCCAGATCCTCTGTGTCCTCAACAGAGCCAACAGGAGCAGTAAAAAGTGATTATGTGCTTGGTGACTCTTAAATAGAATTTGGCTGTATTCAGAAATATTGGTATTATTTTCCTAAACAGTTTCCTGTGTGTAGAGAAAACTTGTCTTTATATTTAAATGAAGGAAGCTGGATTATCTCACAGATTCAGACTAAAGCAACAGATGATCAGTTGTATATGCCCTACTACTACTAATATTTTATTCATTATAATTGAATTGCTTGTTAACAATAAAATGACAGTTGGTTAACAGTTAAATGACAATTAAATAAAGCTTAATTAATTTGCCATCTACTAATGAGGGTTATTAAAAAAGTGTTACCTTGACTCTGGGCTGAGATCCCAGGCCCATACTGTACTCTGTGTACAGTAAACACAGAATCCGTCTCTGACACTCAAACACACGAACACAGATGAAGTGATAGGGCTTGTAGAGAGTCAGTGCTGCAGTGTTCAGACGAGGGACACAGTTTGAAGAGAGCAGGCCACTTCCTGTCCTGCTGCATCGGAAATACCAGCCCCGAAGCCTCTGAGGCTGCATTCAGATTAGACTGAACATGCACGCACACACACGCACACACACTCACACACACACATACGTTTGTAGCACTATCTTTGTGGGGACCCGTCATTGACATAATGCATTCCCTAGCCCCTTACCCTAACCTTAACCATCACATCTAAATGCCTAACCTTAACCCTTACCCTCACTCTAACCCTAACCTAATTCTGACCCTAATCCTAAAACCAAGTCTTAACCCTCAAACAGCCCTTTAAAGTTGTGGGGTCCAGCATTTTGGCCCCACAAAGCTATTGGGACCCCAGAAGTATACTGGACTCCCAGTTTTTGGGCCCCACAAATATAGTTAAACAAGACCACACACGCACACACACACACACACACTAAACTCAAACACATACACACACACTAAACTCAAACACATACACACCCCATAGCATACACGCAAGCAGCAGTGAAAATATAGTGAGGCTAAACTTGTGAGAGTAAACACAAGACCTCACATCCTCACGTACTGCCTCACTCAAACACTAAATAACACATACACACACACACACACACACACACAAACGCATACATACATACGCACGCACACATATGTACACTTATCACACATAAACACTGCACACACACGCGTACACAAACTCCCATCCGCTGGGAGTATTGTTGGATTCTTTCTCCTCTGACGCCCCTGAGGCTCTTGCTTGGGAAAAGGAAACGCAGTCTTGTGTAACCTTTATACACACCAGAGAGAGAGAGTCTTTTTGTTCCCAGAGCCAGAGGTCAGGCCCTGAGCTCTGCTTTAATCCTGATTTCTACAGTCAACATCTTGTCAGCTCCAGAGACATGGAAGCCTCTCCCCTGTGTGACTTTTAGATGATGGTTTAAGAACTTGCAATGAATACATATGAGAATAAATACAGTGCAGTAAAATAGGTTGCAATACAATGGTGGGGAGTTATTTATTGGCTGGAAAGTTCTTTTAGAAAGTTTTTTTATGACTATGGTACTTCTATTGTTACTTAAAGTCTGTTACTTCAGAAGCTCAGACAAGATAATGATGTGAAAAAAAGAATGTACTATATGTGTAATAAATAACAGTAATGGCTTGCCAGCAAAGATCATTACAAATCACATTTCCTTTAGCTGAAGCTTTTATCCAAAGCCACTTCCAACAAGTGCATTCCACCTTGAAGGTAAAGCTCATGTAGAAGAACAATCATGTAGAAGTATTTTAGCTTCAAATAAGCCAAAAGTGCCACATGTAAGTGAAAAATCCTGTCCTTTTCACTATATATATATATATATATATATATATATATATATATATATATATATATATATACACACGCACACACACTAAACTCAAACACTGCATTGGCCACTTTTACTTTGAATACTTTAAGTACATTTTTCTGATGATACTTACGTAGTTTTACTCATGGAACATTTTCAATGCAGGACTTTTACTTGTAACAGTGTTTTCACTGTGTGGCATTTGTACTTTTACTTAAGTAAAGGATCTGAATACTTCTTCCACATCTGTAATTAACCAGGTATAATAAGGACAATTTGATTGGTGACCCTGGCCAAAATGTTGCAGTAGAACGTGAGAAGTAGAAGTGTTTGACTTGTTAGTTGTGCTGTATCTGAATATTTCCCCCAACCAGCCAGGCCTCCAAACCTAAGGCCTCAGAAATGTTGCCAAAGGGAAGAAAAAGAAAAGTTTTGACCTTTTTCTTCCTCTCCCACTCTTCCTCCTCTTGCTCTGTTACTCTCGACAGACTGTGGAAAAGTCCATTAGTTGTTTACATACTCCCACTTTCTCCCCCTCCGCTTGTGAATTAATGTAGCGAATCATGCAGGCCGCTCTCCTCTCTTCTCCTCTCCCTCCGAGGGAGTTATTCACATTTAAAATCCCATAATCAAACACCTACGCGTTAAATGGAAGGCTATTAACGCTAATGGTATATCTTGGACTGAGCCAAAATGAAACCTTGAAGAACTACATCCTATTACGGCATGGCAAGGACTTTCTCCTTCATCTTGTTGAGACGTGTCTGTCTTCCATTTCGTCTGAAGTGGCTCTTTTTCAAAGCCCGCCGCCAACGCCAACAGCTATAAGCGGGTCAGAGAGCAGAGCCGGTGGAAAGTATTCAATCTCGGAAATGAGAGAATCTTCTTAACTTCCTCGTTACTTTCTTCACTTGATTTCATCATCTGAGGGTTGGGATGCAGGGCCCGAGTGGAGGAACACGTTGATTTGTATCATAAGCTTGACTACATGTAGGAATCGTCAAACCTTTTTGTGCTTAGCTCGATATGTGTGTGTGTGTGTGTGTGTGTGTGTGTGTGTGTGTGTGTGTGTGTGTGTGTGTGTGTGATGGGTTAGGACTTTGATTGCTGGGAAGGGCTGGAGGGACTGATTTTAGGAAGTGGGAATGATTGAGCCTTTGATCATTTTATTTTAATATGCATGTATTTGTGTTACTGTAAATTTTGTGTGAATGTTTGTGAAATTGTATATTCTGATGTTTTGTTCTTTACTTCCATTGCACATTTATTGTTTTACCTAACTGCCCAGGGACTACGGGCTGAAAACAGGAATTGATATACAACCTGGTGCAATGCCTCTTTCCTTGTTCTTATACAATGTGAATGTTTAATTGCGCGTTGTACCGTCGTCAAATAACTGTCAGGATCCTGCTCTGACTGACTGTCTTTGTGCCACTCTTGTGGCCATTTTGGGTATTGTGTTGTGTTTAGTGCTTGTTGCTGTTTTCCATGTGCTCTGTGGTTACCTGTCTGTCATGTGTCTTTGTCTCCGCCCATCTCCTTATAGGGTCTGCTCTTCCTGTCTTGTTAGTTTCCCTCCGGTGTCTTTCTGTTGATTGGTCTGTGTATTTCTACACTCCTCTGTTCCTTTGTCTCTTGTCGGTTCGTCTCTCTGTTCATTCCTGTTGGAGTGCTGTTCGTTTGTGAGTTTCTAAGTTGTAGAGTCAAAATAAAGTGTGTTTGTTCTGCACATTTGCTTGAAAGCGTCTTGGAAAGCATTTGGGTCCTCCTGCTGAAACTGTGACAATAACATTACATTACAGACTTCATGTGAGGCAGTGTGGAACTTCTGGCCTATTTTAAATGGTAGTAATTAAAGAAAAATGAAAGCCTCAAAGCCAACACTTGCCCTGTTGAAATCTGTGGTCATTCTTGTACCAAGTGGGCAGCCAGCTCACGCTGGGATCCTTCATTTCCTTCCAAGGAGTGCCCACAACATTCACCATACTCCGATTTTATCTCCCTAATTTGACTCGCCTGTACATGCCTTTTATGTCTCATACAGTCACAGAAAGTCAAAGTCATTTCTGTCTCCTCAGGCAGCGGCTCTCATGTGTCCAAAGTTTTACCTCAGGTTATTTTTAGGACGCCCTCTCTCCCCCCACCCCCTGGTGTTTAGTTGGTCCGGTCCGGGACAGAGGAAGGGGAGTGGTAGGGCGAAAAGGGGAAATCTTCAACAATGACTTCATTAACATGATGCCCAACATGACCAGTACAACTTTACGACTCCATTACAACGCTGGATATATGACTTTTTCCCATTGGATTTAAATTCTTGAAATATCTGCATGTGACTGATTCTACATCAATTCTCGGGGGTAACATGGAAGTCTGCTGAAGTTCCCTCCATCCAAGACTTCAGACACGAGAAGCATGTTAATCACAAGTGAGTATGTGTTCAGCTACAGCTCATATGTCGGGTGACATGACAGACAGGCAGATAATGACAATCTCAGCCTCTCACTTCTGCCTGTGTTTTTTTTGTGTGACAATTGACAATTGCTGCTTGATGACATTCATTAAGGAGATGATTGGTTAATTAGCTTAACGAGTGGCATTTAATGAGGACCTGATTGAGTCTCGATTAGACAGATTCTGGCTCCCTGGGTTACTTAGAAAAGTCTCTTCTGGAAGTTTGTTGAATTAACCCAGCGAGTTCCCATGATAAGAAGCAAGATTCAAAAACTTTCAGATAACTATAGAAAATGTTCTTAGGTTTGGGGCTCACATCGATTTCTTTTTAAACACAAACAATTTCATAAAAACTGCAAGAAATAGTTGCGATTAGTTGTCAACCATGAAATGAATTGCCAACTATTGATTAATTGGTTTGGGTAATTACTAATGGGGTGAAAAAGTAAAAAATCTCTGATTGCAGCTTGTCAGATGTGAAGAGGTTCTAGTTTCTTCGCTCCTCTGTGACTGTAACCTGAACATCTTTGAGTTATATATGGACGTTATCTTAGGCTTTGGGAAACACTAATTGGCATTTTTCGGACCATTTCCTGACATTTTATAGACCAAACAACGATGAAAATAATTGTTAGTTGCATCCCTAAATTCCATAAATAAATATATTAGGTATGCAAAACTGCATTAAAACGTAGTGGCTATCGTGTCTATTTGGCCTTGTTTAAAATGGATATTCCAGTGGGAATAAAAGCGTTATGTTAGTTGTCTTTTTGACCAGAGGTGCTCCGTAGTGGCTGAAAGGAATGTTAATGGTGGGGGGGGGGCACATGATAAGAGCAAGTTTACGTCATCGAGAGTGGCAAGGAAGATATTTCCTGTTGCTAGGTAACAAGTTTGTTAATATACGTCATGCCTATTCACAAACCTGGTAATCCCATCCCGACTGCTGACATTACACCGATGCGTATGTTTTCCTGTCAAGATTGTCTGTCATAGGTCTTAAAAAAAGTTTTAATTTCAGGGAGCGGCAAATCTGAGTGGCAGGGTTAGCGCAGCGCATAGTTAGGCAGCACCGCTCTCCCCTGTAGGAAATCAATGGAACGGCCAGCGCTAAGCGGTTTTGCCTGCCACTATTTTTTCAACGGATTCCTAATGAGTATCAGAAGTTTAAGTCAAAGTGTAAGAGGGTTGTTGTTGATTCATAAGACATAAAAGGAATTTGAAGCACTCCAGTATCGACTGAGAGTTCTTTGTCATGTGGAGGCCGTGGGCCTGAAAACATCACAAGCTGAGTTTTGAACTAAAAGCTTTTTCTCTATAGCAGAAAGAGCGTAGGACCCACTCTGAATGTGTGTGGGTATACTTTTGAAATGCGATCTGTTGGAAAGACCTGATCGCCTGCCAAAAAACATATATTCAAAACTTTGGCCTATGACTTTGTGTCTAAAACCTTTAAAGGTGCCCTGCCACATGTGTTTTATTACTTTGTGGTAATGTCTGAAGTTCTACCGTGGACTCTGTAAAATTTTTATGGAAAAAAATGTCTTGCTTACCTTGTTTCCAGCCATTCTAGCGTGGTATAGAAAGCCTGCAGGAAGACTCAGCTCTATTTGTGCCAGTTCTCATTAAGAGAACTGGCAGCTAAGCTGCTTGACTCTGATTGGCTAACAGCCAGCCAATGAGAGCCTGGCTATCAGCATCCTTTACCTAGCACAATTGGGCAAGATTATGAAAAGTAATAAGCTCAGGCAACATGACGTCAGACTGACCAGCTATTGTGATTGGTCTGATTTCTCCTCTTATTTCTTTCCAGCGGCTAGAGCTGACAGAGGGGCTAGCAGTTCATTTTTACATTCACCACATAACACGCACACACATTTTAAAAAGTCAATATCTGCGTAGTAATACACTCCTGTATGCAAATCATTAAAGTAAATCATTAAAAAATGGTTGCTTTTATTTTGAAATCTGTGACCTGATATCTGCAGTTCAGTGTCAGTAAATGTGTGAAGCAGGTTATGACAAGGAAAGCTACAATCGTGTTTTAATTGAGCTAAAATAAGAATGTTATAGCTTCAGTTTTCTGATTTTCAGACCGACTTAGCAAGTCATATTTTGTGAACTGTAGAAATTTCAATTCAATTTTATTCATAGTATCAAATAACATAACAAGAGTTATCTTGAGACACTTTACAGATAGAGTAGGTCTAGACCACACCCTATAATTTATAAAGCCCCAATGATTCTAGTAATTCCCCCAAGAGCAAGCATAGTGCGACAGTGGCGAGGAAAAACTCAGACAGACCCAGGCTCCTTGTAGGGGGTCTGACGGTGCCGGTTGGGGGGGTGATGAACTGACACGTCGACAGCTGCAACCAAGATCTTGGTGCCATCCTAATCCAAGGCAATATGCTGGGCGAAAAGAAAACATAAGGACTCCGTGGAGTAAACGCCCCAGAACTAGCTTAGTAACAGGCCTTTCTGGGACAGGATGCACACAAATGGAAAGGGAGAGGAGAGAACAGCTCAGTGTGTCAAAGGAAGGAAGTTCCCTGGTAGTCTAGAACTATAACTGCATAACTAAGAGAGACAGGTGTCAAGTAGAGGAGCCTATTCAGGCTAGAACTCTCCCCAACCGGATCGGGCTGTACTGGCCTGCCTCCCTCTACTTTTATTATATTATTGACTACATGGTAAATTAATCTGGCGACTATGAAGAGAAGCAGGTTTAGTTGGTCATACATGAACAAATCTTTAATACAGAATCTTTAAACTGAACTGACCGTTGACTGACAGATTCAGGGGCTTTTACCTAGCCGAGAACCCTTGTGACGGAGAGCACCATTGTCAGTTCAGACGTAGTCTGGATCAACGGGAGCACATTTCCAGAATAAAGCCTGACATTTAGGATTTGCCCTTCTGCTTCCACTCTCTGTGTGTTCCCCAAATCCCTTCGCTACGGGAAGCAACAACAAACCTCGAGCTAGCAAGCTACACGCAAAAAAATGACTTGTGCAATAAAGTAGGGCAGCATGGTGGTCATGTGTACTTCGTCCACAGCTATCGTATTAGCTCTCTAACTGGGATGGTTTG
Source organism: Percina caprodes (assembly GCA_013375575.1). Taxonomy (NCBI): domain Eukaryota; kingdom Metazoa; phylum Chordata; class Actinopteri; order Perciformes; family Percidae; genus Percina; species Percina caprodes. The sequence goes on along the minus strand of JABXJD010000330.1, from coordinate 64,573 downwards.
GGACTGATTGTTGGGATTGCTGTGGACGAAGTACACACGGCGATACAAAATACGTTTAACACGTACACATATTCCACCAAAACAAATTCATTTCCAAGACCTTTTTCCAGAGCCACCGTCACTGCGTCCGCAGCTTAGGACCGCCCAAGACGAGTGTAAGTTGGTTTAAAGACATGAAAACAACCCCAAGCGCTTTTTTTCCCCCCTATCCCAGAATGTATCCGTGGTAGAGCTGTCAATTCTTCTCTATAATATCATTTTTTTTAAAATAATAAAATAATATTTGATTATTTAATGCTCAAATGAAGCCTGTTATTAATATGTGTCACACTACTCAGGCTTATGCATTGTCAATGCCACTATATAAGCATGTGGTTGTTGTTACACGTTCTGTCCACTAGAGGGACTTCCAACACCAGCCCGGCCTTGAAGGGGACCTCATCATGGCGCATTTCATGCAACTTTGTTTACATTAATTTCCCACCACGAGCACAAAGCGACAAACATAAATCAACAGAGAACTCTGTAATGAAGCATTAGTTAACAAGCGTATTGAAGCGGCTCTTTTGAAACTGTTTGCTAAGCTATTAGCCTTTTATATACCATAGTTTTGTCATAAACGCATGTTGTACGCATGTGTGGTTCCGTGATTTGTTCACTTACTGATTTGCGCAAATTTGATCTGAGCACATAACATAGTTAGTGGCCACAAAGCTTTGAACCGAACGAAACGATTCAAATCATGTCAACTCTAATTAGAAGTTAGTGTAGTTGGGCGCCTGGTTAGTGTGTGCGCCCAAATATACAGGTTCACTCCTCGACGCAGCGGCTGCAGGTTCGACTCCGACCTGCGGCCCTTTGCTGCATGCCATTTCCTCTCTCTCTCCCCTTTCATGTCTTGAGCTGTCCTATAAAAACAAAAGAGGAGTTTGTGTAGTAGATGTACAGCGAAACCTGGTTGAATGAACCTCAGATTGAGTCAGAAGGCAGTTAACTTGGATAATGTGTTGGTATTTCAACATTCTCCGGTTTCACCCAGCATAGCTTCCATAGCTGGATGCAAAGGCCAATGAGAGTCAAGAAAAATGACTACTCAGGTTCAGGAAAGTCTCAACAATTATGTAATTGTATAAAATGGGGATAACGGGTTAGCCCAATTGCTTGCAGAGTCATTCGGCCATTAAGCTTCCCCAGATCAGTGAGCAAAGCAGTGACTTTGTGTGCCTCCTCTGTTGGGTTCCTTTCTGACAAGTGCATGTATTCCTCTAACTTCCTCGGTACAGGCCACATATTGTATTTACTTTGTAAGACATCTCATCTCATCTCGGAGGCCAGACTGATTCTGTGCATAAAGCAAAACTGATTGCAGACAGGGAATTCATTTTCAAAAAGTTCATATCATTTTTGCCTCCTGTTGTTTTCAAGTTTTTACATGAGAATTTTATTTTATTTTTTAAACAAAATGCCCATACCCCCAGATAACATGGGTTGTTCCATTGAAACGTTCTTTGCAAAAATTTAGCATTTGAAAAAATATGAAATGATTTCAAAACAATATTATCACTAAACTTTGACAGTTTGTGATTATCCACTCAATGATAACTATATAATTCCTAATTTGAGCATTTTGTTTTACTAGAAAATTAGGTATAATATCATAAAAATTAGGTTTATTGTCCATGAATTCCAAAAATACATGTATATTAGTTGTGAATGTGGTGGTAATGAAAAACAGCATGGAAAAAAAGTGATGAGAACTTCCCAAAAAAAACGACAAAAACATTGAAAAAAGTGGCAAAAACATTGAAAAAGGCATCTAGTAAAGGGTCAAATCTTTACATGGGAGAAAAACAAGTTGCATGGTCGTCGGTAGGACAACACAACACTGTTAATATAACAGGTAAAAACAACTATATTTGGCAGGTTGAATTCTACAGTAAAAAGCCATTGGCAGGTGAAGTGAAAGGCTAATTTTAGACGGAGAACGCAGAAAGTGAAGTGCTCCAAGATTAAAGAAAGTAAAGAACATTTTAAAAACCACTTTCAGTGTGGTTTGTCTTGGTGACAGCTGGTTTTCTGCCCGGCGACACACTGCTGGGCTGTGTCATACTGTATCTGTTTCTATGAAATACCCCTGTACTTCCTCCAGTTTGCTTCACGGTAATATGAGACTGTTTATCCGAACTGAAATCCATCTTTCCACTGGCACTAAGGCTTAGGTCGGACAGTGTTGTTAGCAACGGAGGGCAACAGCGTGCAGGAATGGTTATACTGCAAGATTATACCTACCTACGTATGAGTTAATGCAGCCATACCTGCCAGCTGAGAATGAGTCAAGCCATACTCAGTGTGTGTGTGTGTGTGTGTGTGTGTGTGTGTGTGGCCTTGGAATTTCCTGTAAAGTCTGAAATCATATTACATTGGAATACAAATAACAGAATACTGAAATGGTGTAGCACCTTATCATGACAAGATGCAGGTTTCATTTAAATGAGGGGGCTGAACTAGAGTATGAATAAACACAATTAATAAGCACACAAGCAATTCATGTAACCAATCAAAAGTCAGAAATCAGCCTTGCCACTTTTTGAGAGTGAAAAGAGAAAGAATATTAAGTGAAATTTGCATAAATTAAATGCAACCTTAAATGGTATAACCTTAACCCTAGAAGGATTACCTACCACATAATCTAAGTGTTCATGTGCTCTGGGATGATGTCTTTGAAGTCTAAGTGAGTAGAAATGTTTAAAATGAAACAAATTGAAAAACTAAATTGCCTTGTCTTGCTAGATGCAAGCTAGACACAGAAGCAGACAGTGTTGTGAAAGACGGAGCAGAGCAAACCCTCGCTTGTGTGATATCCCTCTGGTTAGATGACTTTCTGTCCATCAGCAGACATGATGGACGGAGCACGCCTTCATTAGAGCTACTAACAACACTGCTGGATTACACATCACAGTTTACCAAGACTATCCCACACTTTCTGTCTGCAGCTGATGACACAGAGACTCCAGAACAGCTTATCAGGGTTTCTGCCAGTGGATTTAAAAGCCTGGTAGCCCAACGGGCCTAAGTTGCCCCGGACCAGGCCCAAGGTCCTGGAAAACTACAGCTACAGTAGACAGCAGTAACGGCTCGGTTGAAAACTTAGACCTACATTTTCAAATCCCCAGTCAGCTTTTAGCACTGACTTAATGTAGAATCTTTCTTATAGCTTTTTGTAAATTTTCTATTTTCCGATTTCGTCTATGATTCTGTTGTTACAGAAACTATTGGGCTCTATATTAATGCTGCCATCAGTCTGTGACTGACCCCACCTGGGCCCTGGTTGAAAAAAGACACTTGTCACCAAGCTAATTCTGGGGGAAACCCTGAGCTTATGGACACTGAATATGAGCGATGGATGATGACCTCTCCTCACAGAAGGCCTGAAAACCCTGTAGTCTGGTTCCCACCACATTTGGCCATTTCCATTTTTTATATATGAATCAATGTACAATTATACAGTGATTCACAAGACAAAGCAAAGGTTCTAAGAAAGTGTGAAAAATAGAAAGAATTTGACTCAGTAGAAATGCTTCTGCTCTCCTATTCTCTCAGGCTACGCTTACTTTTTGGTTTTTAAGCGGTGTTTTGAGCAAAAAGCATCTGTGTATGTGTGTGTTTTTGGCTCGAGTAGAAGAACTGACACACATCTCGTATACTGAGTACAAAGAGGAGGTAGCGTGTATATTCTGCCCATTGCTGGTAGTTGCCATGGTCACGTTAGTAGCTTAGTCTCAGAGAACGAGACATCATGACCCAATCGGGTGGCGAAACATTGGCGTCAGTGTCCAACGTGGCATCATGACTTTGCGTAAATATACACGCCAACTTCCTTAAGCCAAGTGGCGTGGTATCTGTACGCATTTTAAGCTATCTGCTTGTATGTGTACGCTGTATACAGCGGCGTACACATACAAGCCACTTGCCGTGTTATCGCGAGAAGAAAGCTACGGTTGAGTTCAGGAAAAGAAGAACGGGGTTGGGTTTAGTAAAAGAAGAAAGCGAGTTTAGTAAACGTTACACGTGGGACAAGGAAACGTGAAAAGCGGAATGCGATCCCTGGTCTCCTGGGTGAAAGTTCTGTGGATTTTCGCCCTTTCATACTACTCACTATGGCGTAAATTCACACGCTATCGCAAGGTAGTGTAACTCAATGGAGGCCAAATGGCGTTGAAATACACGCTGAAAAGCGAGTATGCGTCTCGATAACAATAATGGCAATAATGGCATACGAATTGGCATAAATACGCCATTTCATGACAGTCTGCAGTGTTATTGTTGCCGAAGGTCTCTGTTTGCAGCCGTTGAGACTGAACAACAACCACGCAGAAAACGGGTCCAGAAGGGTTTTCAAATGTCTCCGGTTTAGGGGCTCGGAAACGCCAGAGTAGTGTCAATGCAAAGTTAAAACGTAGCAATGGAAATGTAGCCTTACTCAACCTGTGACCCCCGTATAATCGTGATAACCTGTCCTTTGGCTAGCTCCTCTGGACAATAAACAGGTGTAAATGTTGCATCCAGTCCGAGCTGTTATCACTTAAAAGGAATGTAACCTGACTCGGATGCTGATGTCCCCCAGCAGCTGTAGCTGCTCTCCCCCTTTAGACGTCCCATTGACAATAGGCAGGCTTCAGGTTCCCCGTCACAGTGGCCTTTTTCCATATTAACTGTGGAATTTCTCTCACTGAATGATATTCTGAATTTATCTTGGTCCGTCAGCATCAGTTAAGGTCCTCTGTTATTTAGCAGACTGAAGCACTGACTACATTTACATTTACCATTCCAGACTAATTTGTGCAATCTGGTTCACATATGTTATTTTGGGCTAGAAACTAAATTCTAGAGGGTGTTTCTTGTTGTTGGATTCATTGAATTTCTGTTTCAAGTCAGCATTAGCTAGTGGCATGTTACTGTGTACAGAAAACACCTCAGATCTTCAGAAAACCAAACCTCTAGGGCTCTGGTTCAAAATGTAACACTGAAAAGCCTTTGGGTAAGGTATTGAAACCCAGACTGGGTTTAGGTCTACATGTTCAGTCAACTTTCCCTTTAACACACTAGCTACATTTTTTAAGGAAAACACAATTGAAAATGTTGCTAATTTTTAAAGGGGGTTTCTGTTGGTCAGAGCTGAGGTGAGGTTTATTTTAACAAGAAGAAGAAAGTTGAAAGAAGGTGCAACTTTAGCTTTTTCCTGAGATCTATTTCTGTGAGCGGGTATAATGAGTCATGGCAGTGTGTGGGAATATGAATATAAAAATGTCTCTCATAGCACAGTAATTGCCAATCAACTTCAAGGACTTTAACCTTTCAACCCCATAGACACTGGAGCAGAAGAGCAAAAGCTTGCTTGATCTTGGATTTTTAATATGAATACAGATCGGGAAAGGGGGGGGCCTCACAATCCATCTGCCTTTTTTGGGGGGTTTTAAGCAAGAGGGGTCATAAAAGTTACCACAGGGATAACTGGCTTGTGGGTTCTTCCTATCATTGTGAAGCAGAATTCACCAAGCGTTGGATTATTCACCCATTAATAGGGAACGTGAGCTGGGTTGAGACTGTCAGAGACAGGTTAGTTTGACCCTACTGATGATGTGTTGTTGCAAATGGCCAAACATTCAATCTGCAACTCTCGGCCTGTCATGTGATGCCCTCTGGCCCAACTTTTTCCCCATAGTGAAAGAGACGCTTGTTTTGGTGGTACACGTGTACGTTACAGAAGTTGTTTTAGTCATGCAACAGAAAACTCAGATTGGACAGCTAGCTGTCTGAATTTACCCTGCAGAGATCTGAGGAGCAGTTACCATAGCCCTCAGAAATCCACCGGAGGTTAGAAATTTCAACACAAAGAAAATGGAAGATAATGGACATCCGGCCAAAAAAAAGGACATCTGGCAAAATTTCCAATGGCACCGGGGCAATCCTGGGAGTGGAACATCGTGAATATAGACTAGTGGAGCGCTAAACCGGAAGTAGCTGTCTCAGCCATGAGAAAGAGAGAGACATCATGGCTTGTAAACAAGCAAAGCATGGCAGTTGGTCAAGGCCACCCCCCCAACCTACACCTTTCCCCCCCTCTCTCCTCCTTAATTGCATGTAAAACTACAGACACAAAAATGGCACATCATAAGAAAAGCTCATTGTGGGACTGGCTCTAATGGCTGTAATTCTTCACCAAGGCTGAAAGAGACTTCAGATACAGTATTAGGGGACCACTAAGGTCTATTTAAAAGAGACTTCAGATACAGTATTAGGGGACCACTAAGGTCTATATAAAAGAGACTTCAGATACAGTATTAGGGGACCACTAAGGTCTATATAAAAGAGACTTCAGATACAGTATTAGGGGACCACTAAGGTCTGTATAAAAGAGACTTCAGATACAGTATTAGGGACCACTAAGGTCTATATGAAAGAGACTTCAGATACAGTATTAGGGGACCACTAAGGTCTATATAAAAGAGACTTCAGATACAGTATTAGGGGACCACTAAGGTCTATATAAAAGAGACTTCAGATACAGTATTAGGGGACCACTAAGGTCTATATAAAAGAGACTTCAGATACAGTATTAGGGGACCACTAAGGTCTATATAAAAGAGACTTCAGATACAGTATTAGGGACCACTAAGGTCTGTATAAAAGAGACTTCAGATACAGTATTAGGGACCACTAAGGTCTGTATAAAAGAGACTTCAGATACAGTATTAGGGGACCACTAAGGTCTATATAAAAGAGACTTCAGATACAGTATTAGGGGACCACTAACGTCTATATGAAAGAGACTTCAGATACAGTATTAGGGGACCACTAAGGTCTATATAAAAGAGACTTCAGATACAGTATTAGGGGACCACTAAGGACTATATAAAAGAGACTTCAGATACAGTATTAGGGGACCACTAAGGTCTATATGAAAGAGACTTCAGATACAGTATTAGGGGACCACTAAGGTCTATATAAAAGAGACTTCAGATACAGTATTAGGGGACCACTAAGGTCTATATAAAAGAGACTTCAGATACAGTATTAGGGGACCACTAAGGTCTATATAAAAGAGACTTCAGATACAGTATTAGGGGACCACTAAGGTCTATATAAAAGAGACTTCAGATACAGTATTAGGGACCACTAAGGTCTATATAAAAGAGACTTCAGATACAGTATTAGGGACCACTAAGGTCTGTATAAAAGAGACTTCAGATACAGTATTAGGGACCACTAAGGTCTATATGAAAGAGACTTCAGCTACAGTATTAGGGGACCACTAAGGTCTATATAAAAGAGACTTCAGATACAGTATTAGGGGACCACTAAGGTCTATATGAAAGAGACTTCAGATACAGTATTAGGGGACCACTAAGGTCTATATGAAAGAGACTTCAGATACAGTATTAGGGGACCACTAAGGTCTATATAAAAGAGACTTCAGATACAGTATTAGGGGACCACTAAGGTCTATATAAAAGAGACTTCAGATACAGTATTAGGGGACCACTAAGGTCTATATAAAAGAGACTTCAGATACAGTATTAGGGGACCACTAAGGTCTATATAAAAGAGACTTCAGATACAGTATTAGGGACCACTAAGGTCTGTATAAAAGAGACTTCAGATACAGTATTAGGGACCACTAAGGTCTGTATAAAAGAGACTTCAGATACAGTATTAGGGGACCACTAAGGTCTATATAAAAGAGACTTCAGATACAGTATTAGGGGACCACTAACGTCTATATGAAAGAGACTTCAGATACAGTATTAGGGGACCACTAAGGTCTATATAAAAGAGACTTCAGATACAGTATTAGGGGACCACTAAGGTCTATATAAAAGAGACTTCAGATACAGTATTAGGGGACCACTAAGGTCTATATGAAAGAGACTTCAGATACAGTATTAGGGGACCACTAAGGTCTATATAAAAGAGACTTCAGATACAGTATTAGGGGACCACTAAGGTCTATATAAAAGAGACTTCAGATACAGTATTAGGGGACCACTAAGGTCTATATAAAAGAGACTTCAGATACAGTATTAGGGGACCACTAAGGTCTATATAAAAGAGACTTCAGATACAGTATTAGGGGACCACTAAGGTCTATATAAAAGAGACTTCAGATACAGTATTAGGGACCACTAAGGTCTGTATAAAAGAGACTTCAGATACAGTATTAGGGACCACTAAGGTCTGTATAAAAGAGACTTCAGATACAGTATTAGGGGACCACTAAGGTCTATATAAAAGAGACTTCAGATACAGTATTAGGGGACCACTAACGTCTATATGAAAGAGACTTCAGATACAGTATTAGGGGACCACTAAGGTCTATATAAAAGAGACTTCAGATACAGTATTAGGGGACCACTAAGGTCTATATGAAAGAGACTTCAGATACAGTATTAGGGGACCACTAAGGTCTATATGAAAGAGACTTCAGATACAGTATTAGGGGACCACTAAGGTCTATATAAAAGAGACTTCAGATACAGTATTAGGGGACCACTAAGGTCTATATAAAGAGACTTCAGATACAGTATTAGGGGACCACTAAGGTCTATATAAAAGAGACTTCAGATACAGTATTAGGGGACCACTAAGGTCTATATAAAAGAGACTTCAGATACAGTATTAGGGGACCACTAAGGTCTATATAAAAGAGACTTCAGATACAGTATTAGGGGACCACTAAGGTCTATATAAAAGAGACTTCAGATACAGTATTAGGGGACCACTAAGGTCTATATAAAAGAGACTTCAGATACAGTATTAGGGGACCACTAAGGTATATATAAAAGCATCCTAAAAAGCAGCATGTCATAGGACTTGGAAATCTTTTCAGAAACACATTTTAGTGTTCTGTTTAGCACTAATTTAAGGAAGTGTGTTTAAGTATTCGCTTCTTGAGCCCAGACATCTTAAACTTCCCCTTGCTGATCTGACTGGACTGACGGGGGAATACCGTCCAGAGAAAACATAAATAGAAAGAGGGAAACATTGTTTGCCGTTTTGACAGCTGACATACCTCTGATCTTCAACCACATCTTCCAAGCCCTGTGAGACACTCTCAAGCATCTCCCTCAACTGCAAGCGGAGCAGTGACTGCACTTTATCCCCCACCAGCTGTGCGGGTGTTTAGTTAGGTGTAAAAGTGGTGTGAAAACATCGGTTAAATATTGGACTTTGGAAGGACAATATTGGGCTGCTCAGAAATAAGGTTGATTGTGTGAGACAGGAGAGGAGAAAGCTGAGCTTGTGTGGCTTCAGTCTTTTGACGATTTGGTGAGACTCAGATCGTCAGATAGCAGAAAGACGAGTTGCCTTGACTCTCATTCACTTCCACTTAAAGGAATAGTGTGACATCTTGACGTTTTCATAGATGCTGTAGGTAAGAATATCACTCCCATGTACAGTATGCAAGTTAAAAATTAAGCTGCAGCCCACTTGGCTTACCATAAAGACTGGAAATCTCGTGGATGTATTATTCTGTTGTGGTTCTAGTATGAGAAATACGGTAAATAAGGATACATTTTGCCAAAATTAGCATCATGTTTCTACCATAGTATCCTGACATGAGTGTGATTTTAACAACTCGTTCTCACTCCCAACTCGTCAACTACTGACGCTTGGTCACTGTCAGTGGCTCTCAGCATCAGATACGGATGCAAAAATCACCCTTTAGCGTCGTTATGGGATGCATTGGGCAAGGCAGCAGCTCCACCGCAGCGCTGTAAGATGATGTATGATAAGAGCGACAACGGTAGCAAATATTAAATATCATATATATCAATATATCAAATATCATATCAGGCTGGACTTTTACCCAGAAGACCGGGGTTTGTTTCCCATTCTTGTGCCGCAAGTGTGTCAGTTAAACGTACCCAGACCCAGAGGATCAAAAAGTGACGCCAAGAGTCCCAAACAACCCGGTTAATATGACGCCTAAAGACTCGATGCTAGGGGTGGTAGTACCTCGGTCCGTTGGGAGTTGGGTTGGGAACCGGAGGGTCACTGGTTCAAGTCCCCGTATCGACAAAGTATGGCGTGTGGATTTGTAGCTGGAAAGATGCCAGTTCACTTCCTGGGCACTGCCAGGCACTCTTGAGCAAGACAACGTACCCCCAACTGCTCAGGGCGCTGGCAGCTCTGACATCTCTCCATTTGTGCATAAAAATGTCCTGAGATGTGTGTGTATTTCAGGCCTGTGTGATTAGTATTGATTACTAACAAAACAGAGTGTAAATTGTAATTTACCCACTGAGGATCAATAAACATAAAATTAAGGAGACTATTTGCGTCGGTAACAAACTTCAAAGGCACCTGACCAACTGACCAAGCGTCACATTTTGACGCGCTAAAAAATGAGAATGTGTTTGTTTTTAAACCAGTGATATTAGAGACTGTTGCTAATTGATAATTGATAATAACCCAGACTCTTGAAGATAATGTTGGAAATGTAGACTTGATCAAGAAGAAGAGAATAAATCAAAACGGGGCTTCAGATCCATATATTATATTGTTCTTTTACACGGTTAGCTAGACATTTTCATCTTGAAGTTCTGTGGTGTGATTGCCTCTACAGAAAAACTTTAAACCCAACATGACCCTGCCCAAGCAGTGTTTCTGTAAGTCCAGGTCAAAGATTTGGTGTCCAGGCGAGCGTAAACACCCAAACACAAACGGTGCACCGAGCACGTCTCAGCATTCAGAAACACGCTGTCCAGCTTCCTGGCGCTAGCAGGGCAGAGCCGCCCTAATCACACAACCAAATCTCTTATCGGAGCCCAGAGGGGCCAAATCACAACTTCCTCAGAGGCAGAGTCATTTGGAAAGGGAAGAGGCCACTGCCTGCTGTGGTCGTTCAGGAGCCCAGGAGATAGCATCACTTACGTAAACGCTGAGCTGAGTAGAGAGGGGCCCCTGAATGTGGCTTTCAAAGTCGCTGACCAAACAAACTAGTATAAAGCTTATTGTTGTTTCTGGCAGGTGTGGAGGATTTTGTTCCTCACTGGACTTGCAATTCATGTGCTAATTTGGTCAGACATGTATTTACTTTCTTGTCAGTAACTTCTTGTTTTCTGAGAAACGAATACGTGTGTTTTTACTGCACCTTTGTTTCTCCGCGTCTCATTCAAATGAACCGGTGACTCATATGCATTCCAGACAATGTCCGAGGAATCAGGTCCAGACATTGGACTGGAAGTTCCCCTTCACACATGTAGCACACAACAGGAGATTGTCTGTGTCAAACGCATTCTCACTTACTAAAAATACTCATGGATGTTTTATATTAATCTGGATACCGGATCACAAAGTGGTGCCTATTCAGTTCAATGGAGTTGCTCTGTGTATTTCTATAAGTCCAGGTCAAAGTTTTGGTGTCCAGACGGTCCTCTTCTTTAGGAACTTTTGTCATTTTTTTTTGTCACTTTTTTACAATTGTTTTGTCACCTATTTCAATGTTTTTGTCGACTTTGTTTGAATCTTTCAACATTTGTCACCTATTTTTCAACATTCTTTTATCATTTTATCATCATTTATCATTTTTTCAAATGCTATAAAATTGAATAAAATGCTCAAATTCAATTAAAGTAGTTGACTGATAATATATTGTACTTGTAAAGAACGTTGTATGGTACCACCCACGTATTTTTGACAATTTGGTTGAAAGAAACCCACATTTTTGATGTAGAAACTTTTTGAAAATTAGTCAAATTTGACCCGAGGTCAACAGAAGGGTTAATTGTTAGCCCATTTTCTGTTGAGGTAGGGGATACCAGGTTATGTTGTGTTCAATCACTAGTAGTGTATCTGGCTTCTCTGAGTTTTAGCAGACAAAGACAAACTGGCCAGACAAGCTGGCTAATGTTTGCAAGCTTTTACTGTAAGTTGGGCTCTTAGTTTGGTTAGCGCTCTGACAACTGAATCCATTTCTTGTCTACTCCTTCCTCGTTCCTAAATATGTCACCAAATAACCCTAAAATAGTCCCAAACAAATTGTACTACTTGTGTTTGTACTTACTAAATG